>JAVALU010002450.1:182500-660301 GCA_030770095.1 Gila robusta
GTGGTTTTGGCACTGTGAGCAGGTGCCAGGTCGTGCTGAAAAATGAAATCTTCATCTCCATAAAGCTTTTCAGCAGATGGAAGCATGAAGTGCTCCAAAATCTCCTGATAGCTAGCTGCATTGACCCTGCCCTTGATAAAACACAGTGGACCAACACCAGCAGCTGACATGGCACCCCAGACCATCACTGACTGTGGGTACTTGACACTGGACTTCAGGCATTTTGGCATTTCCTTCTCCCCAGTCTTCCTCCAGACTCTGGTACCTTGATTTCCGAATGACATGTAACCACTGAGCAACAGTCCAGTGCTGCTTCTCTGTAGGCCCAGGTCAGGCGCTTCTGCCGCTGTTTCTGGTTCAAAAGTGGCTTGACCTGGGGAATGCGGCACCTGTAGCCCATTTCCTGCACACGCCTGTGCACGGTGGCTCTGGATGTTTCTACTCCAGACTCAGTCCACTGCTTCCGCAGGTCCCCCAAGGTCTGGAATCGGTCCTTCTCCACAATCTTCCTCAGGGTCCGGTCACCTCTTCTCGTTGTGCAGCGTTTTTTGCCACACTTTTTCCTTCCCACAGACTTCCCACTGAGGTGCCTTGATACAGCACTCTGGGAACAGCCTATTTGTTCAGAAATTTCTTTCTGTGTCTTACCCTCTTGCTTGAGGATGTCAATGATGGCCTTCTGGACAGCAGTCAGGTCGGCAGTCTTACCCATGATTGCGGTTTTGAGTAATGAAACAGGCTGGGAGTTTTTAAAAGCCTCAGGAATCTTTTGCAGGTGTTTAGAGTTAATTAGTTGATTCAGATGATTAGGTTAATAGCTCGTTTAGAGAACCTTTTCATGATATGCAAATTTTTTGAGATAGGAATTTTGGGTTTTCATGAGCTGTATGCCAAAATCATCAGTATTAAAACAATAAAAGACCTGAAATATTTCAGTTGCTGTGCAATGAATCTAAAATATATGAAAGTTTAATTTTTATCATTACATTATGGAAAATAATGAACTTTATCACAATATGCTAATTTTTTGAGAAGGATCTGTATATCTCATAATTGATTTTTTATCTCATAATATAAACTTGTCATCATTTTGACTGTCATAATTATTATTTTTATCTCATAATTTCTACTTTTTTGTCATAATTACGGTTTTTATCATAATTTAGACTTTTGTCATAATTTTGAATGCCATTATGCTTATCTCATAATTGTTACATTTTCTATCTCATAATTATGTTTTGTGTCATAATTATAACTTTTGTATCTCATAATTTAGACTTTTTGTCATCATTCTAAATTTGTCATAATTATGTTTTTTCTCATAATTTTGACTTTATATGTCATAATTATGTGTTGTCTCATAGTTTCTCATGTTGCATGTGTCTTGCTTCGGTCTTGACTGACGGGGTTAGTCTGCGTTTTCGAGGGTCTAAAGCTCCAGAGTAGTGTGTGTGGACGGCAGGCATAACCGTAGCAAAAGTTATGCGTTTTAAAATGAAAATGCACTAGTGTAAACGTAGGTATCCCACAGTCTGCTCGGGAACCGATGCTCTCCAGCCAAATATGGTTCTTTCAGTGAGTACAGGTGAAACTTGAAAAATTTGAATATCATGCAAAAGTTAGTGTATTTCAATAATTCAAATTAAAAGGTAAAACTAACATATTTAGTATATATAACTAAATACAGATGCATGATTATACTTGTCAGAGGGCTGACATTTCTGTATTTAAAATCCTTTTTTTATTGATTTAATGTAATATTCTAATTTTCTGATATTTTGAATTTGGGGTTTTCATAAGCTGTAAGCCATAATCATCAAAATTATAACTTTTGCACGATATTCTAATTTTTCGAGTTTCACCTGTATATGGCTCGACGGCAGGAAAAAAATAAACCAAACAATTTTTTTACTTTTTTTATATAAATAATAAAAGGCTGTGAGTCGATTCAATTAAAAATCCACATATCACATATTTTAAAATATTATAATTCATTGAAGCCTGTTTGTCATGTATAATACACCGACCAATCGTCATCTGGCACAACAAGTTCAAATTTCATTGGACAATGTGAAGTGGAACCGTAATTTTATGGTCATTTATAAATAAATCGTTTGAAAATTACATGAACAGACGAATTTACATTTATGAAGTGATCTGAATCTGCGTCGTTGAACTAATGGATGTTAATAGACTACAAATCACTGCACAAAACCAGCACCAAAAGTAGCATTAATGGTAAGTATAGCATTCAAGTCACTTGTATTTAGTCTATATTGATACACCGTTTACTATTTGATGAAACTATCATAGTTTGCTAAATGAAGCCCAGGCCTATCATGTGAAGTGTAGGCTGACAACAACACGCGAAATGGTGACTTTATTAATTTAACATTTTTGATAAATTTGCAGCAATAATATAATAGTACAGTACTACTGGTCAAAAATTTGCACACACATTACTATTATTTTTTTTAAAGAAATCCTTTATGCGCATCAAGCCTGCATTTATTTGATCAAGAATACAGAAAAAAATTATTACAACTTAAAATAACGGTTTTCTATTTTAATATACTTTACAAAATATCATTTATTTCTGTGATGCAAAGCATATATCACCCTTAATTCAAATATTATTAAACATTTTGTAATCACATTGCCATCATATTGCCATTGATTTGTAATCAAATTATGCCGACATAATTTTGGGCCAGGCTGTCATACAAAAAAATTATGAACATATGCAAAAACAAGAGAGAACCAATATATTGTTTTTTAAAATATTAAAAACTGATTATGTTCCAGTCAGTGTATTTTTGGTTTTTGTTACATGCATTTTCTTTTTTTGCATTTTACAATAAAACATGTAGCTGTAGATTAGCCTTTTTTGTCAAAATATTTTGTCAGATAAATACCTTAATTAATATCAGATAAATACCAAGTTTAGTGTTTTGTTCTTCCTCATATTTAAATATTTTATATATATATATATATATATATATATATATATATATATATATATATATACACTGTATATATATATACACACATACACAGTGCCTAGTATAAGTGAACACACCAATGCTAAAGTTGACTAAAAAGAGGAATAAAAAATCATCTTTTGGAAATTGATCTTAATGCCTTAATTTAAAAAAGGAGGAAAAATCCAACCTTTAAGGACACCAATTTTCTTTGTGAATGAATAATGTATCATAAATAAATAAATGTTCTTCCTTAAAATACAGGGTGCATAAGTCAGGACACCCCTATGTTAAACTCCCATAGAGACAGCAGATTTTTATTTTTAAAGGCCAGTTATTTCATGGATCCAGGATACTAAGTTCCCTTGGCCTTTGGAATTAAAAAAGCCCCACATCATCCTGGATCCATGAAATAACTGGCCTTTAATAATAAAAATCTGCTCTCTCTATGGGAATTTAACATAGGGGTGTCCTGACTTACGCAACCTGTATTTTAAGGAAGAACATTTATTTATTTACAATACATTTTAGCATACAGCTTTAGCATGGGTGTGTTCACTTATGCTATCCACTGTATATATATATATATATATATATATATATATATTAGGGCTGGGTAAAAAATATTGATGTCTCGATTTTAATCGATTCTCATTTTTACGAACTGATATCGATTCTTAAATCCCAAGAATCGATTAGTCATCCTGTTTTCAGTTGATGAATTAATGGAACATTGTAGCGCGCATCCCATCCAATAAACGCAATAATCTTTGTGCTTTGTTACTATTGATATGAAACAAAGTCTCAGATTTCAAATTACGTCCATTTTCTTACGAAATTCAAAAACATAACCGTTTTGGCGCTGTGGCGTGAGATCGCTCTGGCGCAGCTCAAGAGAAGCAGCAGCGCCGAGCACACATGATCTTCTCTTCCGCCTTAATATTACCAGTTACAGCGCAAAATAAACATGAATGAGCATCTGAAAGTGTGTTAAAAGATAGAGTACAACTTATCGAAATCCTTATTGTCACATGGAATCGCTCAATCAGTGTTTCAACCATGGAAAGACGTCAGTGAAACTGTCACGGTGTGGGTTTTGTGTTTTGTTCCTTGTTGTTGTCTGTCATGTGATTCCCTGTTTGCCATGTGTCTTGTTAATTGTCTGATCATTGTTCCCATGTGTTTCTGATTAGCCACGCCCCCTTGTTATCTTGTTTAGCTTGTTTGTCTGTGTATTTAAACCTCTGTGCTTCAGTTGTTGTTTGTCGGTTGTTGTTTGATGTTTGATGCTCTCAGTTCCTTGTTCTGTGTCCTGTGTCCCTTATTCTGAGTTATTCCCTGGATTACTGTCTATTTCTTGATTAAAGTGCTTGCGATTGGATTCACTCTCTGCTTCATCCTTGCTTCAACGTAACAGAACGACCGACCAAAAATATGAATCCAGCAGCACGGATCTCGCCTGATCTACACAGGCTAGACCGGGAGTTCGCTGGACAGATCGCGGCCTTGGCCCTGAAAAGCCTTGATCTGTTCCAGTACACCTGGGGGTTTGTTCCCCTCGCTGCCTCCTGCTCTCTGGGTGATGAGGCGATTAAGATGTGTTACTGGCTGGGGGCTAAGGAGGTAGACCCGAGGGAGCTCCCCGACCTCTCCGGTCTGGACTGGAGAGAGGCACTCTCCAGATGTCTGGAGAGCTTCCTCCCGTGGCACGCCAGGTCATCACCTGTTCTTCACGTTCAACCAGAGCTTCACCACGACATGCCTGAGCTTCACCACGACATGCCTGAGCTTCACCACGACATGCCTGAGCTTCACCACGACATGCCAGAGCTTCCAGAGCCCCGCCACGTCTCAGCCGAGCTTCCAGAGCCCAGCCACGTCCAGCCAGAGCTTCACGTCAGCCACGTCCAGCCAGAGCTTCACGTCAGCCACGTCCAGCCAGAGCTTCACGTCAGCCACGTCCAGCCAGAGCTTCACGTCAGCCACGTCCAGCCAGAGCTTCACGTCAGCCACGTCCAGCACAGAGCCTTCACCGCTGGTCCCGTCCAGCACAGAGCCTTCACCGCTGGTCCCGTCCAGCACAGAGCCTTCACCGCTGGTCCCGTCCAGCACAGAGCCTTCACCGCTGGTCCCGTCCAGCACAGAGCCTTCACCGCTGGTTCCGTCCAGTCCAGAGCCTTCACCGCTGGTCCCGTCCAGTCCAGCGCCCTCACCGCTGGTCCCGTCCAGTCCAGCGCCCTCACCGCTGGTCCCGTCCAGTCCAGCGCCCTCACCGCTGGTCCCGTCCAGTCCAGCGCCTTCACCGCTGGTCCCGTCCAGCCCAGCGCCCTCTCGCTCTCGGAGACGGAGAAGGAAGAGGACTTCCCGCGTCCCGCAATGCCAGGAAGTCCTTCCTGTACTTCCTGTCAGCCCAGAGCCCTCGCCGCTGGCCCCGTCTGGTCCAGAGACTGTTCACGTCACGTCTGCCCAGCGAGAGACTGTTCACGTCACGTCTGCCCAGTCAGAGCCTGTTCACGTCACTTCCTCCGAGCCAGTGTCTACGGACAAGATGGCCGAGTCAGAGACTGTTCACGTCACTTCTACAGAGCCAGTGTCTACAGACAAGATGGCCGATCCAGAGTCGGTTCACGTCACTTCCTCCGAGCCAGTGTCTACGGACAAGATGGCCACCTTCGAGCCAGTGTCTACGGACAAGATGGCCGCCTTCGAGCCAGTGTCTACGGACAAGATGGCCGATCCAGAGACTGTTCACGTCACGTCCTCCGAGCCAGTGTCTACGGACAAGATGGCCGAACCAGAGACTGTTCACGTCACTTCTGCTGATCCAGAGACTGTTCACGTCACTTCCTCCGAGCCAGTGTCTACGGACAAGATGGCCGAACCAGAAACGGTTCACGTCACTTCTGCTGATCCAGAGACTGTTCACGTCACTTCCTCCGAGCCAGTGTCTACGGACAAGATGGCCGCCTCCGAGCCAGTGTCTACGGACAAGATGGCCGGCACAGAGTCTGTTCCTGTTCCCGAGCCAGAGTCTGTTCCTGTTCCCGAGCCAGAGTCTGTTCCTGTTCCCGAGCCAGAGTCTGTTCCTGTTCCCGAGCCAGAGTCTGTTCCTGTTCCCGAGCCAGAGTCTGTTCCTGTTCCCGAGCCAGAGTCTGTTCCTGTTCCCGAGCCAGAGTCTGTTCCTGTTCCCGAGCCAGAGTCTGTTCCTGTTCCCGAGCCAGAGTCTGTTCCTGTTCCCGAGCCAGAGTCTGTTCCTGTTCTCGAGCCAGTGTGTGTGTTGTCTGTTCCCGAGCCCGAGCCAGTGAGTGTGTTGTCTGTTCCCAAGCCAGTGAGTGTGTTGTCTGTTCCCGAGCCCGAGCCAGTGTGTGTGTTGTCTGTTCCCGAGCCCGAGCCAGTGAGTGTGTTGTCTGTTCCCGAGCCAGTGAGTGTGTTGTCTGTTCCCGAGCCAGTGTGTGTGTTGTCTGTTCCCGAGCCAGTGTGTGTGTTGTCTGTTCCCGAGCCCGAGCCAGTGAGTGTGTTGTCTGTTCCCGAGCCAGTGAGTGTGTTGTCTGTTCCCGTGCCCGAGCCAGTGTGTGTGTTGTCTGTTCCCGAGCCAGTGTGTGTGTTGTCTGTTCCCGAGCCCGAGCCAGTGAGTGTGTTGTCCGTTCCCGAGCCAGTGAGTGTGTTGTCCGTTCCCGAGCCCGAGCCAGTGTGTGTGTTGTCGGTTCCCGAGCCAGTGTGTGTGTTGTCTGTTCCCGAGCCAGTGAGTGTGTTGTCTGTTCCCGAGCCAGTGTGTGTGTTGTCGGTTCCCAAGCCCAAGCCAGTGAGTGTGTTGTCTGTTCCCGAGCCAGTGAGTGTGTTGTCTGTTCCCGAGCCAGTGAGTGCGTTGTCTGTTCCCGAACCCGAGCCAGTGTGTGTGTTGTCTGTTCCCGAGCCAGTGTGTGTGTTGTCTGTTCCCGAGCCCGAGCCAGTGAGTGTGTTGTCTGTTCCCGAGCCAGTGAGTGTGTTGTCTGTTCCCGAGCCCGAGCCAGTGTGTGTGTTGTCTGTTCCCGAGCCAGTGTGTGTGTTGTCTGTTCCCGAGCCCGAGCCAGTGAGTGTGTTGTCTGTTCCCGAGCCAGTGAGTGTGTTGTCTGTTCCCGAGCCAGTGAGTGTGTTGTCTGTTCCCGAGCCAGTGAGTGTGTTGTCTGTTCCCGAGCCAGTGAGTGTGTTGTCTGTTCCCGAGCCAGTGTGTGTTGTCTGTTCCCAAGCCCAAGCCAGTGAGTGTGTTGTCTGTTCCCGAGCCAGTGAGTGTGTTGTCTGTTCCCGAGCCCGAGCCAGTGAGTGTGTTGTCTGTTCCCGAGCCAGTGAGTGTGTTGTCTGTTCCCGAGCCAGTGTGTGTGTTGTCTGTTCCCGAGCCCGAGCCAATGTGTGTGTCTGCTGTTCCCGAGCCAATGTGTGTGTCTGCTGTTCCCGAGCCAATGTGTGTGTCTGCTGTTCCCGAGCCAATGTGTGTGTCTGCTGTTCCCGAGCCAATGTGTGTGTCTGCTGTTCCCGAGCCAATGTGTGTGTCTGCTGTTCCCGAGCCAATGTGGGTGTCTGCTGTTCCCGAGCCGGTGTCTGCTGTTCCCGAGCCGGTGTCTGCTGTTCCCGAGCCGGTGTCTTCACCGCCGTGGCCGCCCGAGGGGTCTTCACCGCCGTGGCCGCCCGAGGGGTCTTCACCGCCGTGGCCGCCCGAGGGGTCTTCACCGCCGTGGCCGCCCGAGGGGTCTTCACCGCCGTGGCCGCCCGAGGGGTCTTCACCGCCGTGGCCGCCCGAGGGGTCTTCACCGCCTTGGCCGCCCGAGGGGTCGTCTATGCCGTGGCCGCCCGAGGGGTCGTCTATGCCCTGGCCGCCCAAGTGGTCATCTCCGTCCTGGTCGCCTGTGCGAACCTGGCCCTCCGTCCCTCCCCCAAGACCGCCTCCACTTCACCACCCTCCTGAACTTTAGTGTTTTGTTTCGAGGGGCGTCGGGAGCCGCCCATAGGGGGGGGGGCTATGTCACGGTGTGGGTTTTGTGTTTTGTTCCTTGTTGTTGTCTGTCATGTGATTCCCTGTTTGCCATGTGTCTTGTTAATTGTCTGATCATTGTTCCCATGTGTTTCTGATTAGCCACGCCCCCTTGTTAGCTTGTTTGTCTGTGTATTTAAACCTCTGTGCTTCAGTTGTTGTTTGTCGGTCGTTGTTTGATGTTTGATGCTCTCAGTTCCTTGTTCTGTGTCCTGTGTCCCTTATTCTGAGTTATTCCCTGGATTACTGTCTATTTCTTGATTAAAGTGCTTGCGATTGGATTCACTCTCTGCTTCATCCTTGCTTCAACGTAACAGAAACAGCTTGTAGAAAGTTTTTTTGACAGCCACCATTTAAATGTTTATATTTCATATAACTTTATTATTAGAAAAATAAATAAAAGTGTAATTTAAGTGTTTGTATACAAATCAGTAAATCTTTACCTTCAATATTAGGCTATAGTAGGCTAATGAAACAATTTTAATGATACAACTGACTCCCATAGTTTACAGCATTGGTTGAGATTTGTTTTCCTTGAGAAAATTTGCCATGTATTGTACCTGATATCCACAATAATCAATATTGAATCGAATCGAATCGAAATCGAATCGAATTGCAAGCTTGTGAATCAAAATCGAATCGAATTGTGAAATTTGTGTCAATACCCAGCCCTAATATATATATATATATATACACAGCTTTTTCCAATATATATATAGGTCCTTCTCAAAAAATTAGCATATTGTGATAAAGTTCATTATTTTCCATAATGTAATGATAAAAATTAAACTTTCATATATTTTAGATTCATTGCACACCAACTGAAATATTTCAGGTCTTTTATTGTTTTAATACTGATGATTTTGGCATACAGCTCATGAAAACCCAAAATTCCTATCTCAAAAAATTTGCATATCATGAAAAGGTTCTCTAAACGAGCTATTAACCTAATCATCTGAATCAACTAATTAACTCTAAACACCTGCAAAAGATTCCTGAGGCTTTTAAAAACTCCCAGCCTGTTTCATTACTCAAAACCGCAATCATGGGTAAGACTGCCGACCTGACTGCTGTCCAGAAGGCCATCATTGACACCCTCAAGCAAGAGGGTAAGACACAGAAAGAAATTTCTGAACAAATAGGCTGTTCCCAGAGTGCTGTATCAAGGCACCTCAGTGGGAAGTCTGTGGGAAGGAAAAAGTGTGGCAAAAAACGCTGCACAACGAGAAGAGGTGACCGGACCCTGAGGAAGATTGTGGAGAAGGACCGATTCCAGACCTTGGGGGACCTGCGGAAGCAGTGGACTGAGTCTGGAGTAGAAACATCCAGAGCCACCGTGCACAGGCGTGTGCAGGAAATGGGCTACAGGTGCCGCATTCCCCAGGTCAAGCCACTTTTGAACCAGAAACAGCGGCAGAAGCGCCTGACCTGGGCTACAGAGAAGCAGCACTGGACTGTTGCTCAGTGGTCCAAAGTACTTTTTTCGGATGAAAGCAAATTTTGCATGTCATTTGGAAATCAAGGTGTCAGAGTCTGGAGGAAGACTGGGGAGAAGGAAATGCCAAAATGCCTGAAGTCCAGTGTCAAGTACCCACAGTCAGTGATGGTCTGGGGTGCCATGTCAGCTGCTGGTGTTGGTCCACTGTGTTTTATCAAGGGCAGGGTCAATGCAGCTAGCTATCAGGAGATTTTGGAGCACTTCATGCTTCCATCTGATTTCATTTTTCAGCACGACCTGGCACCTGCTCACAGTGCCAAAACCACTGGTAAATGGTTTACTGACCATGGTATTACTGTGCTCAATTGGCCTGCCAACTCTCCTGACCTGAACCCCATAGAGAATCTGTGGGATATTGTGAAGAGAAAGTAGAGAGACGCAAGACCCAACACTCTGGATGAGCTTAAGGCCGCTATCGAAGCATCCTGGGCCTCCATAACACCTCAGCAGTGCCACAGGCTGATTGCCTCCATGCCACGCCACATTGAAGCAGTCATTTCTGCAAAAGGATTCCCGACCAAGTATTGAGTGCATAACTGAACATAATTATTTGAAGGTTGACTTTTTTTGTATTAAAAACACTTCTTTTATTGGTCGGATGAAATATGCTAATTTTTTGAGATAGGAATTTTGGGTTTTCATGAGCTGTATGCCAAAATCATCAGTATTAAAACAATAAAAGACCTGAAATATTTCAGTTGGTGTGCAATGAATCTAAAATATATGAAAGTTAAATTTTTATCATTACATTATGGAAAATAATGAACTTTATCACAATATGCTAATTTTTTGAGAAGGACCTGTATATATATATGCCCCTTTCTACACTTGAGCCCCTGAGGACCTCTGAAGGCTGTAAAGCGCATTAGCAGAGGTTCAGTGGAGGACTCGAGGAGATGCGAGGGTCACATGATCTACAGGAGAGATGCTGGGCCTCAGTGTTTACACTTTCAGCATATGCCACGTCTCTGATGCCAGGGGTGAAAGGGCTCAAATGGAAAGCATGTGTTCCTCGTTTTCGCTGCTCAACTCGACTGAGAGCTTGTGGGAAACATGAGGATTTCCAGATAATATTTGCTTGACTTCTGCTTCTTAGTGGTTTGCAGACGCAACGAGGCTGAGACCTCACAGGTTTATCAATCTATGGCCATTATCGACTCATAAACCTCAACTTTTCAAATCAAAATAAAGAAATTATTACTGGAAATCATTTCAAATCAGGCCTAACCGCATCAAATGAGCATGTTCTGTGAATCTTGGCTAGATTCTTGAGACATTTATGCAATTATGGTCTGTCTCTTCATAGGCCAAAGATTTGTAACAACACAGCCGTTAAATCAAAGAGTAACATTATATGTACTTGCACTGTACAAACGTGTGTATTTGAGCATACGAGTGACAGATTGACAAGAGGAGCGTTTGCTATCTGCCACAATATCTCTTTCTCAAGCTGAAATATTTGGAAAGTCGCTGTCAGCGGTAATATGACGAAACGTTCAGAGCGGTTGTGTGTATCTGTAATTACAGACTCGGGCATTTAAACGTCCACTTGAACCGCTCAAAACCACACGTAACAAATATATCATTTAGGTGATTTTAATGACAAAAACAGGACTCTGAAATTTATATCTTTTCTAAATAATCCACAGTCTGGAAGATTTTGTTAAGGATTTAAAAGTCAAAGTCAATGTAACACAATCCTTTCTACCACATTTACCAAAACACAGCCCAGAAATATACTATTGTTCAAAAGTTTTCAGATTCGTACCAATTTTTTATGTTTTTGAAAGAAGTCTATTCTGCTCACAAAGCCTGCATTTATTTGATAAAAGTTCAAGTAAAACCTGTGAAATATTTGTTTTATGTGAATATATAGTAAAGTGTAATTTATTCCTGTGATCAAAGCTGAATTTTCAGCATCATTACTCCAGTCTTCAGTGTCACATGATCCTTCAGAAATCAGTATAATATGATGATTTGATGCTCAAGAAAAATTTAAAGTGTTGAAAACAGTTGTGCTGTTTCATATTTTTGTGGAAACCATGACACATTTTTAATAGAAAGTTCAAAGGAACAGTATTTATTTGGAATAGAAATATCTTGTAAATTATAAAAGTCACTTTTGATCAATTTAATGCATCCTTGCTGAATAAAAGCAACAAAAAAATGATTGACAGCCAACATGTCACTAGAAAGTTTGTCTAAAATACGAAATAAAAATAAAATAGTCAAAGTCTAGGACTGTCAGAAATATTAGTTCTACTGTTATTATAACATCCTACTGTTATAATAAAGTATATAATTCTCCTGGTCAGTCAAACTATTCACTATTCATCAAGGATTTGGATGTATTAATATTGAAATATCGAAACTTGCAGACGATGTGAGGCCGTGCGGGACAGTCTGATAATCAGGGGCCCGAATGAGGAACTGTGTAAAGTGAGGGGCCGCCAGAGGAACTAATCTTCCCTATTCGTGAAGTGGATAGTAGCAAGACTGAAATTACAGCAAAAATACATTCAACATTACAATAATAAAATAATGTAAATGTAGCCTTTTAGCTTAAAAAAAAAGTGCACTGTGTCTAATCTACAAAAACATGCTCTATGTATTTGGGAAAACCTGTCAAGAACTTGTATGGGTCATATTTCACTCCAAAAAAAAAAAAAAGTTACATAAAAATTACATTTTGCTTAAAGAAAAAAAAAGTCTATTAGCGATGTCCGCCCAACTTCACCCTTAATTCAAATATTATTAAAATTTTTAAATCGTTAACGATTTTGTAATCACATTGCCATCATATTGCCATTGATTTGTAATCAAATTATGCCGACATAATTTTGGGCCAGGCTGTCATACAAAAAAATTCTGAACATATGCAAAAATAAGAGAGAACCAATATATTGTTTTTTAAAATATTAAAAACTGATTATTTTCCAGTCAGTGTATTTTTGTTTTTGTTACATGCATTTTCTCTTTTTGCATTTTACAATAAAACCTGTAGCTGTAGATTAGCCTTTTTTGTCAAAAAATTTATTTTGTTAAATAAATACCTCAATTAATATCAGATAAATACCAAGTTTAGTGTTTTGTTCTTCCTCATATTTAAATATTATATAATATTTCCAAAAACCAAATGCCTCAATTAATATCAGATAAATACCAAGTTTAGTGTTTTGTTTTTCCTCATATTTAAATATTATATATATATATATATTAATATTTTTCATTGGTTTTTATTTATATATATATATATATATATATATATATATATATACACACACACTACTGTATATGGGTGTGTATATACTAGTGTACATAATGGGTAAGCATATTATAATATATAATAATTAAAATTGTGTGAGAAAATCAGAAATTTTGAAATTGTAAAGAGTTTATACAGTAGATAATGACATTTGTTTGTACTAAATAAGTTTTTGCTAATGCAAATTTATTTTGGCAAAATTTGACCTGGACCTTTTTTGTGTCCCTGTTGAAAAGCCAAGTTTAGCCCAGACATAAATGTCCATTCTGGTCTAGGCCGGTTTATGCTGGTTACTGCGGCAGACCATCAAAACCGCACAATACCAGAGCTAGTCGACAAACACGACGAAGCTTAAAGGGATAGTTCACCCAAAAATTCTGTCAGTAATTACTCTCCCTCATGTTGTTCAACCCCGTAAGACCTTCGTTCATCTTCGGAACACGAATTAAGATATTTTTGATTAAATCTGAGAGCTGGATCACTCCTCCATAGGCTTCTAAGGGATTGAAACTTGTTCCCCCAAAAAGTTATTAAAGACATCGTTAAAATAGTCCAAGTGACTACAGTGGCTCAATCTTAAGTTTATCAAGCGACGAGAATACTTTTTGTGCGCAAAAACAAACAAAAATAACGACTTTATTTCAACTATTCATTTCCTTCTCTGTGGGCCTCGAGTCAGTTAGCGTAGTGTGATAGCGTAGAGCTACGTCACACGTAGGCTCACTATTGGCCGACGCTGGTCATGTGTGTGATGCGTGTGACGTACAACACAGAAGCGCTGCGCTGTTACACTAGTGAACTCACTCGAGGCCCACAGAGAAGGAAATGAATAGTTGAAATAAAGTCGTTATTTTTGTTTGTTTTTGCGCACAAAAAGTATTCTCGTCGCTTTATAAACTTAAGATTGAGCCACTGTAGTCACTTGGACTATTTTAACGATGTCTTTAATAACTTTTCGGGGAACAAGTTTCAATCCCTTTGAAGCCTATGGAGGAGTGATCCAGCTCTCAGATTTAATCAAAAATATCTTAATTCGTGTTTCGAAGATGAACGAAGGTCTTACGGGGTTGGACAACATGAGGGAGAGTAATTACTGACAGAGTTTTCATTTTTGGGTGAACTATCCCTTTAAGACTCAACATACACTGATCTGAGCGGGTGTTTTATTACAGAGAGCCAAATCTCCACCAAACGCCCTCATTCTCTCTTAACGTCAGTGTCACCAGAGACAGTCCAGAGTGCTGTTGCTCACAGACGCTTGAGCGAGACGCCCCTGCTGGAGACCCTCATTAAAGCCAAACTCCTCAAAGAGATATGACCGGTAACCCAAGGCTGAAATATGTATCTGAAGCATATTTAATAAATTATGCATCCCTTATTTACTAATGGGCTATCGACTGCCGAGCCGCTGAGCCTGATAGGATGTCAGCGAGTCGAGAGAAGGATGAAGCGCTGGAAGACAGGAGAAAAAGAGAGACAGCACTTAAAAGGGTCTCACTTCTCCCCAGAGGACGAGCGAAGAGAGACATTGTTTCACTCTTCTCTGCTCTCTATCTCTCGCTCTCAGTTGTTCTTTGGGTTTCAGCTTGTTTGAAATGGAAAATGAGATCCTGTTTAAAAATCCGATCATTTTGGTTCCGCTCTAAACAACTTTTCAGACGTGGCAAAGATTGGGTTTTTAAATTGACAGGTTGTGTTCCACAATTTCTAACATCCAATATTATAAATCTACAGTCAAACCTAAATTTATTCAGACACCTTCAACATTTCTCACATTATCACAGTTTATTCGCTATAGTTTAGAAAATGGTAATAAAATATGACGTTATGAAATCAGTTGATATTTCACTGGTTTTGTCCGTCCTTCTGTTAGACTCTCACACATGAATTATGTTGAATATCTGTCAGCTGTTAAATTTAACTACACAATTAGATAATACCAGTTTAGCTCAACCAATCACCAAGCAATGCTTCATGTTGTTCAGTCTGTGGTGTAAAAAGGTGCATTAGCAATTAAAGAAAAAACACTTCAGTAAAACATGATCAGCTCAAAGTGTCCCAATCATTTTTGGTCCCAAATTTTTATAAATTTTACTGGTAGTCACTGTATGATGAATTATTGGGTATAATATGTCATAGTTTACTTTATTTTGCTATCCTCACGTACATAAATGAACTATAGTGTCCTGCACACACTAGTAAAAAAATATAAAAAATTATATCTGGTGTCTGAATAATTTTTGGTTTGACTGTATATGTTGCTCAGAGGTGTTTTAAGAGACCTAATGGGGCTCTCGGTTTCTAGCCAAAAATTTGAGAAATAAAAATATAAGTATGTGCATAGCTCATGAATTCACTAAGAAAAGCTTGAGATCATATTGAGACTTTTGATTGCCGACACATTGGTTTTGTAGAGGAACATCTGAGAAGCATTTCATGTCACGGTCTAAGACAAAACGAATGAGATATAAAAGGCCTCTGATTTGTGGTTTTCTTTCCTATTGTTTGCCACAAATGAGATGCAATTACTAAAATGTATTTATTTATTTTTTTACAAAAAAAAAAAATAAAACAGGGAGAGAAAATAACCAACTTATTTATTTACACTATCGCTCAAAAGTCTCTTCTGCTCACCAAGGCAGCTAAAATTTGAATATATATATATATATATATATATATATATATACAGCAATATTGTGAAATATTATTACAATTCCAAATAACTGTTTTCTAAGTTAATATATTATTAAAAGAAATGTATTCCTGTGATCAAAGCTGAATTTTCAGCATCATTACTCCAGTCTTCAGTGTCACATGATCCTTCAGAAATCATTCTAATATGATGCATCCTTGCTGAATAAAAGTATTAATTTCTTCTTCTTTTTTTGAAGGAAGAGTAAAAAGAAAATCTTGCTGACTTTTGAACATTAGTAATACATATGAGTGTCAAAATCTTTGAATATGTCAAATTGATAAGAATGTAAATGTGTACCCTGAAATGCAATGTAAGTCGCTTTGGATAAAAGCGTCTGCCAAATGCATAAATGCAAATGTAAATGCCTCTCATGGCATGCTGGGAGCTGATGGTTTGAGGTCATCTCTGATGCTAAAACAATGATGATTCCCATGTGGGATTGTTGCTCAGCTGATCCCGGAACAGTGGATTATAAGACACTGATGCCGGTGTGTCAGCGCAGTGTATCATGTGACACTGCAACACCCTCTGCAGGTTCTTATGGGTAACTTCATACGGCTGAAAATATACTGACAGATAAACCTTCTTGTGTTTCCAAAGGATATCATGCAATATCAAATTGTCAAGGATAAGAGGACTAAAAAACTCTTAAATGACATCAACTCTAGATCTTTACAGTAGACGCAAATAAAAATAAATAACTAGCTTTTCTAAACAGAATCACGTGTAATTCAGGCTGAGATACAGCGGCTGTCAGAGCGCTACAGACTCGGGGCCGACAGCGAGACGGCGTTATCTGGCGCGGGAAATCAATGGAGCCTGGACCGGGTCGCAGGAACGGGGTAGCATTACAGTCACGGACCGAACGGACTCCTTCAATGGGACAGTGGCTCTGTAAGGCCATCCGTATTATGTATGAAAGAAAAATTAGGGCTTTGACTTAGAGTGTATACTAATCTTACATTTATGCATTCAGCAGACGCTTTTATCCAGAGCGACTTACAATACATCAACAAAAGCAATTTATTAAAGAGCCAACAATATTCCTAATATACAATGTCAGTTTTTTTAGACAACTAGATTAGACAGTAAACTAGAGAAGAGGAGAAATGCAGAGAAAAAGAAAAATCAACTTGAACATCAACAAGAGCAGAAATAAAAATGATACATTTACCTTTAAATTGATGCTCTTGAAAGATGTCAGATAAAATATGACTCATGTTGAGGATGCATGCTTAACACAAAATGCTTCATAAAAAATAACTAACCATGAATAAAATAAAATGCAAACTAGATGCTTACAGTACATAGTTAAAATCTCGGTCCCACTTTATATTAAGTGGCTTTAAGTACTATGTACTTACATCGAAAAATAAGTACAATGTACTTATTGTGTTCTGGTTGTATTGTAAAACACTTTTGCTTCTATTGAGATGTGATACTGGTAAGGTTAGGGTCAGGTGTGGTGGTATGGGTAGGTTTAAGGGTGGGTTAAGGTGTAAGGGTTGGGTCAACTGTGTAATTACAAATGTAATTACATAAATGAATTACAGCTGTAATTACATGCAATTATTTTCAAAATATAAGTACAATGTAATAACATGTATGTACACAATAAGTCCATTGTATCAAATTATTAATTTCAATGTAAGTACATAGTACTTAAAGCCACTTAATATAAAGTGGGACCAAAATCTCCACTGACAGCAGGTTGCTCATAACTTTTTCGAAGTTTTAAATAAAACAAAGATGACTGAAGTACTTTTTTATAAGAAAATACTATTTTAGTCTTTCTACTTTAAAATGTCATGTTCAATTCAATAGAGTTACTCAATGCACAATGATTCTTTGTAGTTATTTGGTTTCATTTTTGGTTGAACTATCTCATGAATCCCATTGCTTATTTTTAATGTAACTACTGTACATAATTACAGCATCAATAAGTCACAATCTCCTAATTTTAGTTGGTCTCTTCCAGTAAGTTTTCAGCAGTACTGCATATGCATTTTGTGAGTTAGAAGAGCATTGAAAGGGTAATGAATAATTCTAGGAGGCTGTTGACTGTTTGATGTCTGCAAGATGCCGCAATCTAATCCAGTGTCTTCAACAACGCTCTCCTCACTCGGTGCGTGAGATTTTAATAATATGTAATGACACCCTTGAAAAATCAATCTGCAATCTGCCATTGGCGCGAGAACGCTTGCATATTCACTTCAGCTGACATCATTAAAAAGACATCCATCCACATCAGATGCACTGACTTTGTTTAATTAGTTTCTACAAAGATATCGAGCAAACCTCTGACCAGAATAATGCTGATTCTGTGCGATTATTGTAAAAAACTGAAAAGTTTTTCCATGCATGGAGTGGAGCCTCCTGGGAAAGAGGAAAGGTTATCGAGAGAGACTGTTTGCGCTGTAATGGTTCTTTTGGAAAAATGGCACGAAAACGTTACACTAATGGAACAATCAGTCCTGCACGGTTCCATCACCTGCAATCCCGTCTTTATCCAACTTCCTAATTCTGTTAACGGCTAATGGATGAATCAGAAAGGTGTTTACTGATGTACAGTAGACTGTACATTCCCTGCAGTGGCTGAGGATATGAATTGTGGAAGATGTCAATGATGGCCATATCCTTCGCTGGGCTGCATCTCATATGTCTCATTGAGCCTCCCCCCCCCCCGCCACAGCCACAGTGCATCCTGGGAACCATTAAGGAAACCCGAGAACACCGCAAGCACACAAGAAACACACAAACACAATCAAGAGGAGGATGGCTGACCAACACCCACGGGCCAAACTTTTAAAGAGGCGATGGTGCAGATTTATCGACCGCTCGAATTTCAGACAAAAAGCATCACTTTCTGTTCATAAAGTCGTGAAGAGCTGGGAAACTTTCATGTATAAATTCTGGCATTAATTCAAGTATAAACAGGGGACCAAAAGCATTATTCTTTAAGGTAAACCCTTGACTAGGACTGTGCAATTAATGGATTTCAATTTTGGCTCCCAACGATTATGAAAACAATATAATCAAGGTAAAACGATAATTGTGCCGTGCTGAGTGTTGTAAAATGCAGTCTGCTGTTGCTAATTTCTGTTTAAAATTAAACAGCATTATTAAAAGCTCATTAAGCTGCAAAAGAGACACAGACTACGTTTACATGCAGCCAATAACCCGTTCAAAACCAGGATATTAGCAATAACCCGGTCACGCACGGCCATGTAAACACCGTCAAAAACCCGATTATGCTCATATCCCGGATTTTAAAAACCCGGATATGATACCTGGGGTACCCCTTTTCTAACCCGAATTTTTGGTCATGTAAACGCGTATCGGCATATCCCCATAATGATTTGTGTTCTGCGCATGTTCTATTCGCAAGGAATCTTGGTCTTTTGAGTAGAGGAACTTCTCGGCGCATACAAAAACCCGCGTGCAGTATACCGGAAGTAAACATGGCGAGACGCAGCACAGCATACTTTTGGAGCGAGGTCAGTACCAGCACCAAAGCGCAAACAAAGGCGATCGCTATCTGCCCCGAACTATTCATTATCCGCGTGCTGCTGCTGCTGTTGTTGTCTTTGGATACAGGAAGAAGAATCGGAAATGACGCATATTGCGTCTTAAGGTTGTCCGTACGTCCAGACGCTAACCGTGCGTCGCCGTTTACATCGGGATATTGCAATTCCATGTATACAGGAGTAACTCTCTCTGCTCACGCATGTAAACGGGTTATTCCTAATGTTTCAGAAACCCGAATAGTGACCTATATTGGCTGCATGTAAACGTAGTCACAGTTCCCGAGACTCCGAGGCAGAGACGATTGCGGATAAGCAAATAGGCTTCGAATACATGCCTAAACACACAGGCCTAGACACAATAATGTCTAGATCTCCTTTTTGGAGAGTATTCATGTAAAAACAGTGGGTTATGTCTTAAGTAAACATACACTGTTGAGAAAGAAAACTCGTGTGTAACAGTATATTGGATCCGTGCAGGTCTTAAAGTGACAGCAGCCTAATATTCCTGCTGCAGTCTTTCATTAATAATAATCAAACAACAAATGACATAGAAACTCATTTTATTGCTCTTGACTGAATAATTTAAGTAGCTTTAATAAGGATGAATCTATAATTAATGTTTACATTAAGTCTATGCTGTGTGTTTTTACATTTTTGTTGTAGGCTATTACTTATCTGAATACCACTGTTAGTACATCTTCCTGAAAAACCTAAAACAGTTTATTTAATTTATATTTTCATTATGTTGTATTGCTGACTGTTTACTTGTCTTAAGTAATTGTTTGAGGACCTTTTTCTTACATTAGTATTAGTTTTTGCTGAAGTATGTATAATGAAATTGTGTGACCAATTAATCGTGTTAAATAATTGAGATTTCTGTATTTACCGTGATTATGAATTTTTTGCCATTATCGAGCAGCTCTACCAATGATATTACATTGTCCAACATTTAAAATAGCGGACCATGGTCAGGCCATCCAATAAATACAGTTAATTTAAGAAAAAACTTTTTTGATTTATATTGCATACAGTGAAGGTTTACAATAAGAAGTTATTCAGTAGACACTTTTATTCAAATCGAACTCTGTAGAGGCTCTGGTCCAGATTTTTGGTTTCAGACAAAAAGCATCATACCGTTTTCAAGAGCTAGGAAACTTTCAAGCATTAATTAAAGCATAAACTATTTAATTTAAGGTAAATCCATGACCTTGACATCACTAGAGTTGAGCTACTGAAACATATACAACCATTAACATTTGAAGTCATAATTGCAGTATATTTTAGGTCCTTCACATGCCAGTTTTACTTGCCCACATTGGCCAGGCGCCTTGGCATAGCAGACCAAATTAGTGGTCAGGTCATGCCGGTCTGAGGATCTGTTTACTTGTCTTATGTAATTGTTCTGAGGACCTTTTTCTTACGTACATTAGTTAACGTAGTATTAGTTTTTGCAGAAGTATGAATAAATGTGAAATTTCAATGATATATAAAATTACTCATATCGTGAAATAAGATTTTGATCACATCGCCCACCAATAATCGTGTTAAATAATCATTATTTCAGTATTGACCGTGATTATGATTTTTGCTCTACCCATGATCTTACCATTACTAGAACAAGTTGAGCTACAGAAATGTGTCCAACCTTAAACATAGCGAATCAAATAAGTGGTCAGGCCAGGCCATAAATACAGTTAATATAAGAAAAAGCTTACATAGCATGTTTTTTGATTTATATCACATATAGTGAAGGTTTACAGTAGGAAGTTATTCAGATTTACTTAGTTATTCCAGATTTATCGAGCACTCAAGCTTCAGTCAAAAAGCATCACACAGTTTCCGAGAGCTAGGAAACTTTCAAGCATAAATTCTAGCATTAATTAAAGCATAAACTATTTAATTTAAGGTAAATCCATGACCTTGACATCACTAGAGTTGAGCTACTGAAACATATACAACCATTAACATTTGAAGTCATAATTGCAGTATATTTTAAGCGCTTCACGTGGCAGTTTTACTTGCCCACCTTGGCCAGGCGCCTTGGCATAGCAGACCAAATTAGTGGTCAGGCCATGCCGGTTAGGTGGTCAGCGGTTTGGGGATCCTGTGGTCAGCGTGCAACGGGAGCCGGAGCGACTACAGATCGCTGACCACAGCTTGTCATTGATCCCACACTCAATCGGATTATTGCGGGCCCGAAACAGCCGTGCCTGCAGAATCCGCCGGGCCTGCCAGAAGAAGGAGGGGTGGTGTCAGTCTCCGGCGAATGGATGGAGGGAGGAGGGTGGAGATGGATGTGAAAACGAGCGAGCGGAGTGACAGCCCAGGGACCGATTGATCTTCTCATCATTTCCCATCCCTCTCTCCTCCTCTCCGGGCTCCTCTCGCAACCTCGCCTGGAGACGGATTCTGTTGAGCTCCACTGTATTGGATTTATGAGTTAATGGAGATGTCAAGACATAACAGATCGTGAAATAAGGAAGAGAATAGGAGGTGGCGGAGAGTTCTGTTTACACTCCCTCTCTCTTTAACTTGACGGGCGTTTGGAAGGAGTCAGTCTTAGTTATAGAGAATTACAGAGAACTTTAGGAGCAATGCTCGGCGTGTTTGAATCAGAAATTACCATGTCTATGCCTCTTTATGAAGGGTTTGGCCTTCATAACACAAGCTTTGATCAGGGTTCCCACACCTTGGTTAACATCAAATTCAAGGACCTTACAAGGACTCTCCAGGTCCAATACCCTAGGACTTAATTTGGGGACACATTTATTGTGTCCAACATCAACAGCAAACGTTGAGGTACCATCGTAGTACTAGTTTCATGTGCGCGTGAACCTCATGGCAACGTACAACACAAAGTACCTCATGCGGGAAACACTTAACGTAACACGTAAATGCGCGTAACTAACGTAAATCAAGCAAGCTAGTATGCATAGGCCACGAAGTGTTGGTGAAATAACACATTAGCGGACCGGAGGGAATAATATGGAATTTTTTCCAACAAAATAAATTCAAGCACTTTCAAGGACCTGTATCTATGTACGTGTATTTTCAAAAACTTTCCAGGGCCTTGATTTTTATTTTTTTTTTCAGATTCACAAACTTTCAAGGGTTTCAAGGACCCGTGGGAACCCTGTTTGATGCTTCTACTGGGTGTAGGATTTGTAAAATAACAGTAGTCAAAAGACCTTTCCATGCCAAAGATGCCATTGTTGACAAAGAAACTTTAGGAACTTGTGTACTTCATCATTAACTTTCCAAGCCACTGCTATCGTTACATAAGAAATTACGCTCAAAAGGTTCTTATACATGGCAAAAGATCTTCACAGTCTTCACATGTTGGGACTTTATAAAACGTGTCGGTATACTTTCTTGTATCCAATCTATGGACACTTTGCACTGGTAGTGATGTATCAAATTTCAGATGGATGGATAGATACAGACATTTACGCTGCATAATATAGAGGTGAATATTGTCCAGTACCATGAAATATGGTACCATTTCAAAATATGAAAGAATAAATATTACTGAAACAAAATATAGTGCACCTAAATGACGTACTATACACCATGCACTTATACTATGCACTTAACCATCTAGTGTATGAGGTTTAAAAGGCTATTTTGTCATCCAGCCCAGTTTGATAGCCCTTCCCTTTAGCTACGTAATTAAAGCTGCGAATTGATTTGAGAGTATGAAGAGTCCAATATTCCACGATTTATATTTTTGGTTAATTAAGTGCAAAATCCGGGTATTTGTAGTGCACCTTTTCCTCTTGAAATGTTCAGTATGAACACACTACTCACACCGTTTATACTACAAAATGGCAAAGAATAATGCATAAGTATGGCTAATGCCGACTAGCTGAAACATTCTAGGACTGAACTGAACACACTGACAGACTGTTTCCAAAGACTGAAGCAGATTTTAAACACTGAATTTGAACACAGACTAAACGCAACTGTCTCTGACTCGGAGAGTTTGGGCATTATCAGTCGTAAGTATCAGATTACATTCATAATCGGCCTTACAGTCGTTTAGTGTGTCCCCGGCTTGACGGGACGCACCTAAACAATTTTTTTTTTTAAATGTTATGCTTATTGTCTGTTGTGACCACCATGAGGAATACCAAAAGCTAAACTTCAACCACTAGGCCATAACTACCCAGTTCAAAGCTCTTTGAAAGCCAAGATTTATCTAGACAAGACCTCTCAAGTCCACATAGTTCTTGGGATTAAGTAGACTGATCTTGACTTTGACATACAGCAACATTTAAACAGCACCAAACTCCCTGGATATAAACTCTCTGAGCAAAAAAAAAGACCCTTCAGTGGTCCATGTTGAGTTAGAAGGGACATGTGTGATGCAGAAAACTGAGCTATGATAAAACTTACTGACCTCCAGTAAGACTATCAAGACGATGTGTTCCTCTCTGTGCGTCTGATTGCCTTGCAGGTTTTCTGTGATTAATGGCAGGTTTTGCGTTGTATCGATTCCCTATTGGCTTGGCACTGGTCACTTCCGCCCATCTTATCATTGGCAGAAGGAGGCGGCTCTGCTTTCTTCTCCACATTGATTGGCTCACAGAAAGTGCTTGTGGTTGTGGTCGAGCTGCCCACAGTAACACACAATTCATCCATTCCTTAGACGATAACAGCAATGAAACTGATAACTTACAGTAGTAATGTGGTTAAAAAGATGCATTGAACAGATGTACACTACCGTTCAAAAGTTTGGGGTCAATACGATTTTTTTTCTTCAGAAAGGACACATTACATTGATCAAAAGTGACAGTAAAGACATTTATAATAATGCAAAATATTTATTTTTTAATTAAATGCTTTTCTCTTGAACTTTCAAAGAATCCTGAAAAAAATCAATCACGATTTGCACAAAAATATGAAGTTTTCAACTTTGATAATAATCATAAATGTTTCTTGAGCATCAAATCATCATATTATACTGATTTCTGAAGGATCATGTGACACTGAAGACTGGAGTAATGATGCTGAAAATTCAGCTTTGATCACAGGAATAAATTACATTTTACTATATATTCACATAGTTATTTATAGTTATTACTATATTTCACAATATTACTGGGTTTGTTTTGTATTTTTAATCAAATAAATGCAGCCATGGTGAGCAGAAGAGACTTCTTTTAAAAACATTAAAAATCTTACCGACCCCAAACTTTTGAACAGCAGTGTATGCTAATGCTCAACAAACCTGACTATGCATGTTTTGAGCTGTGGTGCAGTGGGTCATGCAGGTGCTCCGGGAACATGGGTTCGAATCTGGCTTGCATGATGTTCTAATCCCATTTCTTCTCTTTCCACCACTTTCCTGTCTTAACAATTGACTATGAAATTACAGGCAAACAGGCCATAAATATAAAGTACATAACCTCTATCAATCTATAATACACATTAAATTCTGATCGTGATCAAGCCTAAGACCAAATTCAAGATGAGCAGTATCAAAACTGAAAAGGTTTATCTTTTCAAACAAAACGTCCCCCACTAGACCCAGTTTAATGTCATTTATTGTTATTAATGAGGGGGAATTAGGGGGTCATGAGGTTACTTTCAATTTGCAACCATCTATTTGGTTATAGAGTCTCAATCAGTCATTGCACTCGATTATTAAACCAACAACCATTTGGACAGACTCTTAAAAGTTATAAAATCAGTAAAGGAACAGTTCACCCAAAAGTGAAAAAGAAAATGTAATTTACTCATGTCATTCAAAACCTGTATGCATTTTTGTGTGAACCACAAAATAAAATATTAGGATGAATAAATGATAACTATCCCTTTAAATGTGAAGCATGTAATTTCCGCATGTCTAGCAATACTAAACTTAATTGCTAAATAATGGCTATTTTTAGGGTCATGGAAGAAATTAATATGTTAATTCAGCAAGGATGCATTAAATTGGTAAAAAAAAAATTTTTTAAAAAGACAGTAAAGACATTTATAATGTTACAAAAGATTACATTTCTAATAAATGCTGCAATTTTCAAATAAATGCTGACCTTCCTGTTCATCAAAGAATTGAAGCAGCACAACAGTTTTCAACATAACAGTTGATGATAATCAGAAATGTTTCTTGAGCAGCAAATCAAATCCATAAAGATAAGATAACATTTTATGGCATATTTTTATGGCTGAGTAAACATGATCATGATCTTGAGCACCAGCCTCACCTTGAATCTGTGCTTGAGGTTTACGGTCTCTTAATGCATGTCACTTAAATCCACTATTGACCTCTACGGCCTCTGTCTAACATTTATGCGTCTCAAAAATTCCCCTCTCATCTCCCGGTCAATGGTGTTTTTTTGGTAGGAAAATTAAAAATGCAAATCTAATCTGGTCGGCTTGTAATGTGATCAGTATGACGGCCGATCAATGTGTACCGTCATGCAAACGGGAGGCAGTGATGTATGTGAGAGAGAAGGAGTGAGGGGGGCTGACCGCTCTCGCTTTATCACTAAACTGTGTGTGTGTGTGTGTGTGTGTGTGTGTGTGTGTGTGTGGTGGGTAGGTTTAGGCATAGTGTTAGTGTAAGGAGAGAGGATATACAGTATGGACAGTATAAAAGCCATTACGTCTATGGAGAGTTCCCACAAAGATAGTGAACCAGACATGAGTGTGTGTGTTTGTACGCATGTGAGTGAGTGTGTGTGTGTGTGTGTGTGTGTGTGTGTAAGTGAGTGAGTGAGTGCGTGTGTGTGTTTATGCATGTCTAATCTGTGTGTGTGTAAGTGTGTGTGTGTGTGTGTGTGTGTGTGTGTGTGTGTGTGTGTGTGTGTGTGTGTGTAATATCTCTACCCTTTCTTATCTACCAGCCTTCTCACCTTGAAAAGTGATCTCTGATCACTGGTGGGTCAAACCAGCAAACTCGAGATTTTCTTTCTCTTGTTAGTTTGATGACTTCATTAATTTCTTTTTAAAGAGGTTAGTGACAACACGTACATCTCTCCTGCCCACCAAGACTGCATGTATTTCATTAAAAATACAGTAAAAACAGTAATATTGTGAAATATTATTACAATTTAAAAGAAATTTTGGTTTCACTTTATTTTGATGGTGCCTTTAACACATTCGGTTATCTATAAGTAACATTGCACCTTCATGTCTACTGACTCTCATTAGAGTATTAGTAGAGTATTAGTAGAGTATTAGTAGACTGGTAGGGTTTGGGTTAGAATAAGTTGACATGTAGTTGCAAAGTTACTTATAGTCAGTAGAGTGTCTGTTGGAGGAGCAACACAATAAAGAGTTTGCAGATATTAAGCAGATAGTCCACTAATACTCTAATGAGAGTTAGTTGACATGTAGTTGCAAAGTTACTTATAGTTAACAGAATGTTCAAAAGGGACCATCAAAATAAAGTGTTACCGAAATGTTTTCTATGTGAATATATAGTAAAGTGTAATTTATTCCTGTGATCAAAGCTGAATTTTCAGCATCATTACTCCAGTCTTCAGTGTCACATGATCCTTCAGAAATCAGTATAATATGATGATTTGATGCTCAAGAAACATTTATGATTATTATCAATGTTGAAAACAGTTCAATATGACAATATGATTCATATTTTTTGTGGTGATACATTTGTGATACTTCAGATATGTCAGGATTCTATTGATGAATAGAAAGTTCAAAAGAACAGCATTTATTTGAAATAGAATATTTTGTAACATTATAAACGGTCACTTTTGCTCAATTTAATGCTTCCTTGCTGAATAAAAGTCTTTGTGTTTGTACAGGAGTAAAAAAAATAAATAAAACGTATTAAACTGAAAGTTACTTAAAAGCTACGTTTTACCTAAAGTGAACCTGGTAAAATAACTCTAATGCAAAGCAGAAACAGAATACGATTTAAAAAAAAACTATGTTCAATACACAAATAGTCAAGTGGTGATAATGTATATATATGGACTTTGGCACATTAATATAACTTTCACATGCTATTCCACAACAGCTTTAAATGTGGTTCATCTAGTTCAATTTTACTGTTTTATAAATAAAATGTTGCTTTCATATTTCATAGAAAACATGAAAGCCACTTAAACTTTGTGATTAACACCTCAATAATTGACACTCACCATGACTCACTGAACTAGTAATGAAGTTTAAAGTAATCCCGTTTCATATTAGACCGTCAGCAGTTTTCGGCGCCATCGGCATCTAAAGATCACAAATGTGATTTAGTACTAGTTTAACAGTCACGTTTTGTATACTCCGTCGCACATACATTTACACACTTAAAGCGGGGAGGTTAGAGGGGTTTGTGTTGACCGCCTGTCTGACCGCAGTGGTGGGTGGGAGATTTATTTAAGATAAACCAGCGAGCTCTGAAAGCCACACAGGCCACAGAAACGGCAGCCCGGTACATCTTCATTAACAAGAAACATTTCTATTGATTTCATTTTTCCAGCGTTTCAAGTTACACATAAGAAATATGTATGGTGGGGTTAAATGAGTTATCCTGACCCGATTTGTATCGAGCACACTCTTTATGATATTATCTATGGGATCGGTTAGTCAGTGGGTGTCAAAACTATTTGGCTGTAATGGGATAATGCACAGCTGCAGTCCTGATGGGCCGCAGAAGCAGGAGAGACGGCAATTCAATTGTATCCTGCAGGACAATGGGCAAACTGAAAGGAGGTGTAGGGATAAAAGCGGAGAGTCCGAAAAAATGTAGTGGGAAAATCTGAAGAACTTTAGTAGTTTTATGATAGCCGGCTCTCTATTTTTATGTTTTGTTTAGATTCTTTTTATCATGACATTTCATAACATTTTTTCACAATTCTCATTACATCTGTGTGTGTGTGTGTGTGTGTGTGTGTGTGTGTGTGTGTGTGTGTGTGTGTGTGTGTGTGTGTGTGTGTGTGTGTGTGTGTGTGTGTGTGTGTGTGTGTCTGTGCGCGTCAATCACATTATTCAGGTAACACTTTTTTCTGTATCAGGAAGAATTTAGGGGGGAAATGTGCTTAAATGTCATGTAAAAATATACACTAGCATTAAAACAAATGTGGGGCCTGATTTATAACCGTTGCGTTCACACAAAACAGGCCCTAAAGGAGGTTACTTTCAATTTGCAACTTGTTCCACTCAAGCATCTATTTGGTTATAGAGTCTCAATCAGTCATTGCACTCGATTATTAAACCAACAACAATTTGGACAGAGTCTTAAAAGTTATAAAATCAGTAAAGGAACAGTTCACCCAAAAGTGAAAAAGAAAATGTAATTTACTCATGTCATTCAAAACCTGTATGCATTTTTGTGTGAACCACAAAATAAAATATTAGGATGAATAAATGATAACTATCCCTTTAAATGTGAAGCATGTAATTTCCGCATGTCTAGCAATACTAAACTTAATTGCTAAATAATGGCTATTTTTAGGGTCATGGAAGAATTAATATGTTTATTCAGCAAGGATGCATTAAATTGGTAAAAAATAAATAAAAAAAAGACAGTAAAGACATTTTTTCACAATTCTCATTACATCTGTGTGTGTGTGTGTGTGTGTGTGTGTGTGTGTGTGTGTGTGTGTGTGTGTGTGTGTGTGTGTGCGTCAATCACATTATTCATAATGGTAACACTTTTTTCTGTATCAGGAAGAATTTAGGAGGGAAATGTGCTTAAATGTCATGTAAAAATATACACTAGCATTAAAACAAATGTGGGGCCTGATTTATAACCGTTGCGTTCGCACAAAACAGGCCCTAAAGGAGGCGTACGCCACTTACGACACATTAGTTGTGCACCTGCACGTAAACCCTGACTCATGCGTACAAACATTTTAGAGACGGAGCAGTTTGACGACACCGATGGTGAGCTGAGGGAAGATGGCAGATGAAGGAAAACCACTTTAAATCTTCATTATGAGTCCTAATCATTATACAATGCATTTTCACAATAACAGTTTAAATAAATAAAAGAATGATTTAAACTATGTTTTACATCTGATATACACATTTTGATTAAATATGCCATTTTCATTAATGGAGTTAAACACTTAAAAAATACATGAAATCGTTGCCGAGAAGTTAATTTTTTTTTTTATATTCTAATAAATATAAATATTTGTAGTGGATGTGCTGCTTTTGAACACTTTTCCTGTGTCTCTGTTACTTTAATTTCCTATTATCACTGTAAAGCTGCTTTGAAACAATCTATATTGTTAAAAGCGCTATATAAATGAAGGTGACTTGACTTTTCCTGTGGCATGCTGTGTTTTAATGTTTTAATACAGCGAGGTTTGCTTAGCGCATGATAACAGCAGAATTCATGGTCTGCGAAAATATTTTTGTGCAAATAATGATCAATAATGCACAATATCTGTTTCCATTAAAAATATAAAGCAATTAAAAATACTACTTGGCCAGTGGAAAAAATTGAGAAAACCTTCTCTGAAATGTATTTAATACTACTTGATTTATTTATTCATAAACAAGGAAAGGATAGGCTACTAAATGATTTTTAGCAATGTAATGTGACGCACATCCATATCTCATATTTTCCTAATGTCTTGTACCGTTAATTATGGTATCACGTGGATGAATATGCATATGCAAATGATATGCAGATGAGGATATGCATAGTAAACGAGGCTCCATATACGGTTATTTCGGGGAGGAGACGCATGTGCGCACAATCTTCCGCTGACTGGGATTTATAAAGGGAATTTTGCGCAGGTTCTGGCGGACGCACGGTTTTATAAGTCTGAATATTTTTTTGGCATACGTCATTTTTGGCTTTCGGGCGCACGCACACTTTTAGTAAAGATCCTACGCACAGTTTTATAAAAGAGACCCCAGGTGTAATGTCAAAAACCCCACTAAAGTCTCAGTAAACTCGACTCAGGTTTGGTCTGACTGGTTTTCCTCACTCGTCCTTCTGCAGGCCTTCAGAGGGCATATTGATCAGCCTTTATATCCAATAGCTACTCTGCGATTACCGCAGTAAGAGTGTGCTGTAATTCATGTCATTATTTCTAGAGTGCCGCTGCTTTTCATTTATCAGTGGAATGTTTGTGGGAAGATGTTTGCAATCTTTCAGAGGTCTGCAAATGGAAAATTAATCTCGCTCTTGTAATTTAAACGACAGGGACAGACGCTGAAGGTCTCTTTGCATTACCATACCTCTTCTTCTCCGTCGTTCTCCTCATCTAGGTCATGCTACACCACCTGAAACGAAAAACAACACAAGACTTCAGCGTTCCTTTACTGTCGCCAAACATGACATTAATTTTTACAAAGTTTTAGAGAAAGATACTCTAAAACCTCTACAAAAGCTTGGAGCAATTTGTTGTTTTCCTCGAACAAATTAGTCTTTGTGATTTATGTTTGTTTATATATCCAATGCCGTATGAATGATGATATATATGCACTAAAATAGACGGCACTTTTTCAATTACACAACTGTTCAAAAGTTTGGGGTCTGTAAGATCAAAGCTGAATTTTCAGCATCATTACTCCAGTCTTCAGTGTCACATGATCCTTCAAAAAATCATTCTAATATGATAATTTGATGCTCAAGAAACATTTCTGATTATTATCAATGTTGAAAACAGTTTTGCTGCTTCATATTTCATTTCAGATTTTTTTGCTGAATAGAAGGATCAAAAGAACAGCATATATTTAAATATACAAATATTTTGTACACTACACTTCTACACTACTTTTTCAACTACATTGTAAAGCCGGGCGCACACTGTATGATTTATTTCTGTCCTTTATGATTGTTGCTTATCAGATTGTTTGATATGACTCCAGTGAGATCTTGCACACAAGCCAAGGCAGACTGCGCAACAACAACAGATTTATGTCAGATTGCATATACATATTAGCTAAGACTTTGATCATGATTGACGCAATTGAAAGGCTATTTCACATTAGTCTTATCAATTGTCGTATCCTCTTTGACACACAAAACTGAAATGATGCTAGAAAGAAAAAAACGCTGGATGAAAGAGTAAATGGTCACTTTCGTATTACAATCATAACTTAAAGGAAAGCTAATTAACATGATATTTTTGTTGCATATCATGTAGACCAGTGTTATTTTAGTATCACTGATATACTATAATAGTATTTATTTATATTTGGATTTTATCTGTTTTCATGTTTTTAACTAATTTTAGGGATGTATGATATATCGGCCACTTTATCGGTATCGACCTATATATGTTCATTTTTAATGTTATCGTTATGGGCCTGAAAGGAAAATTTGGTATATATGAATAATGGATTATTTTCTTTCAGCTGAGACATTTCAGATGCACACTGTTTGCCATGATGGTTTTGAATTGCTAGAAATATAATTGAAATCACTTCAAAAAAGGAAAATACAGTTCAGTGCAACAAGTGCAGCTCAAGTCTGTCATATCGGCTACATAAAATTATAATGAGAACATTATTATTGTGTTCTTGGGACAGATTTAATGGTGAGAGTTTTATTTTTGTAATCAGGCTCTCAAAAATTATATAAAAATTTGGATTTAGATTTATTGGCCAATATATAGGTTATTGGCATTCAAATATACCTAATTATCGGTTATCGGTATCAGCCAAAAATTTGAATATCGGTACATCCCTAGTAATTTTGTTGTGTTTTTGTCTTTTTTTAATGTCTATATCGTTTTTTATTATTTTTTTGTACTTCATAGAACACATTATCATCAAATCATACTGTGCTCCCATGGTTGTGTATTATACGGACATCAGAGTCACACTCACAAGCATTTAATCAGGTATCGATCCGTCCACTATGCATCTTTTAATGATAACCAAAAATTGTCTCAGATGGCAAAATCATAGCTAAAACTCCAGCAAAACCTGCTTTAAAAATGCTGAGACATTTGAGAAACTCCAAGGCACAAGATCAAGTGCAGACCCCAAAAGCAGTAGATGAAGTTGTACAGCAGTCTTGTGAAATATGAGATGACGGATTCTAACTCTGATGGATGGATACAGACGCCATTGTACGCATCCATCTCTTCTGGCAGCGTGTCAAAGCCCACACACCGCTCTCTGTCCGTCCAAAACAATAAACCTTCACATCCAGCTTCATTGGGCCCGAGCTAAAATCAAAGCGGCCCTGACATGTCTTCTAAATCCAATCATAGGTCAATAGCTGGAATGATTGATTGGCTTCAAATCCAATTGCATCTTCCCAGGCCTGTGCTTTGGGCCCTATTAGAGATTGGCATTGGCAGGGCCCGTCTTGGGAGTCCCGGCATCATGGGAAGTGTCTGTCTGCCAGCTCTCTTTAATTGCCTTATTAAAACAGCCAAGAGTTCTGGATTGGCCAGTGCTTATTAGCCTGATTGAGGTTGGTAACGGAGCGAGATCGAGCTGAGGTCTCATTGAAGGAAATTATGCTGCCGTGCAATATGAAGCTAGTAATATGAAACAAACAAAGACCAACAAAATACTAAATGGTATAGTCCATGATTAATCACAAGAGACTTCTTGTGAGGTATAAAACAAGCCTGTTTGCCAAAGCTTGCAAAACCAGGGCAGTTTGTTCTGGTCCATTTTTTTTATCTTTACAAATATAACAGATTATCAATCGGACTTTTGAACTTTTCTGCAAGAGGAGATTACAGTGAAAACCAAGGCAGAGGTTGTGCACGAACACTTGGTCTAATGACATCATGTAGACTAAGGAACACATCTGCTAACAATTGCCAATGCTTGTTGGATGTTGTAAAGGTGTGGCATGCAAATTGATAAGACCTGCATATCACACCATAAACTTGCATATTGTTTTTAAAAGACAACAGTGAGACTTTTGATGCATAGCAAGATGTGCAACAGCTGCTTTGTTTACATTGCACGGGAATAAGAAATTAATTTCCTTGATAACAACATGTGCTAATTAAGTCTAAATTAGACATGCTAAATGCATTGTGGCATTTAACACTACATTGGGATCTCACCAGGATGCAAGATAGGGTGTTAATGGTTAACATGGGCTGGTCCCATCAATGGATTCCTCTGCCGGTATTAGTGGCTGTAAAGATAAGCAGCGTTCAGAGTTTGGAGTCCAGAGGCTGTGGCTAACATTGAAGATGAGGATGATACCAGCAGGTGCTCAGTTACTTGTGTCGAAGCCCTAAAGAAGAGCAGAAGTGGAGAACGGAGGGTGAGTATGGGCCTCAAAAGAGGCTTTAATATGGGTAATTCATGAGGGAATCTAAGAAAATACATTTACATTTACATTTAGTCATTTAGCAGACGCTTTTATCCAAAGCAACTTACAACTGAGGACTAAAGCAAGCGAGTCATTGAAGAGGCAAGAACAACGCAAGAAGTGCTCAAAATACAAAGTTCAGGCATTGCTCAGAGTAGCAAAAGCCAGACAAGGGAAGATTTAAAGGAGAAGGAAAGTTTTTTTTTTTTTTTTTTATGTTAATCAGTACTCACGGAAGAGATAAATAGCATTGTATACATAAATACTTAAACAATAACACATGCATTTATTATCATTTAAGTGGTAAATCATCTTAAATTAAACTTTTTTTAGAATCTAAACTTTAAAATTAAAATGAAAAGGAAAATAAAACTACAACAGCATCTTAGCACTTAACTAAATATGGGTAATTCATGAGGAAATCTAAGAAAATAGCATTGTGTACATAAATACTTAAACTATAACACATGCATTTATTATCATTTGAGTGGTAAACCATCTTAAATTAAGCTTTTTTTAGCATATAAACTTTAAAATTAGAATTAAAACGGAAAATAAAACTACAACAGTATCTTAGCACTTAACTAAATATGGGTAATTCATTAGGAAATCTAAGAAAATAGCATTGTGTACATAAATACTTAAACTATGACACATGCATTTATTATTATTTAAGTGGTAAACCATCTTGAATTAAGCTTTTTTTTAGAATCTAAACTTTAAAATGAAAACGGAAAATAAAAACTGTAACAGTATCTTAGCACTTTACTCTGCCTGAGAATGCTGTGAATTTGTTGATTTTAATGGGATTTGTGTTGCAAGGACGTCGAAGGAAACACAATCTGTTACCGTAAACACTTAGAGCCTATATGTGATGTTAGATCAGATCAGTTCTCACCTCGTCTGGGTCCTGCTCAAATTTGGCAGACGCAACAGTTGTTCAGACAGGAGAGCGCATCACGACAGAGGGAGTGTGTGTGGAACGGCTGACAGCACATTAGTGCAGCTCTCAAAGCGTTAGACGGGCACATGAGCCAAATCCAATAGAGTCTGAGCTACGAGCAGACAGCCTAAAAGGTTTGTAGCAGCGCTGTGAAATGAACAGATCAACAGAAGCACTGTAATTACCGAGCAATTAACGAGCCAGGTCTCAGCAACATGATATAGTACACAAACAGTGAAAGGCATATCAGAGTAGATAAAGGTGTAAAGACAGAATTACAGACAAGAGGACAAGAATTCAAGTGTGTGTCAATGTTATAGCGAAAGAAAATGCAGAGAGTAAATGAGACTCTTCAACATCTCAATGCTTTGCTCTTGAGATTAAATGGATAGCAAATGGAGAGCAAAAGCTGCCAGTTAAGTTTTTACTTTGTCTGGGAGAGTAAAAATAGCTGTCATACAGTAAGAGTATTGAGCTATAAAATTAATGTGGATATCAGCTCTTGGAAAAACTTCATATTGAAATCTGAGCATCACAATGTTATTGAAACTCTACAGGCAAACAATATTTCATGCAAAAAAATAAAAAATAAATAGATGCAGGACATTTTAGCAAAAGTCTAAAAAAATGATTTGTCACATTACTATTGAAATAATTAGATGAATATTAGATGAAAAACTTGCATTGGCAACTAAGTGAAAAAAACCCCACACAAATTATTAAAACTAAAATAAAAATAAAGTAAAGGTGAATACAAATATTTAAAAAACTAATAAAAATGACAAATTACTAAAACTTAAATTAAAATGAAAACAAAAATAAGCACTCAGATGATCTCATTTGTGAATTCACTCTCCTTTGGGGAAAAAAAAAACACCCTTAAAGGGAACGAGTTCTCAAACTAAAAGTTGAAAGTGCCAACAAAAGTAAGTGATGGGCTTCTCTGGGCTCTTGAGGTGCTATCGCTATCTTAAACGGGAACAATCACTCCTCCGACACATTAATTATTAATCCCAAGGAGTAGTTAATTATTTATGTTAATTGCTGATTTAAGTTTCCTTCCCCAAACACAGAAACACAGGGGGATGGGAGAACAACGGGAGTTAAGGTCAAACAATCAGGCGTCGAGAGGCAGACACTTTACTCAATCTGTTTAACCCCGCTTTGTTAGATGCAATCGACTGTGTCACAAGGGACCGACGCATACCGACACAGAGGCTTTAATGATGCACGACCCCTATTTATACCAATGAAATTAGTAAATTCTGCTTTTCTTGTGTTGTTTTCAGAATGGCGGCGAGTGTTAGTCTTCAGGTCGAGCAGAACATCTGACCTCTTGCTCTCAGTAACAAGGATTCATCCTGTTGTGGAACACAAATCCAACAGGGAATCTCTGTTACTGGGGGTTAAGGTTCAGCGTTTCACTTGGTGGAGGTCAGAAGACACCAGAGACACCTTGAAATCAAGGCAAATGACCTTGAAAAATGATACATAAATAGTGTTGACTTGCATTGACTTCTTATTAATTGACCTGTGCAATGAGAGGCCAAGGCTCGAATTGTTCTTTTGCATAAAATTAACACATTTTCTCAATTAGAGAATATGAGAACATACAAAGCTCTTGTCTATATTAGATATATTAAAGGGGTGGTAAAACACGATTTCACTTTTCTAACTTTAGCTAGTGTGTAATGTTGCTGTTTGAGCATAAACAACATCTGCAAAGTTACAATGCTCAAAGTTCAAAGCAAAGGGAGATATTTGCTTTTAAAGAAAAGGACTACAACAAACGGCTGGTAGGGACTACACCACATTCCTCCCGGGTTAGTGACATCAGCAACCCTAAAATGTACATAAACCCCGCTCCCGGGACACGCAGTCCATGTTGAGAAGAGGAAAAGTTGTTGTATAAGAGTGTATTTGTGAGTCAGCTCAAACTTTAGCATCCTTCTTTTCACATGCAATAAAAAGTCACTCTGTGTGCATCTCACAACAGTTCCTATCCACAGTATTCCTGCGCCCCATGACGCTTTGTGTGAATTACGGGTGTAACTTCCATTAAGCTGTAAACAATCAGTGAAAGACTAGCTCTATGGACGCAATAATATATTTTTGAACCGTGTATGATGACATTACATTATTCTACTCACCCTTCAACCATTGAACATTAAAAGGACATTTAAAAGTGTAAAAGCATCAACAAGGTAGGCCTACTTTCAACAGACCACGAATAATCCCAAAAGCATCTTTCCACAGCAAAATCGGTCGGTTAAATATCACCGTGGTAATCTGTATTATGTAACATACATTGTCTTAATAATAAAAAAATGTTTTACTTCAGCATTGCGTGATACTATGAATTAAAGTAATTTCAGTCATTTTGACAGATAATAAATTATTATTGTAGCCTATTTACCTGTGAAACCAAACCTGGAAAGAGACGTAAGGATTTGGGGAGGGAAAAAAGAGATTCTTCGTGCATTCCAGTGAATTATTAATGGTATACATCGTAAATTAAATCGGGAGAACAGACCACAAATGTGCAGTATATGTTGACCTTTATCATACTATTGCAGCGGAATTCAAAAGGAAAAAAGAAAATAATCATGAGGAAAATAATGCAGAGCTCTTACTATAGATATTCTTGTTATAACATGTCACGTTAAAATACCAAAGTAACGTTATTCTCATGTTATTCTTAGATAAATAAGATGATTATGAAATTGATTAATTGATTCATTTCTTATGATTTGAAATTATTCGTTTCAGTCTTTTTGAATGGAAGTTCCCCAAACCGGAAGTGCCACCCATAATTCAAAACGCAGTAAACTCGTCAGGAATAAGGTGGATACGAGCGATTTATAGATTATCATGACAGAATATGCTAATTGAAGATAGTTAACTCCACATCAGCAACATAAATTCATCAACTAACCATTCAGAGACGTCCTGTTGCATTCTACATGTTGTCACTTCTTCTTGAGTCTCTCCATCTTTGTCTGACTCTGTTTTAACATTAAAGGCAGAACAGTTTCTGTCATTTTAGTGTGTCTGTGTGAGGTAATCGCTCTGCTAACACACACAGCTCTTGAAACCCCGCCCTCTACAGCAGCTCATTTGCATTTAAAGGGCATTTATTTTAATGTACGGAGTGATAAAATGAGACATTTTAAAATCTCTAATACTGTATGTCAACAAATTTTAATTTTGAACCTGGCTTGAGGACTTTTATTCAAATTAGATAATGCCTAGTTTGCATATTAAACATACAACTTTCAATAAAATTCAATATAGTTATCTATGATTTTTCACCTGGGGAAAGTATGGTGATCTATTAGTTACATTTTTACCCTATTCATCTGTGGTGCCTTGCCTTAAAAGAAAATAAAAACAATTTCAGTGTTTAAAAAAGGGAAAAACATTGAAAAAAATGGATTTGGAAGACATTCACAGTCTGTTTACCAGGTTCCACTGCATTGCCCTTTCAACTCCACATTTAAAACATCCCATTTGCCCCTTCCTTAGTTTCACCCCAATAGTTCCTGGACAGGATCGGCCCAAGAGAGTGTGAGAGAGGGGGACCGCTGTTGTTTACCTGTCATGGCCTGCCCGGCCTCCACTCTTCAATGCTTCTCCCCTGGGCTCCTCCCATCTCCTCTGCTGTTCCCAAGACAACAATCCCATTTCGTTTGGTTCTTCTCAAACTAGCATGGGTCTCGGGAGGCTCTCAATTAACTAGCTAGTCAACGCTTCACGCGAGATGCTGCGGAAAGAAACAGAAGTGGGATATCAAACAGACTGCAAACATTAAAATACTTGTCTCCCAAAAGGGTGATAGTGGGAAAGAAGTGTTCAGTTTAATTTAATAAATTATATAAGGTCCTTGTTTTCTTATGTTCTTTTTAAAGGTGCAGTGTTTTATTTCTGCAACATTAATGGACTCTTTCTTTAATACTCCCCCTTCTGCTAATTGGTTAGAAAACATGTAGCCCCGCCCCCAACTCAAGCGGTAAATGTTTGTATGATTAGCATGAGCCATTTAGTCTCTGCTGGTTGATGTAACATCATTAACATCAAAAACCCAAATGTTTAAATGTATTGTATTTGTGCATAGTAATTAAATTATGCAAATTAATTTATGATCCAAGACATGAATGCAAAAGACTATGACGCTGTTGTAATATCCAGTAGAAAACATTTTATCAACATAATGTATAAAGCAAAAACATTTTTCTCATTAAAAATTAAATTTTCCTCAATATTTTATTAAAATCTACAGTTTATGGTTTATTCCAGTGACATCATATCTCCATCAGGTTCTAGACTGCATAATGTTTCTGGAAATGGACTTATGGGTAGTCTCTGATGTCACACTGACCCTTCAAATCAAGCCATAAATCACGGTGGCGACATTGTTTTCTTTATTAAACAGATTTCAAAGTGCATTCTAGTAAGAAAATGAAAGCATGACCTAAAAGCAAACGACAGTCTTATTGAAAGAGAAAATGATTGAGTGATACTCTACAAGTAAAACTTTTTTTACTGCATGAAAGAATCTTTGAAGCTTGCAGAGTGAGTTTTATTTTGATTGGAAATGAGAGTTAACTGATTTAAATAATAGCTGGGTTTCAGTCACGTGATTATGATGACGATTATGATGACGCGGGAAGGCGGGGCGATTTCAGATGGAGGGCAGGAAGTAAACATGGAGAATACGTCTATGGAGGAAACCGTTGCGGAGAGTCCGTATTGAGTCTAATTTACCTTGATCATTTAATGTCCCATTCCCACTGATCCCCTGAACGACAACCTAATGCTATATAAACACAGACACAAAAAAACACGTTGGCTAGCTAACATACCGTCGCTGCAGACACGGCATTAACAGACTCTGCTCCTCCCAAACCGCAGACGTAACGTTACGTTAAAAATCCACTTTTTACGGCGTTGTTCTGTGAGCTTTTTACATTTCTCACCTTTATGAATGACAATCTCTGGTACTCTATAAAAACCCTTTCCCTTTTCTCGATTAGAACGATTGGAGCAGCCGTAAACTACACAAAACATTGATGGCAGATCCTCAGCTATTTCACTTCCTGCCCTCCATCTGAATTTTCGCGCTCTCGGGATGCAGCAGCGTGACGTCACGTGAAACCAACCTATTGAGCATTTAATTGCATTTAATGGCTCTCAAATAATTAAGTAGATACTTTCCAAGTGATTGAGCCTATCCATTTATTTCATCATATACATTTCAGGGTAAAAAATATCTGAAAGTAAGATCATACGTTCTGGCTGTGTATTATTGTGGCCACAGGTATAAATATAAAACTCTTGATCAGATCCATAGTGTCCTTTTACTTACTTTTTGTTGATTTGTACAAATTATACAACAGTCAGTGTGTTGTTTTGACCTGTTGTTAATAATCCAAATAGGCTTTATGCCGAACATCAAATGAACAAACAGGAAAACCGGTCTCACTGTATCCGCTTGTCTGGAAGAAACAGAAAATCAAGGATGTAATTCTTGAAGAAGAAAAAAAATGCATAATTTAACTTTGCATAATTTAAAATGCATAGTAAATAAATATATTGTATATATAGTTATTTTGAATAATTAATATTTGAAAACGTTTTGCCTGCAAAATTCACTTAAGTCAATAGCTATGTTTCCATCACCCTGTTTTTATGCGCATTTTAAAGTATCGCATCAGAAACAATGAATTTCCAAAAAAATCCCTTAATTCTCAAAAAAGTTTTTAAGCTCTTGTTTTTTGACTTAGAAAATGAAAGGAAAAAGAGTTAATGAGAATAATGGGAAATGTAAACGCATTTAATGTAGTACAGCCAACATGCACGACAACATTATGTTGTCATGTATATAGCAAGAAAACCATAAAGCAGGGAATTATATCAACAACAGACGCACTGTAGAACTTCATGGCTTGAAAACAATTAAAAATTTGTTCTCATGACACATCAAATGGGAAATAGTAGAACTCCAAGAAAAATGCATAATATTCATGATCGAAATACGTTTTACCAACTTTATTTAAAGACTGATTATTGAATATGCAATTTCAAGAGATTATGATGGAAATAAAGAGCTTAAGTCAGTGATTCCTAGTTTTCATGAGACTGTTAACTTCATTTTGATATTTGCTAAACCAGCTTTTGAAATGTTAATATTATCGAAATTAATGTGGATCATTTGATTGCACAGGATGCAGGAAGTTTTACGGTGACAAACCAACTCATAACACCACAAAACATTAGCCTGGGAAAACCCAGACAACTTCCGGCAAATTTAGATTTGCTCTGAAAATTAGTCTGGCAAAGAGCTCATTCAAACCCATTTCCAATCCGTCGAAATCGCGGCACCAATCAGAAACGTTGGGGCGGGCTTTACACGATGACGACAGCGCTGGGATTTTGAAGCAGATTTTGTAGTCTACATTACAAAGATGGATGCCGCCGTCGAACATCACTCGTTCGAATCAGCTATCGCGTCTGTTTTAAGCGATTTGAACGTTTCCTTTTTGTTAAAAACCGAGCAAAGAACAACACTCGGAGATGTTTCTCCGCCGCTCTGCATACGTCATCTCCTTCATCGCTCTGATTGGTTTTAGGTCTATCCGCGACGTCCGCTGGTGACGCCCCTCTGGAAATGATTTGTCTATGACGCTTTGCCAGACCATAACTCAGTTACAACTGATAATGGTCTGGTTTTAACCAGGCTAACAAAACATCACAGAATCCACCAAACCCACAGGTAATACTTACTAATATTTGTTCTGTCTGTTTCCCCTCTAAAATTATGATGTCACTTCCTGGAGGATAATGTTTTTTCTTAAAGGAATATTACAGGTTTGGCTGCATAGTAAGCCCCTGCTGGTAGATACTGTAACTACACCATATGTCTGCAAAAAGTTGATTATTAAAATTATTTCCATCTTTACACTTTTTTAGTGCAATATTTGATTCAATATTTGAAGATAGATACGATGATGATGACAAGAAATATATATAAATAATATCATTTCATTCTTTCAGGCTCTTGCGCAGCAATGCTTCTGCCGTTTCTTCAGCATCTCCTCACCCAGAACACACACGTCAGAATCTGTCTTCATCTACTTCACTTCTGTCCCAGTCGCCACATCTGTCAAAGACGGATCTCATCCGCTGTGCCAACCCAGAGAAATGGAGGAGGAGCAAAGGAACTAAAGCTGAAAGACAGAGAGAGAAGGTAAGAAAGAGATGGCAGTAATTTCATTCTGCATCTTTCTGCTTCTCCATGTTGACTTTTATTAGAGGATCAATATTGTGGGAGTTCCATGAGATGGAAAAGTCCTGTAATCACAGATGAAGTGTATCGGCTGTCACTGTCAAAACCCACCCCAGAGTTTGACTCGTGACCAACCCACTGACCTCTGAACCAAAGACAGAAAAATCACAAATTAGATCTTTTTACTATCTCAGCTGTTTCTCTTGCATACAACAGATGCCAAAGTCTGACACCCACAAAAATACTCAGGCTTTTTCCATCTTTTTCTTCAAAAAGTGTAAAAATCGAGTCTGTTTATTTCTCGTAAAGAATTTCAGGAGACACACCGGAGACAAATTTGATATAACGTACATTATGCATTTGGCAGACACTTTTATCCAAAACAACTTACATTGCATTCAAGGCACACATTATATTATTTATTAGGTGTTTCCTCTAAGGGGGCAAGAGAGGCAGTGCCTCCTCAAAAAAATAGGATGAGAAAAAAATCTATAATACAAAAAATAAAACAATGCAAATATTACAAAATGTGACATTAAAAAGTGTATAAATCACTGTTTTTTCTAAGCGACACCAGCAGGTAAAGTTGGACGCCGCATCTCTCTTGCCTCCCCTGAGCCCATTGAGTTTTAATAGACCCCCTAAAGCGTGCGCTGGGTTTGACGGGGGTAATTGAGAATCAATGAATGGGGCAAAGCCACCTGAGAGGAGGCAATGCCCCCATGATTGGATGTGATTGGTTATGATTGGTTTACACGATAAATCCCGCCTCTTGTTTTCGTGCTTGTTCCGCGTTCGTGAATCAGTCCGAATGATTGCAATATATGTGAAGACTAATTAAAAAGTAAACAGCTCAGCCACTTAGATATCACTGCTTTGTCAAGTCATAATCAAACTTGAAATGGCCAGAAAACATGAAGACTATGGGGGGGTTTAGTAACCAGTGTAAATTAGTTGACTATTGAAAAGAACAGCTGAACATCAGTTCACAAATAATATATATATTGTTTAAATAATTACTGCTTTTAGTTATTTTGGAATACATTTAAAATGCTTAAAACACTAACTCGATGAGATTTATACCTGGTTTTAATAAACAGAAAATTACTTAGATTGTTAATGTAAAAATAGCCTAGAAAATAGTATTGTATTTGTTTTCTTTTTTGTTAATGTAATGTAAAGTAACGTTTATGTAACCAAGAAAATGTGACAACAAGTGTAACTGGGACATGAATTTACATTTGATCTATAAAAAAATAAAATAAAATAAAACTGTGAGGACTTTGCCTCCTCATTTCAAAACACCACTGTTTCTGTTTGGCCTACAGGAAAGCCTGTATTTCCATTAAATCTAGGTATAACATGCCTTGTAAAGTGACTCTCGGGCCCTCGATTGGTAGTTGCTCTTCTTTGGAGGTTTTCTGACCCGGATCAGGTTTCTTCAGCTCATTTCTTCCCTGTGAGGAGCGATAAAATCATCCGCTGATTGTTGTGGGTCAGTTTTCTGTGTAACGTTATAAACCATGCGAATTGTATGTTAAGTTTTGCAGTCAGTGAGTGTGTGAATAATATCGCGTCTTTTTTAAAAAAAAATAATTTATATTTTTGACTTAGTTAATCTAGACATGTAAAAATCTATAATAACGTGATAAATAATGAATAAATACCTATATTTTGTCGACTGTCAATCGTCGTCTCTACTGGGAAATGCTCGAGCGCTTGCTGTTGCTATGACTCGAGCTAATCATCTGTGTCTGTGGTGGTTTGTGAGCAGCAATTTGGCGCCAAAAAAATTTGAAAATACTATTGAAATGCATCTAATGTACGCCTAATGATTAAACTATTGTTATTATTATACTCTATCAGTACGTTTTAAAGATCCCTACATTGTTATTGCCCGACCTAAAACAGCCATTAGAAGTCATGGAAATTATTAAAAATCTATTATAATTTTTTTTTAAGAAAATGTGACTCTGAATACTGGAGTACCCTAATGGCTACTGAAAATTCAGCTTTGCATCACAGGAATAAATTACATTTTTAAAATATATTCACATACAGAAAACACTTTTAAATTTTAAATTGCAATAATATTTTGATTGTGATTTCCAGACCTAAAAAGGGAAATGATAAAATCTTTAAAAGTCACAGAAATTAATAAAAATCTATTTAAAAAGACATTTTTATTTCTATTTATTATAACCTCTTGAATATATTTTAATCGAGACAGTGCTCTTTGTGCAATCTTTAAAAATATTTTTTTTTAAATAAAAATCATAATGAATGACTGGAAAACTCGTGTAAACGCATCGATCAAAAGATGTGGAAAATAACAGCGAAACACTACACAGTTTTGATAGGAGAATTTAAATGATGCTACTCAGAGATAAAACACATCATTATGACATCATGCACTTTGAGCCAAGGTTAATGTCCCCGCCCCCCCCCCACCACCTCTCTCTCTGCAGTGTTTCATTCCAACAACCTTCCTTGATTCAATGTCCACCTGTCTCTCACTGATCATTCACTCTCTTTTATCACTTGTTTCTCTCTTGTTGTCCTTCTCACTTTCCCTCCCTCTCTCTGTGCTATAAGTACCATGGTACTGAATGTATAATTCATACCTGCTAATGGGGAGCCGGTGCTGTAGAACCAGAGCCTCAGGTATCGGGTCTCAGCTCTGGTCACCGGACACCGTGCTGTATGCAGTAACTTATACTTTAATTATGGCTCTGGTGGAAGCAGCACGGGCTCAGGTGTCCGGTGACTTTGGGAATGTGTCAATGGCCCGGGATGGAGGGCCGATGACAGCTGTGAGCGCTGAACATGTGTGGATAGGATTAAATATTATGCACTAAACTACTGCATCCGTTTCGGAGGAAGTCATTCAAACATTTGTGGGAGAAATATGGGATTAAGTAACACAAAAATCACCAAAGTAGCAAAGTGTTATTGAAATATTCTTTGACATCCCAAGCTATAGGGTTCCATTCGCAAATAAATGTATACATGCACTGTAAGCCACGATGGATAAAAGCACCTGCCAAATGCATAGCATGCAACAGCAAAATGATAAAGAGCAATGAATGTCATTCACAAAGAAATCTGTATCATAAGTTCATATAGTACCTCAAGGGTACATAATTAGGGAGCAATATGCACCCTAGATAGATAAAGTACAAAGTTATTTGGCCTAATCAGGGTTATTATAGTTAACTAAAGCTGACACCATTTTAAATTAAATTAAATAAAAAATAAAATTTTATAAAAGGCATTTTATAAAAAAAACATTTCTCATTTTCATTTAAATTAAGTTAAAAATCATAAAAAATATATAGACATATTTAAAAAAAAAAAAAACTAATGACATAAACACAACAAAATGACTAAAACTTGAACTCAAATTAAAATTAAACTTATTCAAAATAATGTTAAAAACTATAATAGTATGATTAAAATATAGTTATTTTGTTGTACTGAATCAACCTATATACATTATTTATACCAACAAAACCAACTTTAAAAAAAATAATAATTAGATAAAATATGAAGAAAATTAAACATTTTATTGTATCCAAGTTGCTAGTTGTCATTTTCATTAAGTTAAAATAAAACAAAAAATACAAAAAGATACAAAACAGACACAAAAAAACTTTAAAAGACAAAAACTAAAATGGCAAAACACACAACAAAATTACTTAAACTTTAACTACAATTAAAATGAAAACAGAAATATAATAATAATTCAAAATATTAATCATAGCCTACAGTATCGTAATGATACACTGAATTACATCTAAATGAACTGCTTTTATTTAAATCCAAATCTATTATATGGCATTCAATACATTCATTTATACCAACAAAACAAAGTTTTCTTAGTTAAATCAGGTTTTTAAAAAAGCTCTTTCAGATAACAATTGTAAGTAACCACTTCCTAAATTAACAGCTAATAGCTGTTATTAATACTATTCATATTAATTCAAACTAACAGCTGTTGGGCCCTTAAAGATATAATTTTGGCACTTTTTTATGACAGTGTACGTTTTGGTCATAAATACAAACAGACACTGAAAAGAGAAAAAGACTTAGAGGGAGAAAAAAGAAAGGCCGTGATCATTTTCTCTCCTTTTTGGCCCGTAATCTTTTTTAAAGCTGATTAAATATTTAGCGAGCCGAGGGAGTTTGCTCGGCGTGCAATAATGATTGATGGCTGGACGGGAGTGCAGAAGTTAGCACTAAAAACATGCGATCGGGTTACAGTCCTTATCAATGTCACACCCATTAGTGTCTCCTAATAGTAACCAATCAGTCGCAGCGTCGGCCTCAATTTCCTTCAGGACACTTCCACACGCTCTCAGCCGATGGAAACTGCTCTTTCCTTTCATTTCTCATCCTATCTGTTACCATTCCCCTCACATCTCTTCTCTGAGCTGTCATGCTTCAGTCGAAAGACTCGTGTCTGTCACATTGTGGTCTCTGTGATATTTATACAGTGCTGGAATATTGTAGATCAAGCTGTCATTCTGAGTTATAAAGGAGTGACCAGTTCTAGATGTCTCAATCTCAGTAAGGTTTAGTCCAATTACAGATACTCTGTCTTAATATAAAGGTTCTTGACTGGCATTGGTGGTTCCATGAAGCTTCAGATTATTAAAATGTTCTTTACAGTAAGAAAAAAATTGGTCTTTTTAGAGCTGATCACTGAAAGGTTATTTAGGGAACCAAAGATGGTTCTTCAATGACACCACTGTGAAAACCACCATTATTTTTAACGCATAGTCTATATTTATTTTTAAGAAATTCATGTTTTTTTCAGTAAGGGCACGTTAAAATGATCACAAGACATAATTCCACAAAATATTGATATTTTCAGTAAATGCTGTTCTTTTGAACTTTCTTTTCATCAAAGAATTGAAATTCCCAAAAATGTATTTCCACAAAAACATAAAGCAGCACAACTGTTTTCAACGTTGATAATGACAATAAATGTTTCTTGAGCAGCAAATCAGACCCTGAAGACTGGAGTTAATGATGCTGAAAATTAAAATAAACAAATTATGTTTTAGTTTGGATTCGTTTTGTTCATGTTTGGTTTTGTTTTGTTCCTGAGTTCTTGTTCATTATTAGTCGGCATGGTTTCTGATTTGATTTACGCACCTGTTCCACGTTATGTTGATTAGTCCCTTTATTTATACCCTCACTTTCACAATATTACTGTTTTGCAGCCTTGGGAAGCTTAAAGACATATAAAAAATTTACCAGTAGCGTAACTTACGGGCCCGAACCAATCAGGGGCCCGCGTGACTGGAGGATATTGATTGACAGCCGGGTCCCCCTATCGCATTTTACTACTTTTAGTCTAATCGCATTTTACTTTATCGCAAATTTATTTGAATAAATAATGACAACAACATATTTTACTGATCATTGAATACATGTGTGAAACGAACAATGATGGATTTTGGTGTAATTTGTTTGGAATTGGGACTAGGGAATCCCCGGGTCTGTAAGTGAACATGGATATTCTCACAGAGGAAAGCCCGGAAAATGCAGCTATAATGTAAGTGAGCATTTTTTTTTATGTATTTGGACCCAGGCCTATGTGTGTGTGTAGTCATAGCAGTGAGTAACAATGTGTTATGGTGCACCGTCACCAGTATTATTTATTTATTTATTTATTTTTTGGAGGTGCGTGTAGGCTACTCCTGATTTTGTCAGTCATCTCTTATATGCTGTGTCTATATGATCCTATCCTGTCCTATTCATGATATCCTACTCGTGGACATTGCGTCATCACGTGCTGTAGGGCCCCGCCTTGATGATCCTGCATAAGGGCCCGGTGTTGGCTTACAATGTAATATCTAAATTGTTTTAAACAACAAACCAATACATAAACAGATTTGTTACACACAATATTGGCAAAGCATCCATACAAAAATATATAGCATTACAGCCAAAAATGCACAGAAAATGTCTTCATATTTAACTGTGGCATGTTTGTTCCAGCACCTCCAGCGGTGTGTGTGCTGTAACTCAATGATGTTTGTGGTGAGTGTCTTCGGGCCGTCTGTGGCACCGCAGCGGGTGGCACCATCGCAGCAGATATTGGCTCTCGCCCACAGGCTGTCGGCTTGGGTGGCTGGCCTGATCCTGTGGTTAGAGGTTTCAGACGTTTCCAAACCTTCCCTGAACCACACTGGCCTCTGGTGAGCCACAGCGTTCGTGAGGTGTAGAGTGACTCTGCCATACAACACACACACACACACACACACACACACACACACACACACACACACACACACACTACACTTGATTCAACACACCAGAAACAATCATCAAGTAGATGATATGTATGATATATGATGCAAACTCTAACTATGCTAAAATCACAAGAAAACAGCGGCAAATGGCAATTTGATAAAATACTTGATTTACTGTAATAAATTATTATTTTTTTACCAATAATGCTAATTAACAATAAACAATTATTTCTGCAAATAATAATGCCAGTTGCCAGGCAATATGCCACATTAAAATAGAATTCAGTTAATGTGCAGAATGTGGATTGTATCAGATGGGAATATTGGGTAACGTTATTATGAACAAATATTCTTCCAGTAGCTGTTCATTCAAAGTTATCCGGTCTTACAGTAAAGACAGACCATCAATCTTTATTTTATGACTATATTCTATGAATGCATTGGGCTGTTAGTCTTCCTGTAAAGCTGACAAACAAAAATCCCTAGTATCTTAATACAAAACTAGAGGTATTTCGTATTTTGTGGAAGGAAAGTGTTACTGCATACAGAACTGTACATTTCTGATTTTTTCCCCTGTTGATCGCTGTAAAGCTGCTTTGAAACAATCTGTATTGTATAAAGCGCTATAGAAATAAAGGTGACTTGACTAATGATGTTCTCAGAACGTTAGCACAAAAACATTTATACATTGTTCATGGAATGATTTATCTGAAAAGTCTTGGTTGGATGTTCGTCTGACATTTTTTAAACTGTTACTAATTATTTCAGAATGTTCAGAGAACATTTAAAAGTAACATTCCCACAATGTTTGCAAAATGATCAAATGGAATGTTACCTTAACGTTCCATTAAAGAAAAAAAGTTTTAAAAAAATGTGATGTTTTGAACGTTCAGATAACATTCAGAAATAACGTTTTCATAACTTAATGGGAATGTTAGCAAAATATTTTTGTTATCAGTCATGCACATCAGCTTTTTATGTTCCATCTAATGTTGTTTAATTAATGTTTATTGCATTATTTTAATGTGGGTTACCATGTTGGTGTTTTGTATTTGTGTGTATGACAATATACCTTCTATTGGTATTTCCCTCAGCTTGTGGAAAAGCTTGTGATGAACTTTGATTCATCATGTGGCTTTTCTCTTTACCAGCAGTGTTATTATGGTGGATGTCAAAAACATACAAAACAGATTTTAGTATTAGCATGGCCTTGTTAATTCATCAGAAAAGGCTGTTGGATTTACTGGTTTAGAATGTAATTTCCCCCCAAAATTACAGTTTTAAATTGTTCTGTTAATATATTGACATTTGTACAGAATCATTCAGCCAATCACAGCTGCCAGTTTTATTTTGTAAATACGATGGATTTCTTTAAACAGTATACTGAATGATTAACTTATTTACATGGTTCTCTTCCATAGTACTATACCCAAAAACTTTTTATTTATATAACACGGACTTATAAAAATGGAAAAAGAAGCCAAAATATTGATCGAATATTAAAAATAAAATACATTTATATTGATATTTGGGCCTGGGTCTTGCTCTGTACAAACAAACAAATAAAAGTCACAATCACACACACACAGCAGCTCACACAGAAATTCTTAGGTCGTGCCCTTATTGTGTTGCATGGCTTTGGTTTCATCCTGACAAGTGGTAATTGATTCCGCTAGCCTGCGCCGGTGGTAAGTGGGGGGGTGCGCTCGAGTTTCACTGAAAACAAATCGCTCTTTTCTGCGGCCTGACCTTCCCTTCCCTCCTCTGTCCAGCCTCACACTCGTCTTTATCTCTGCTCACTTTCATCCTCTTCATAGGTGCTAAAATCTGTATTCTTGCAATTGTGGACAGAATGTGTGTGCTTGTGACTAAAGTCTTAATGGAAATATTTCATATTCAGATATTGTCCATTTTTCTTTCTTAATCATTTAAGAATGTGATATTTACATATATACACTATAGCGTTCGGGTCGGTAAGATTTGTTCATGTTTTTGAAGGAAGTCTCTTCTGCTCACCAAGGCTGCATTTATGTGATCAGAAAATACTGTAAAAACAGTAATATTGTGAAATATTATTACAATTTAAAATAGCTATTTTCTATGTGAATAAATAAATGCTGGGTTGTTTTAACCGAACTTTGGGTCAAATATGGACAAACCCAGCCGTTGGGTTAAATTTTTACATTACATTTTTGACCCAACATTTGGGTTTGTCCATATTTGACCCAAAATTGGGTTAAAACAACCCAGCATTTTTTAGAGTGTAAAGTGTAATTTATTCCTGTGATCAAAGCTGAATTTTCAGCATCATTACTCCAGTCTTCAGTGTCACATGATCCTTCAGAAATCAGTATAATATGATTAGATACTCAAGAAACACATGTTGAAAACAGTTGTGCTGCTTCATATTTCGGTTGAAAATGATGCATATTATTTGTCATGATTCTGTGATTAATAGAAAGTTCAAAAGAACAGCATTTATTTTAAAATTAGTCTTTTGCAACATTATAAATGGCACTTTTGGTCAATTGAATGCATCCTTGCTGAATTATAAAGAATCGTTTGTTTAAGAAACAAACAAACTTTTAATTAGAAATGAAAAAGGTTAAAGGTCAAATTTAAATATTTTAAGATTACGACTGAATTTAAAATTGACTTAAAAGAACAAAAGACATAAATAAATGAAAGCCATAGAAAGTAAATTTTAAAATGGACTAAAATGAATAAGTAAAATAATGACATACACAGAATTAAAATAATGCAGCACAGTATGAATGGACGAATGGATGCGTTTTCAGTTTAAAATATGTCTGAAATCAGGAAAACATCAATTTATGATTACGATTAAACAGATCATCTTGTTTCTATCTCTAAAATTGCCATCAGATACAGAACATGCTGAATGAAATCCAACACTGACCTCTAGTGAAAGATTTCAGCAAGAGAGGAGGTTAAAAACCCAGACCTAGTGAGCTGACAGGAAAAAATATATCAATTTAAAAGCCATCTGAAAAAAATCTGGCAGTAAAAACCTGCTATAATACAATGAAACATTTTTGTTTTTACGTTGCAAAACAATAATTCTGTTGCTCTCAGCAAATGCTGGTTCTTGATCTGACAGGCTCTTGGGTTTTGTTCTGGTTTGACTCCAAAACTGTTTTACAAACAACTAAAGGCTACTTTCTTGTCCACAGCAGGCAAACGTTTTCTTTCGAGTGTCGAAGTTTTGAAGCTTACTCACAGAAGTGATGACTGTATTCAGGCCCTAAAGGGTAATGAATTACTGGATGCTCTCAGGTTAGTTTCTCTCTTCCCAGCAACTGAGTCTCGCATTGAGTCCCGTTCATCTGTCCTGAGCACATTCCCGTCCCGCTCTCCTGACATCACGGCTCCAAGCAAACAGAAACAGACACTTCCTGTGTCATTAACTTTCAACCGCAGGAACACATTCATTTTCTCACCCAAAACTTTCCAGAAGTTCAGGAGCGAGCAAACGTTACAGATTTTATTATTTGCGTCCTAGAGTAATTTGCTTTATTATGGCACTATTGCTCATATTCTAGATATGAATGATTTCTCAAATCATGAGGCGGACTATAAAATGGGCATAAATGCAAAAAATGTAGGCTAGAGGCCATCATTTAATTTATTTGAAGGCTCACTCTTTTCACTTGAGCAAGTAAGAAACAACCCAGAACACCCTAGCAACTGCCTAGCAACACCCTAGCAACTATCCAGAACAGCCTAGAAACACCATAGCAACCATCCAAAACACCCTAGTGAGTCTATATATATATATATATATATATATATATACAGGTCCTTCTCAAAAAATTTGCATATTGTGATAAAGTTCATTATTTTCCATAATGTAATGATAAAAATTAAACTTTCATATATTTTAGATTCATTGCACACCAACTGAAATATTTCAGGTCTTTTATTGTTTTAATACTGATGATTTTGGCATACAGCTCATGAAAACCCAAAATTCCTATCTAAAAAAATTAGCATATCATGAAAAGGTTCTCTAAACGAGCTATTAACCTAATCATCTGAATCAACTAATTAACTCTAAACACCTGCAAAAGATTCCTGAGGCTTTTAAAAACTCCCAGCCTGTTTCATTACTCAAAACCGCAATCATGGGTAAGACTGCCGACCTGACTGCTGTCCAGAAGGCCATCATTGACACCCTCAAGCAAGAGGGTAAGACACAGAAAGAAATTTCTGAACAAATAGGCTGTTCCCAGAGTGCTGTATCAAGGCACCTCAGTGGGAAGTCTGTGGGAAGGAAAAAGTGTGGCAAAAAACGCTGCACAACGAGAAGAGGTGACCGGACCCTGAGGAAGATTGTGGAGAAGGACCGATTCCAGACCTTGGGGGACCTGCGGAAGCAGTGGACTGAGTCTGGAGTAGAAACATCCAGAGCCACCGTGCACAGGCGTGTGCAGGAAATGGGCTACAGGTGCCGCATTCCCCAGGTCAAGCCACTTTTGAACCAGAAACAGCGGCAGAAGCGCCTGACCTGGGCTACAGAGAAGCAGCACTGGACTGTTGCTCAGTGGTCCAAAGTACTTTTTCGGATGAAAGCAAATTTTGCATGTCATTCGGAAATCAAGGTGCCAGAGTCTGGAGGAAGACTGGGGAGAAGGAAATGCCAAAATGCCTGAAGTCCAGTGTCAAGTACCCACAGTCAGTGATGGTCTGGGGTGCCATGTCAGCTGCTGGTGTGGCTCTGGATGTTTCTACTCCAGACTCAGTCCACCGCTTCCGCAGGTCCCCCAAGGTCTGGAATCGGTCCTTCTCCACAATCTTCCTCAGGGTCCGGTCACCTCTTCTCGTTGTGCAGCGTTTTTTGCCACACTTTTTCCTTCCCACAGACTTCCCACTGAGGTGCCTTGATACAGCACTCTGGGAACAGCCTATTTGTGCAGAAATTTCTTTCTGTGTCTTACCCTCTTGCTTGAGGGTGTCAATGATGGCCTTCTGGACAGCAGTCAGGTCGGCAGTCTTACCCATGATTGCGGTTTTGAGTAATGAAACAGGCTGGGAGTTTTTAAAAGCCTCAGGAATCTTTTGCAGGTGTTTAGAGTTAATTAGTTGATTCAGATGATTAGGTTAATAGCTCGTTTAGAGAACCTTTTCATGATATGCTAATTTTTTTAGATAGGAATTTTGGGTTTTCATGAGCTGTATGCCAAAATCATCAGTATTAAAACAATAAAAGACCTGAAATATTTCAGTTGGTGTGCAATGAATCTAAAATATATGAAAGTTTAATTTTTATCATTACATTATGGAAAATAATGAACTTTATCACAATATGCTAATTTTTTTAGAAGGACCTGTATATATATATATAAATATAAATATATATATATATATATATATATATATATATATATATATATATACCTCATATTAGGGTGTGTATATAGGCCTATAAAACACCCTAATAAGTAAATTTATATGTATATTATATATATACAATTTAGATACATTTTGTTCTTGCTATGCTCGACTAGTCTTGTCAAGCATGAAAAACTGCTAATTATCATATTATTTAAAATTACATTTCACTGCAGTGTTGTTATTGTTAAATAAAACTAATTGAAGTTAATTGAAATAAACCGAAAATATTATATAAATACTAGCTGAATACTTAAATTACAATTAGAAATGTGGCAACTGAAGTTTAAACTGAAGTACTAAAATAACTAAAACTGAAATAAAAATTAGCTCTTTTTTTACTAATAAAATTGACAAAAGCACATGACAAAATCACTAAAACCTGAAGTAAAATTAAGTTAAAATTAAAAGTTAATTTGAAAATATTAATAAATACTAATAATATACACAAATAACACTGAAGTGGTACAATGACAAAACGCATGTACACAGGTAAATAATGTTATTTAATTAAAATTATTTTTATATAAATGTAACAGATCTAGTGTCAAGAGAGAAAACTAACACAGATTTCATCCTAAATGAGTTATTTATAAATATTCATGCTTGGCATGTCAAAACGCTCCTTAGTTATAAAATATACTTCTATATTTAAAAAAAAAAAACGTATTTTTTTTTTTTTTTATATGACTAGTTTATAATTAGTTTAAATGCACCAATGCATCATAGTCATGAAACGCACTTCAGCTCATGCTAATTTCTTCTCATATGCATGAAGGCTATTTGCATTGGCGCACACATCAAACGTCGTCCCGGTTCGGGATGGCCCTTTTGACCCTGATGAGGAGTGGATAAAGTCATCGGGTGCGCTGCTGTGTAAGCAGTGATAAGGCACTTCTTAATGTGTTTGCACAGGGGCCGGAGTAACAAGGGCCTCTGACGCAGAAGGGCCCACTGCCTGCCGCCACCTGCACAATGGAGACCCCGACACCAAACACAACCCAAAATGTCACTGGAGGGAAACGCAGCCTGATTGGTCGGTGTCAGTGTGGGTGTCTCGATTTAAAAGCCCCGGTGGATGTGGGGTGACGGTAGAGAAAATACTGTAAAGTACAGCACACTTGACAAGCCTTCTCATCTTAGAGGCGCATCGGTGTAAAAGAGTGTGGCAGGTGTATGAATTCACCCAAAGACAAAGCTTGCATTCGTTAGCTGGACCGTCTCACCTTCAGGTCATTGAGATGTATAAGGTGGACATGTTGAAAGCGTTGACCACAGTCACTCTGCTGACTGTCGCTTCGGTCTTGGATGCTGCTCCGATGATGCCTGGAGAACCAACTGATGGAGGTAAGACAGGTCAAAACCAGCTCACATGCTTTTTTCCCAATGCATTCGATGTATACATTTGATTAGTTCATGCATTTGAAGTCAAGTCAAATTTATTTGCACAGCACTTTTCGCAATACACATTATTATAACGCAGCTTTTCAGAAAATCATGTAATGTTTATAATATCTTGATATATTCATGCATTATAGGTGCATTCAGCAGAATATAGTCTCCGGGGAAATGAACTCTTGACCTTGGCATTATGCTCTGGAACGCTGATTTATAACCTTGTGGTCCCAACTTGCAAACACTCACAAATTCAGAAGTCTTAACGAATTATAAATGTTTCAAGAATCAACTTTGTCTCAGATGCATTTCCCTTTGGAGAAATAAAAACAGAAGCAAATGAATCAATAGTTGTCATATCAACATAGTCAATGTGAATATCGGCTGAGAATATTCGATCCTGGAAAATTTTATTAGAAATCTTTGACTTTTGATTGCATGTACACATCTTCGCACAGTTAGTGACATTTTTTAGATGTCTTCTGAAACTCACGTGAGAGATTACTGGGGTCTTTTATTCATATAAACATCTGAGAGATAAAAGACTCTTCTTTTAAATCTATTTTTTTTTTTTTGTCAAGGAGAGACATCTGAGACATTAAGGCAAGTTGTTTTTTATGCGCTGGCCAATTTTAAGATTTTGGCCTATTGGGTCTTTTTTTCAGACATTTAAATGTTTTTTTTTTTCAGACATTTAAAAAAAAAAAATTCAGACATTTCAATTTTTTTTTTCAGACATTTAAGTGTGTATCCTATTGCACTTTATATATTTGCATCTGTAGATTTTTAACTTTTTAAGAAGTTTTTCCCCTATTAAATCTCCTCTTTTGGTTTGTTCATATATCATTCACCTGATATATATATATATATATATTTCTGATCAACATTTATTCCTAAAAACATGAAAAAAAATGTCTTGCTGTTGACAGTGTTTTCTGATTTATTGAGTGTTATAGACATATTGGTGTTAAAAAATATTTAACACCAATATGTCAACAAAATCAAACATGAAAATTAAATCCAATGTTCTGGTTTCTGTTCTGGACATTTATGCAAATTAGTGCACATTTAATTGGATAATCTTTATTGCATATTTAACATTGAAGCAAACGTGTTGTCTACTGTATGATCCATCAGCTAGGACACGTATGCTGATATCAGTGAACATCTCTTCTGGATGAATGTTAGTTTCACTGTCGTCAGGTCTACAGACTCAGAGATCAGTCCAGTGGCGCCGGCTCTTGTGCTCCTCTGTTGGTCTTGTGCTGTCCGCACTTCCAGTGTGTGCAAACCTTAAATCTGTCGTTCCACATTCAGGCTCTGGACTCGTCCTCCTGCTAAAATTGGCTCAGGAGTTTGGAGTAGGGTTATGTAAAGCTTGAATTAGGTCATTAGGTCCCGGCGGATCACATTTAGGTTAATGTTCTTACAGAATTCCTTGACCTGGATCTTCACCATGCAACAATAAATCTCAAGGTTATTAAATGCACATGCACAAAAAGTATTCATAAATCAGTAAGTGCATGTATGCACTGAAAGGTCATGCTAATTTATGACCATATGCATGAATGCATGGTCACGATTACCTTAAGGGGATAATACCACTCTTATTTTATCTAGAGCTCCTTCGAAGTGTTTTTAATGGAGTGATGGCAAGTTTACAAATGTCCAAAATACGCACCTACGACGTCACCGAAACGGTCGTCCAAGCAACTCTCCGACTTCCCCAAGACTTCGGTCAACATGGATGCCGGCAGCGAGCGGCTCCACATGTGTTTGTACATGAGTGTGAACAAGCGTTTGTCAGCGTCCACCTCTAAGATCAGAATGAAGATGAAGGACGGGTTAGAAAGCATTTATCATCTGTTATGTCGTGCATGTTTGTCCAAGCCAAGAAAAGGGATGTTTGATGTTCCGAATGTCTCTCTTTTCAAGGTTCTCAGGGTGTTTCAGTGCATTGGCATTTCCCATTGACTTGTTTCTATGGGTGTGGGAACAATTCTGTGTCAACAGGACTTATGAGACAAACCCTTTCAGAGAACAGAAGGATGCATCATTCTGGTAGCAACCATAAACTGGGATTTTAGAGACATGCAAACACTTTTCTGCAGCTGGAACTAATTGAGTTGCATTCCACTGAGCAATAAAGCAGTCTACAAAATTCAGATTTCCCAATACTTATTTTTTATGGAATATTGCAGTATTTATTATTAATCCATGCACAACATTATTTTTTTTAACTCATCTGTACTCATAATCTTTAATCAGAGTAACTTCCCCTCCATCTTGCAGCGACATCTTTTCTCTGATGACGAGGGCGGAGCAACCTGTCACTCACATGAGATCCACCAATAGCAAACCACCAATCAATTCCGCATGGACAAAACCAAGCCCCGCCCACATTTGTTCTTGTTTGTGAAGCCTTTTCACTCGGATAGGCCTATACATCACAATACACTCTTAAAAATAATGCCATTCCATGAAGAAACTTTAACAGAACCTTCCATTATAATGAAAAACGTTTTTTTTATTTTTATAAAAATGTTTCTTGGTATGTATGAAGAAAAGTGGGAAACGCTTCATTTTACAGTACAGTACTTACAGTGTACTCACCTAGAAAGTACTGGGTATATAAAGTAAGTACATAGGTTTAGGGGTAGGTTCAGGGTTACCTGAACTAGTACCTAGTTATTACCCAGTTATTGTAATTACTATAATAAGTACATAGTATGTACATGGGAAACAGGACTGTAAAATGAAGCGTTACCGAAAAGTGTAGGGAAGAAAAGACTATGGTCTTACACTATAAGTGTTTGTATTTCCCTCCAGATCCAAGGAGAACCGGCGTGGATGAAATAAATCCAGCACGAGCGAAGCTACTGAGGACCCGACCAATGACGACATTTCCCGACGGAGATGGAAAGACTGTAGCAATGAGAGCATTAGACGAAATAATTACAGCAACGAGTAGCCCAAATGTCAGAGACAAAACCGTAGACACAGGTCTCAATAATCTGTTAAAGACACTAACACTCCTTTCTGATGGACACGAGGAGATTCTGCCGAGTGATGGACCTCTGAGGACAGACCGCACAACCAGTTCTCCCGATTCCCAGAGGATAACGGAGAAGAACAGACCGTTCAGGCTGTCAGAGGAGACTGGTTCAGACAAATCCCAGTCTGATCCCGGCACAGGCGATCCGGATGCTCGAGAGGAGCTGGTGAAGATGTTGAGTGCACTTGAGGAGCTTCACAAGTTAGTGAACAGCACACTGAGCCATCGAATCACCATCAGAACCAGAGGTGTGCTTGAGTTTGTTTTTTAAGAAAATAATTTGATTCAACAAGGATGCATTAAATTAATCAAAAGTGACAAAATATTTCTATTCCAAATAAATGCTGTTTTTTTGTGTTTTTTTTTACTTTCTATTGATCAAAGAATCCTACAAATATGTTGCACGGTTTCCACAAAAAATAACATATTTCTTGAGACATCAAATCATAATATTAGAATGATTTTTGAAGGATCATGTGACACTGAAGACTGGAGTAATGATGCTGAAAATTCAGCTTTGATCACAGGATATAAATTATTTTTATTATATATTCACATAGAAAACATATTTTTTTAATTGTAATATTTCACAATATTCACAATTTTACTGTATTTTAAATCAAATAAATGTAGCCTTGGTTACCAGAAGAGACTTTTCAAAACATTTAAAAAATATAAAAAAAAGAACTTTTGTATAAAGAATTTTTAAAAAAATATTTATTTATAAAATCTTGGCTTTTTCCCCCTTCTTTTTGTAAAGGAAATAGCAATGGGCGAGGTACCGGGAAAAAGAACAAAATGGTACGTTCAGTTCCTAAAACAATCACTAGCATACACACTAAAGTTCAATTTGAGCTTTATGATACAAATAATGTTTTATAACCAGCAGGTAGTGACAGATGGAAACCTGAAATCCACCACAGCGACCACTATAGACAGCGGTGGGATTTCACCCAAGGCTAGCACTGACCAGATGGATCCCAAACTCAAAAAAAAGTCTCTTCCATCAGCTAAGAAAACCAACAAAAGAGGTATGATGCAGACCAGCTGGTTTGGATGACAAAATGTCATGTTGTACACATACATTAACTACTATTTATCTTTCTCCGAACACAGTGTGCTTCTGGAAGTACTGCTCTCAGAACTGAGCTTCACCAACCTTTCAAATGCCAAGCAACAAATCCTGTTCTCAAACATAGATGCTTAAACTCTTCTCAATGGACCATCAATAACATGACTGACCCATGTGACCCCTGTGACGTGTGTACCCTTGATTTTGTGCACGAAATCCTGTTAACCTTCGATCTACAACATCTTCGTTGTTTGTTGCAAGCTCCAAATAAAATGAAAAAACATGCAAAAATACTGTGATAATAAAGAGAACTTTATTTTTCTACAGATATCTCTCTCGGTGATCATTGCAAAATGACAAATAAGACAGTGGACATGTGATGTGCATGGCTGCTTTGCTGAGATTGGCCTCACTGTATTAGTGTTTGCACAAGTTCTCAAAGTTAGAGGTCGACTAGAAAGACAAGCTGTTGATATTATGCTTTATTAATTGATATGATTGCTAGCGCTGTTGCTTGGGTGACCCTAGACACGAGAACGAGGAGACCACCAGCTTCATTGAGTCTTTTCATATCATTCTTCATGCTTGTTTTGTCTTGACTGATGGATCAAGATCTTCACACAACCTTTGAAAATTAAAAACTATGAAGACTTGATGAATTCTGATTCGTTTAATATGAGGCGTCATAAGGCGTTCATGCAAGGTTACAAAGTTGCATAAATAGAACGTTTTAAACAAATTCTATGCATTGATAAGAACAATCAAATATAAATGAAGCAGTTTCGGTTTAAGCGTGGAAAGACAAAACAATTACCTAGAAATGTAATTCATTTAAGAAATCCATCAACCTGTGGAATAAAGCCTTTTCATTAACATACATTGTGATATTGTAAATAATGAACATGATTTTCCATATTATTATTATTATTTTAAATATAAAATGTAAATATAAAATGTATGTGTAAATATACTGGCCTGACCAGAAGAATCACAAGTAAAAATTCAGAAATAAACAACATATATGCAAAAAAATAGAGATACAGAAATATTGAGATCCATAGCTTAAAAATTATTACGAGATCAATTTTGGTCAAGGCCATGGTGAACATTATGAATATACCAATATATCTAGTCTATCTATATCATCCGGGAAATAAATGCTCTAACAAATGCTGGATTGTTTCAACCCAAATTTGGGTCAAATATGGACAAACCCAGCCGTTGGGTTACATTTTTATATTACATTTTTAGCCCAATGTTTGGGTTTGTCCATAATTGACCCAAAATTGGGTTAAAACAACCCAACATTTTCTAGAGACAGATAAGATACATATGAAGTTGTTCAGTGTACTAGCAGACAGAATATTTTATCTCTATGTCTGGTATTATACTATTATATTTTTCTGGTCCTGCCAATGATTTAATGAAAACTGATGCCATTCTACCGATTTAGGATCAATACACAATAGTATTAATGCAGCTCCACCAGTGAGTGCATCACACACACACACACACACACACACACACACACACACACACACACACACACACACACACACACACACATGACGTTGTGATGACTATGAGTTACCACTACATGTCTGGTCATCCTGAACTACTTGATCTTCTTGGCGACGTCCAGGTAAGCGAACTCAATCTCGCGGTCAGCTGGGCAGGTGTTCATGAATTCTTCTCTCTGGTAAGCGTTATTCAAATAACGCAAAACTCCGGTCATCTCAGCAGGAATCTCAAAACCTCTGTATTTCCTAGCAACAATCTGCAAACACGAGTATGCAGGTGATTAAACTGGTTGGTCAAATTAAATTCAGCAAATGCATTTTAATTTACTGAGTAAAACAAATATAATTGCAGTGTGGTCCAGAAGTTATATACAGTCAAACCAAAAATTATTTAGACACCATATATATAAATAATTTTAGTAGTGGGTGCAGGACACTATAGATAATTTATGGAAGTGAGGATAGCAAAATAAAGTAAACTACACTCAAAAAAATGCTGGGTTAAAACCAACCCAATTTGGGTTATTTGGCATATATGACATATTATACCCAAAAAATCTTCATACAGTGACTACCAGTAAAATGTATAAAAGTTTGGGACCAAAAATGATTGGTACACTTTGAGCTGATCATGTTTTACTGAAGTGTTTTTTCTTTAATTGCTAATGCACCTTTTTACACCACAGACTGAACAACATGAAGCATTGCTTGGTGATTGGTTGAGCTAAACTGGTATTATCTAATTGTGTAGTTAAATTTAACAGCTGACAGATATTCAACATAATTCATGTGTGAGACAGTCTAACAGAAGGATGGACAAAACCAGTGAAATATCAACTGATCTGATAACGTCATATTTTATTACCATTTTCTAAACTATAGCGAATAAACTGTGATAATGTGAGAAATGTTGAAGGTGTCTGAATAAATTTTGGTTTGACTGTATGTGTGTGTGTGTGTTAGTTTAGCCATAACACTCTAGAGGGCGCAGACTGATCGGTCCTTTACATGCAATCCGCAAGCAATCACATCATCACCGCATGGCACAAGCTGATTGGTCTCTGCTGATCCTGCAGCCAATGAGATCGCTTGCTTAACATTTAAATAGTCTTGTAGGTGCCAAAATGTGTTTGTAAAGGTGATGTGTTGTTCTCATTTTGACCATTGAGTGGCGCTGTGAACATTATACCATATATAACATATATAACATTATATGTGAACCCCTCTACCTCCCCCAGCTCCACCTGCCTAGATCTGTAATGGGATTTACTGTATATGTATGTCTATTTATGCAGCAAATCTTACATAATCACAGCAGCGAGTCTGTGTATCTATTAGAAGTACAGTAGCTCTGCAACTATACAGTATATATAACATATTATTCTGCTGTCATTAATAAAGCAAAAGGGGTACACTCTAAATATGACGACATTTCAAATGTATGCATTTATGGGTAACGCTTCATTTTACAGTACGTTAACTTACGTGTACTTACAGTGTACTTACCTAAGAAAGTACTGGGTAATATAAGTAAGTACATGGGTTAAGGTTAGGTTTAGGGGTAGGTTCAGGGTTAGTACCTAGTTATTACCCAGTTATGGTAATTACTATGATAAGTACACAGTATGTACATGAAGCGTTACCCATTTATGTTCATTTTTCAACTTTCCACTGCGATTAAAATTAAGATTTAAATGAGATTGATTAGATCTTTTGAACAAATATTGGGTTTTCAGGAAAGGGAACATTTTGTAGATGAAAAAAGGGAGGAGCGTGAATAAACGTAAAGAGGCACCTTCATGATGTGTAATTTGGGAAGCAGGTTACAGTCGGCCAGCGTGAGGTCTGGGCCGTCCAGGAATCCTCGTGTGGATGCTTCAGGATCATAAACGCTGTTGGCATCAATCTCCTCGGACAGCGGCGTCTGCAAATACTCATCCAACCTCTTCAGGGACTTCAGGAGAGCTTTCTCCAGACCTGAATACATAAAACACCAAATAAAACACAATTATAGAGGAAAAGAGTCACAATCTGTTTACTAAAAGCCATTAAACTCACCCTCATTAGCTTCTTTACGAGGGTTCTTGATGTAGGCAGAAAACTTGGCAAATACATCTATTCCTGCTGTGTTGGATTCTGGATGCTTTACTGCCAACTTTGGGTATCTACAAACAAAGATTAGTTTTAAGTATCTGAATCAAGTAAGAAAGAAATGGGAAGTGAAAAGATATAAAGTACCGAGGTGGGACTAATCGTTCCTCGAGAAACTCCTCGATCTTGTTGACGTCCACCAGAACCTCTCCGTTGAAGGTCATGAATGGAGGGTTGGTTCCTGGAGCGAGATCCTGTAAATCTGCAGGCTTTCTGTGAGACGCGGATCAACAAACCCGGCCTTCGTCAGCAAGGTTATTGTTAAGTAAATCCAAAACTATTAAAAATTGTTAATTGAAATATAAAATAAAATAAGGGTCTAACCCTAACTTGTAATTAGAAAGTGAAATAAAATAAGTTGAGGTACTAAAATCACTAAAACTAAAACCAAATGAAAATAAATTAAAGCTAAATGGAAATGTAAAAAATAATAATAATAATAAAAATGACAAAAGCACATAACAAAATTACTAAAACTTAACCCTTGTAATGCATTAAAAATACTGTATACATCTGTTGCAATTTTGGGTTTGTTTGATCTCGGTAGAATGTAAGCTTATAAAACAGTCATAACTTAATATTTTCCAACTAAAACCGCATTGTATCTGAACAGTAATCTCCCATTAATGAGTGAATGTGCAAAAGTTTTGAATGTTACCATGTTTTTACCATGCTACTACTTCTTTAAAATAAAAATATTGAGAAATTCTTTGAAATGTTAAATAAACTACAGTAAAAAGCAATTCAAGAGAATTTTTTTATCAATATTTATGAGAATTTTTATTTTTTATATATTATTATATGAAATTTATAAGAACATGTAATATAAGAATTAAATAGATTTTTCTCAAGTTACTTCTGTAAAATACAACTTATAGATGTAAAACAACAACAAAAAAAAAAAAACAACAACAACATAATTTTATGCGCAAAGCCACAGTTCACTTACGGGTCAAAACAGACATGAAAGCAAAAGGTGTAACAAGTTTAAATGGTTATATATCTGAAATTTTTTATTTAAAAAAATCTAGGGAAAAATGACAGTCTTAACACATATCTAAAGTTTTATAAAGGATTTTATTTTTTACATAATTTTTTTATTTTGATGTACCTCTTCCTGGTCAAACGGACCCAAATGTATTTCTAAAATGAATATTAAAACTGAAAATATAGAAATAAAATATAAAAATAAAAGCCAATTATTAATATTAATAAATACAATAATTGTGTATATATATATATATATATATATATATATATATATATATATATAATACTAAAATAACTCTCCCTTTATCAAAAATCTTAGATTCCATTGGAACTTTCGATCATTATTTGGAAGCAAACGGATCTTAATGGGATTAAATAAGATCCCAATGTACAGACAATTTCTATATGATTTAGTTAAATCAGAATAATGTCTTACAGAAGCCTAAAATCCTGAAAAAAAAATCCTTTTGCTGTTCTCCATGCGCATTTTATCCTGTTGGGATTCATAATTGTCCTAATGGGAAATCTGTGTTGTTTGTGCAGGTCTGAATCTGTATCTGAATCTGTATCTGTATCTGTATCTGAATCTGTATCTGAATCTGTATCTGTATCTGTATCTGAATCTGTATCTGAACCTGGATCTGCATCTGTATTTGAATCTATATCTGAATCTGTATCTGTATCTGAATCTGTATCTGAATCTGTATCTGTATCTGAATCTGTATCTGTATCTGAATCTGTATCTGTATCTGTATCTGAATCTGTATCTGTATCTGTATCTGTATCTGTATCTGAATCTGTATCTGCATCTGAATCTGTATCTGCATCTGTATTTGAATCTGTATCTGAATCTGTATCTGTATCTGTATCTGTATCTGAATCTGTATCTGTATCTGTATCTGTATCTGAATCTGTATCTGTATCTGTATCTGAATCTGTATCTGTATCTGTATCTGTATCTGAATCTGTATCTGTATCTGAATCTGTATCTGTATCTGTATCTGAATCTGTATCTGAATCTGTATCTGTATCTGAATCTGTATCTGAATCTGGATCTGCATCTGTATTTGAATCTGTATCTGAATCTGTATCTGTATCTGAATCTGTATCTGTATCTGTATCTGTATCTGTATCTGAATCTGTATCTGAATCTGTATCTGAATCTGAATCTGTATCTGTATCTGTATCTGAATCTGTATCTGAATCTGTATCTGTATCTGTATCTGTATCTGTATCTGAATCTGTATCTGTATCTGTATCTGTATCTGTATCTGTATCTGAATCTGTATCTGAATCTGTATCTGTATCTGTATCTGTATCTGTATCTGAATCTGTATCTGTATCTGAATCTGTATCTGAATCTGGATCTGCATCTGTATTGAATCTGTATCTGAATCTGTATCTGTATCTGAATCTGTATCTGTATCTGTATCTGTATCTGAATCTGTATCTGAATCTGTATCTGAATCTGAATCTGTATCTGTATCTGAATCTGAATCTGTATCTGTATCTGTATCTGAATCTGTATCTGTATCTGTATCTGAATCTGTATCTGTATCTGAATCTGTATCTGTATCTGTATCTGAATCTGTATCTGAATCTGTATCTGTATCTGTATCTGAATCTGTATCTGAATCTGGATCTGCATCTGTATTTGAATCTGTATCTGAATCTGTATCTGTATCTGAATCTGTATCTGTATCTGTATCTGTATCTGAATCTGTATCTGAATCTGTATCTGAATCTGAATCTGTATCTGTATCTGAATCTGAATCTGTATCTGTATCTGAATCTGTATCTGTATCTGTATCTGTATCTGTATCTGTATCTGAATCTGTATCTGAATCTGTATCTGAATCTGTATCTGTATCTGTATCTGAATCTGTATCTGTATCTGTATCTGAATCTGTATCTGTATCTGTATCTGAATCTGTATCTGTATCTGTATCTGAATCTGTATCTGAATCTGTATCTGTATCTGAATCTGTATCTGAATCTGGATCTGCATCTGTATTTGAATCTGTATCTGAATCTGTATCTGTATCTGAATCTGTATCTGTATCTGTATCTGAATCTGTATCTGAATCTGTATCTGAATCTGAATCTGTATCTGTATCTGAATCTGAATCTGTATCTGTATCTGTATCTGAATCTGTATCTGTATCTGTATCTGTATCTGTATCTGAATCTGTATCTGAATCTGTATCTGTATCTGAATCTGTATCTGTATCTGTATCTGTATCTGAATCTGTATCTGAATCTGTATCTGTATCTGAATCTGTATCTGTATCTGAATCTGTATCTGTATCTGTATCTGAATCTGTATCTGTATCTGAATCTGTATCTGAATCTGTATCTGTATCTGTATCTGTATCTGTATCTGTATCTGAATCTGTATCTGTATCTGTATCTGAATCTGAATCTGTATCTGAATCTGTATCTGTGAATGTTGTGCTTCACCTCTTGAGGTCCACAGTGGTGACGTTGAAGATCACTCCTTTCAGCCAGAGGATCATGAAGAGTCTCTGAGAGAAGGGACAGTTCCCGAGACTCTCTCCATCACTGCCGGCCTGGGACACACACGACATGCCATCAGTCCTTTAACTACATCAGAAGTGTGGAGTAACAATGGGTTTGGGTTCATTTTCTCTGCGCACTGCAAAAGTTTCCTGACACGTGAAGACATTGCACACAATGGCAAAATTATGATTTCAAGGTAAAGGTTTATCTAAGATAACTAACAATGTTTAATATGTTGCAGATTTATGTAGATAATGTGAATTCCAGAAATGTACAGGTTAATATGTGAAATATGTTTGTCGCTACAAGATGTACGAAGTTCAGAATAATACAGAATTAAACAGACATATAAAGAACTGCCCAAAATGATTTAAAAAGGCACATTTAAGTTTAAAGGTGCAGCGTGTGATTTTTAGCGGCATCTAGTGGAGAGGTTACAAATTGCAACCAACAGAAGTTACGGTGGCCGACAGTAAAATATGTCGTCGTCTGAGACAGCAGAGAGTAGCCAGTTCAGCAATGAGGTTTCTTTACAAGGATAAATTAAGAAATTATGTTTACTTAATTATTCAGTAAAACTATATGTTATTGCGAATATTATTGTTACTTGTTCATCATTGTGTCAGTGTTTTATTCGCTGAACTAAGCTTGCTTCCTTGCACGAAGAGCAACATAGTAACGAAACGCGTTTGTCCGTTTAGGGCCACCGTAGAAACATGTCGGCACATTTCAATGTAAGGGAACCCGCGGTGTGTGTGTAGACAGAAACTGCTCCTTCTAAGGTAATACAAATATACCGGTTCATTAAGTAAGGTCTTTATACACCACTGAAAACTTCTTTTTCAAGGTAGTGAGGAAACGCGCTCTGTAGAGTGTGTGTTCGCTGTCGGCTACGCTAGAAACATGACCACACAATATGTCGACCTCCATAGAAGCGGGAGCCCGCGGTTATGGAGATATAAATGTCTCATTCTAAGGTAATAAAAACATAACGGTCGTCGGTTCATTATGTAAGGTCTTTATACACCACTGAAAACATAGTTATGGATTATATATTGCATTTCTGTCAATAGATCCTCAGAAATATTACACATTGCACCTTTAAGTGGTTAATTACTCTAAAAAAAAAAAAAAAACTATACAACGCTACAGCGCCCCCCTCTCTACATGATTTTAAATATCTTCTTGTTCTAACAAAAATTCAGAGATGTAAAGTCCAGCGGTCAGAATGTAAAAGCCCTGCCATATGTTTATGAAAACTGTTCTAATTAGCAAATCCAAGTGACTGGAACAAAATACTGAGGAGGACTTTTACTTTCTTCTGAACCTGGACTATAAACCTCTGCAAAAATTAAATGAGGAAAAAAAGAGATTAAAGGGATAGTTCACCCAAAAATGTTTTGTCATCATTTACTCACCCTCATGTTGTTCCAAACCTGAATGAGTTTCTTTCTATTTTAAAGAATTGTTGATAACCAGACAGTTGATGGACCCCATTGACTTCAATAGTATTTTTTTCCTACTGTGGGGTCCGTCAACTCTCTGGTTACCAGCATTCGTCAAAATATCTTCGGTGTTTAACAGAACAAAGGTTTGGAACAACATAAGGGTGAATAAGTAATGACAAGATTTTCATTTTTGGGTGAACTATCCCTTTATTAAGGGAGCTTTCGTCCTCATTGAACACCACAATAAATTACGAAAAAGGGGTAAATAAGCGTAAGCTTAAACTGTTCAGCTGCAGAACAAACAACATCACAAGATGTAGAGTCAATACTAACTCTAGAATTAAAATATTGGCTCTTCACATTCATTTGGTGAAATACGATTCATTTCAGAAACTCTGTGACAGTCTGTGATTTTACTAACTACTGTAAGTAACTTTGCAGCTGCTTGTCAACTATCAGTCAGAGTATTAGTAGACTGTCTGCTTAATATCAGCTAATTCTTCATTTTGATGCTCCTCAAAAGACATTATACTGACAATAAGAAACTTTGCAACTACATGTCAACTTATTCTACTAACCCGAACCCTAACCTAACAGTCTAGTACTATAGAGAGTTAGTTGACATGTAGTTGTAAAGTTACTTATAGTTAGTAGAACGTCCAAAGTGCATTATTAAAATACTATTAAAACTGTTTTCACTTGTCAGCGGGCAACTTGTTCTGACAAATATGGCCTAATAAATGTTTCTTTTTGCCTGGGAAAATGCTTTAATACAAGCAAAGCTTTAATTGATAGCACACAAAAAAGGCCAGTTGAATAAAGCATAAAATTCAACCGCACAAAAGAGTCTCTCATTAATTTTTTTAATGGAACACAATGCAAAATTATGTATATTGTGTCAAGAACAAATGTTTAATTTCTTCAAAGGTTTAATGTGAGATCGTCTTACCTTGACAAACAGCTCAATGCTAGGAAATCCCAATTTTTTAGCTGCTACATCAAACCAAGCCATGGTGAAATGCTTTCACATGTCTCATAATATCGAATGCAGAATGCTTTCTCAAAGCAAATTCTCTGAATGCATGGAAAAGTCTTTCCAGAATGACTGATTACATTTGGTGTTCTGTGGGTGTTTGGGCTGGAGAACACGGTCAAACACGCAGGACACTGAGACACTGAGACGTTTGTTCATTGTTATCAGCGATAGAGACGCCGTTCATGAGACGTGCGTTATGAAAGAGTTTTGCAGAGTTGGGAATCACTATTATGATTTCCAGTGTACAATCTAACATTGCACAATAATCTAGAAATAAATGATATACATCCATGTTGTATGTGTTCTAAAGGGCCTTCAGGATCGAGTAGAGTTACTATTGTGTCGCTGTATTTATGAGTCTGGAGGTTGTGGAATGATTATGAGAGGTCTGGCCACCTGTAGATAAGCTGTGATGAGGGATAGATGAGGACATGAGGGTAAAACAGACCCACATAACGCCAGTAGAGGGCAGTGCAGCTTCTTTACAGACACTCGAAAACCTGTCTTCATAAGATACATTTGAATAGAAGCACACCAGTAACTGCAGCGCAATTAAATAATTATAATTAATGTCACATTTTGTGGGCCAATAAACAGCTGCATAGCAACCATCTAGAATACCAAAGGAACTGCATAGCAGTTAACATGTTAAACACCATTAGGAACACCCTAGCAACTGCATAGCAACATGCTAAAAAAAACACCCTAGCAACAGCATAGCAAAATATCCAGAGCACCATGGAAAACAATCCAGAATACCCTAGCAACCCCATAGCAACATCCTAAACACCATTCAGAACACCCTAGCAATAATCCAGAATACCCTAGCAACCCCATAGCAACGTTCTATTTCTAAACACCACTCAGAACGCCCTAACAACATTCTAATAACCATTCAGAACAGTTTAGCAATCGCATAGCAAAATGTTAAAAAACAATCAGAGAACCCTAGCAATTATCCAGAACACCATAGCAACAATCCAGAATACCCTAGCAACCCCATAGCAACACGTTAAAGCTAAACACCACTCAGAACACCCTAACAATCGCATAGCCAAATGCTAAAAAACAGAGAACCCTGGCAATTATCTAGAACACCCAAACAATCCAGAATACCCTATAGCTGCCACACAGCAAAGTCCTAAATCAGAACACCCTAGCAACCATTAGGAACATCCTGGCAACCACATGCAACACTAGCATCATGACGGTGAGTTTTGCACATGCAGGAATCATATTATGACTGGACGGAGCCACTCCACCCCCCAAACACTCAGTCAGAATCTCAGATCCTCACAGCCGACTCAGACCAACAAACATCTAAATCAGATTATTGTGTAGAGGAATGCTGGGAGATTAACCCACTACAGTCCAGCTTCTCATAGAGGCAACAGGTATTCAAATACAAACACATCTTTCACTGTTCAATATAAGAGCAGCACATCACTCGAACCAATAAAAAATAAGAATCAGCTGTTTATCATTGAATAACAGGCACAGTGACAGGCATAATAACTGAGCATATCATCACTTAGATCCTGTTTACCAAAGCAAAACTATGACAACATACAAAAACTGATGATGAGACACAAAATGATACTTTCGTGATCTGAAATGCACAGAAAGGCTGTGGGAGTTGCACTTTTTACTGTGTTCCACTGCAACCTGCACAAAGGGCGTCTTTGTTACTGTTCAGAAACATACGGGTGGGATTTATGGACATTTTTACAAGGCTTAACGTCCCGCTGCTCAGCCTCCTTCATATAACAAGAATTTGGCTGGGCGCTTTGTTCCGAATGTTTCAGACAATTCCATGAATAGAAAAATAAATAAATAAAATAAAATAAATAAAATACTATTACTGCAGTTTTGCTTGGTTACAAAACTGGCTATACGCTTTGTTCCGAATGTTTCAGACAAGACCTTAGATAAAGAGAAAAGAATAGAATAGAATAGAATAGAATAGAATAGAATAGAATAGAATAGAATAGAATGAAAAAAATACTATTGTTGTAGTTTTGACTGGTTACAAAACACTCACTGTATAAATAAATAAATAAATAAATAAATAAATAAATAAATAAAATAAAATACTATTACTGTAGTTTTGCTTGGTTACAAAACTGGCTATACGCTTTGTTCCGAATGTTTCAGACAAGTCCATAGATAAATAGAATAGAATAGAATAGAATAGAATAGAATAGAATAGAATAGAATAGAATAGAATAGAATGAAAAAAATACTATTGTTGTAGTTTTGACTGGTTACAAAACACTCACTGTATAAATAAATAAATAAAATACTATTACTGCAGTTTTGCCTGGTTACAAAACTGGCTATATGCTTTGTTCCGAATGTTTCAGACAAGTCAATAGAAAAATAGAATAGAATAGAATAGAATAGAATAGAATAGAATAGAATAGAATAGAATGAAAAAAAAAATACAATTGTTGTAGTTTTGACTGGTTACAAAACACTCACTGTATAAAAAATTATAAATAAATACATACATACTGTTGCTGTAGTCAATACACATCTATGTTGCACTATAGTCAACACAGCAGAATAGTAAGATTATTACAAAAGTGATACCTATAGCCAGCTCTTTCCTAATGTTTGTGATATGATACTTTATATGGCACTTTCTATTGAAATGTTCTAGAATCAAGTTGTGTCTATTGTGTCCGATTCGTTTTTAGCTCACCGATCAATCCATCAGCTCAACACCCTGCTGAGAATACCTCAATTAACTAAGTGCATTATATCACCAGCAACAACCATTTCACAAATCACAAACAGTGTTGGAATTATGGTTGGAAAGGTCAGGCTCCCCCTAAATAAGACTTAGTTCTTGAACATTAAGTCTTAATATATTACTTCCGTTTTATTGTACATAGATGTTTATGTCATATGAGCCAGTTTACTGTTTTTAAAACCTACTTGTGACCAGTTACTCCTTGTGACCAGTTACCAGTATAAGGTATGTTTTAGACATTTTCATGCTGGTTTTAGCAGGTCACCCGGCAGTAATGAAGTTGGTGTACCTGCTTAATCAATTTGTGGAAGTAACATTGCCTAGGAATGGGAATTACATCCTGGTTTTCTAGAAGCGGGATGACAGCAGACCAACTCACCAGTAAAGCAAAGACACTAATGCAATTAGTGTTGGCGATAGTAACACCATCTGCTGAGCAGAAGGACATGCTGTCATTGTAGGAAACTGTATGCTAGCATGGCTAACAAGACAGCCTTATCATTGTCATTTTTAAAACAAGACTTTACAGGGCTCAAATCATTATTTCTCTCAGCAATTCTACAAAAATCTGAATTTTGTCTGCTTTTTGACAGGTTATATGCATGTAAAACTCTGCCTTCCCTGTAAAATGTACTACAATAATCATACTTCCCAAAAACACTAAAATATTTGCTAGCTTGGTATTAAAGCTTCTGATAGTTTCCACATTGCATATTGACTACAGCAGATCATAATATGGTCAAAACTACAACGTTTTTGAGCAGAACCTGTGGATATCATAGTAAGTTTTGAGGACAAAGAAAACCCACGTGACTAATTTCCCTTCTAAAACTTCAATATGCAAATGGAAATCTAGACCTTTATCTGACTATAAATAACAATAGAATACCTTCACATAGAGGGAGATCTGCTGGTCAAGAGGATCGCCATCCCGTTGAGCTGGAGTCGCCATCCTCGACGGCTTTCCCAGTGTTTTTATCTCTTCTTGTTGAACTACGGCAGGTGGGATCCCAGGAAACCCATTCGCCATGATGACCTCTTGACCTTTGGCCTTGATATTCACCTCCCCTTCGCTGCCCCCGCTCATGGTTCTGATCTGACTGCCGAGGGGCTTCGGTGGCTCTTGGAAAGGGGCATCTGAGCTCTCGTTGGACTTTAACCAGGCAGGTATGGTCACTTTTCGCCCCCCCTGGGCTTTCCTTTTTGGCTCATCTTCAATGACAGCCTTAAGCTCTTCTAGCCACTTCCCCGCCCCCTCTTCTATTGTTGTAGGCACTTCTTCCTTGACTTGTCTTGGCTGTTCCTTTGCAGTATCACCTCCCTCTACGATCTCCCGTTTGTCATTGCCAAGCTGTTCCTTCTCCTTACATGCCCCCCCTTCTATAAGTATTGGTATTTCTTCTTTGACTTGTCTTGGCTGTTCCTTTGCAGCGTCACCTCCCTCTACGATCTCCCGTTTGTCATTGCCGAGCTGTTCTTGCTTCTTACATGCCCCCCCTTCTATAAGTATTGGTATTTCTTCTTTGACTTGTCTTGGCTGTTCCTTTGCAGTATCACCTCCCTCTACGATCTCCCGTTTGTCATTGCCAAGCTGTTCCTTCTCCTTACATGCCCCCCCTTCTATAAGTATTGGTATTTCTTCTTTGACTTGTCTTGGCTGTTCCTTTGCAGCGTCACCTCCCTCTGCAACCTCCCATTTGTCATTGCTGAGCTGTTCTTGCTTCTTACATGCCCCCCCTTCTATAGGTCTTGGCACTTCTTCGTTGACTTGTCTTGGCTGTTCCTTCTCCTTACACGCCCCCTCTTCTACAATCTCAGGTGCTTTATGTGGCTGTTCTACCTCTGTACAGCTTCCCTCCTCTGCACAAAGCTCCTCTTTCTTAGTAATCTCCACACCTCTTTGAATCCTTTCAATGCCCTCTACCTCTTTATCCACTTCTTTATCTCCTCTTGTCTCCTCCGGTCCATTGACAATGGCTGATTGAGTATCAACCACTATTCTCTCACAGTTCTCTAGATCGGTGTCTCCCACTACCTGTTGCAGCCACTCTAATCTTTCACGTTGTTGCACGATGCTTTCCACCAACTGATATGAACTCTGGACCATCTCCTCTACGATTCCACCAAACAGATCAGTATGAGATGGTTGTTCTTTTGCAATCCAGTCAATTGCCCTTTCTTCTGCTGCTTTGTTAATGGTGGACGTTTCTTCACTATTATTTTTGACTAAGGCATCATTGTGCATTGGCTCTCCAATTGCTTTGCAGTCCTCAAATAAAGGCACCTCGGTCATAGACTGTTCATCGCCAGTGGTATCAAATTTCGCAGGTTCTTCCTCTTCCCCAAGACTCTGAAAGTTTTCTTTTGAATCCGCTTCACTGGTAGAAACCATCCGTGGCTCTTCATCCACATCGTTTTTTACACCCTCTTCATGCAAAACTATTTCATTTTTTACTTGCTGCATTTGATCATCTCTGTACTTGATCTCTATTTTCTCGAGGAGGCAACAAGTGAGCTGTCTTACCTCAGAGAGGAGCAGCCCCTGTGTCTCCATTTTCCTCACGCTCAAAGTCTGCACTTGTTGTTCATCGCTTTCCTTTTCATCTTCGTACAGCGTTTCCAACTTATCATCTGCTCGATTCACGTCCACTTCTTTGAACGCTCTTGCACGCACTTCAGCTTCGTTTTGAAGTTTTGAAACTTGTGTTTGCACAGTAATTGAGAGTTCAACTGGCCTTGTTATGTCCACTTCGTCCTCCATCTTTCCATATTTTACCTCTTCGTTTTGCAGAATCACACTCATTTGGTGTTCCAGGTCTTCAATAAAATCCTCTTGCTCTGTTTTATGGACGATCACATCTGTTGAAGGCATTACGTTGTCGTCTCCACCATCATCCATATCCTCATCCACCTCTTCTGCAAGTTCAACCTCATCTTCCTCCTCCTCTTCCTCCCTAGTCCGCAAATCTTCCATCTCCATGCATGATCCTACAGGACAGTGGATAACAGCTCCGTTAGAAATCTCCATGTTGATACTCATATCACTTTTGGCCTGGGCCATAATTCAAAAGCTAGAAGAGTGTTAAGAGTTTGCTATGACTTTGTAGAACTTGTTTTATAGCTAACACACTAAAGCTCTTGTGCCTACCTCTCCAGAGTACGTTCTGTAGAGGTAACTAGGAATTACTCTCTCTCCCCCTTTTCCTCTGGAGGATTATGGTAAATTTCGGATTCTGATCCCCACATGACTTGCCTGCCCTCTCAAATCCGCTCCAATGGGAGCCTGGTCAGCTCAAGATGATCGGTTTAAGGGTAGGGCATGTATTTAAAATTAATTGTAATGCTCCATCCTGTTTGCTGTCTTAATGAAGTAGAATTAAAATGTAATGAAGTATATATATTTAAAAATATATCAGCAAATATATTGAATCTTAAAACTTTATAAAATCTTAAAAGCATAATTATTTTAAAAAAACTGTACTTGCATGTTAATATATTAAAAAAAGAAATTAAAATGAAAGGCCATTTAAGTGTGCTTAAAGAAAATACACTTCAATGACAATTTGCAAAAAGTGCACTTTCTAATAGTCAAATTTAAACACTTTATTTCACAGTGTCATTGTTACATATGTTTCATGTACTTACCATAGTAATTACAGTAAATTATGCATAATTACATGCAACTAACTGCCAACCAAATCCTAATCCTACCCTAACCCTATAGTACGGTAAATACATTAATATTACTCAGTACTTAAATATATAATTGCACTGAAACAATGATACCTTAAAACAAAGTGTAACCAAAGTTGTTCTTTAAAGTCAATTTTAAATCATTATATTTTAATAATCTTCTGTCATGCTTTGAAGAAGTAAACTTTTTATATTGTCATTTAATTGCAAATAACATACAATTAAGTGTCCAAAAACATTCTATGTAGTTTGCACTTGTATATTCGTTTGAAGTATTATTTCATTAATATGTACCTTTTAAAAAAATGAAAGTATATGCTAAAGTGGATGGATGGATGGATGGATGGATATATAGAATCTCTCCATATATTCATTTTATAGATTAACAAAGTCACATTGCATTTCTGTTAAGTGTAAAAAACACAGGGGAAATATATAATTCAGTTAAAAATAGCAGGGCGTCACAGTGATTTGGGTGAAGTGAAGTTCACACAGGTCCACAGGTGTAGTTCAGCTTCAGCACATTAACTATGAACATGTTCCACTAACCACAAAATAAAATCAGTCACACAACACTGACTATATTCATTTCCTGCTCATTTTAATCTGAAAGAAATATTTTTGTAGTTTTGCATGTAAAGTTTGCTTTTGCAGTCTTTAATATATTCGTACTTGCAATGGCATTCTGACATTTTTAGTGTAATTTGAGTATCAGAATACTGTATTTTAAGCAGTGTGCAATGCATTAAATGTCCACAGCTTTGCCATGTGCCTGCATTGCAACAAATCTGACCAAAAGAGGGCACTCAAACACCATTTTACAGTGATATTCTTTGTCACAATCACATTTAAAATGCACGCACTGCACACATTACACAAACCTAACCGTGTCTTTGGTGTATCCCGTGTTCCTGGTAACATTTTGAACAATCTAGTTCATTTTCACAAATAATACTTGTATCAACCCCAATGCTCCATGCACAGCGCTCGTGCGTAAGCGGAAACCATGACGTCATATCAGCTGTTTTGGCCCCCAGTGCAGTCTGTCGCAAGTGTAGACGTCATTTTCGGTTCAGGAATACATCACGGTTATGGTAGTAGCACTATGCATGCACTAGCACTGCATGTACAGTAGTGTGTGTGTGTGTGTCCATTTTACGGTTTGCGCTGCTTTGGACACGAGAAAGTAGAACGCAGAGCATGGCGCCATGAGCTGAGCGCGGGCACGTTTGAGATCAAAGGCACCGCGTTTGAGATCAAAGGCACCGAACATGCAGCAGTCCGAGAGCGGTGGAGGGGCGGCGACTTCTGAAGTCCAGCTCAACGAACAACCCAACGCGCTCATCGCGTGCAAAGTGTGCGAAGAGCTTTTTAGTGAGCAGCAGTTAAAGGTAGGCGTGCACGCGCTTTGCTTTTACCCCGATTAATACCCGGTTTATCGCAGCGGGACCTGATGTCGCGGAAGTGAAAGCCATAAATTGTTGCTCCTAAAACGATTCATAATATATTTACTGAAGTGTGACTTGTGGGACATGAGCATTGCACTAAAAAAAAGTACTATGGTACTACATTGCTTTGTGGATATGTACCATGGTAATACCTTGTTATCTTGTTCATGGCACTGCCATGTTGTTGTTTTTTTGGATATTGTATCATGACAGTATAATGGTTTTTTCATAAGCACCATGGTAATGCAATGTTTTGAACATTTACCTTGGGAATGGCATGTATTTGCTAAAATGCACCAAAAAGACATTGTACAGCCATAGTATTTTTTGGACATATTACATAGTACCACAATATTTATTTTGTTAGACTGCACAGATGTAATCTACATGAATTTGAATGAGTCCATGCCCTGCAGAAACGCTTCAGGTCTGATTGTGGGCCTTGTCAGTTTATTATCGACCTTACCTTTAACAGGAATACATTGTGATTTCACTTGTCTTGGTCATACTTGTAAATCCTTGGTTTGCTCCATCACATATCTTCTACATCTACTAGCCACGTGAGACCCTGGTGCCATTATATAAGCCACTCTGAATTAATTTTGATTTATAATAGCCTATGGTTACAATAAGGGGTGTTCTGTACATAATAGAGCAGTGCTTCAAACTAGATTTTTACATTTTCTTTAGAAAACCTGCCAAAAACTCCCTACCATCATGCTTGGCTGCGTTTTGAGGGGTTGCTAATCCATTGCCAATCTGGTGTTTTTAAATGGTTGCTATGCGGTTGCTGTGGTGTTTTGTTTGGTTGCTTATTTTTTGGCCCAAATCATAAGAACCCATCCCAAGTAGTAATGGGAGAAACAACGCTTTTCGAAACTTTGAATCAATTGAACCAATTGCTTTGCAAAATTATTCACTGTTTTGAAGCACAAGAAACGCCAAACTCTGGCGATGTCTGCTGATCAGAATGATGTAAATACATTAAAATTGAAACAAATGATTTGCAAAGGCAAATCTTTCTTAATGATACGATTTGTTAACCAACATGGTCCATTTTCCAACGTCTCCCTCATTTTCCCTTCTAATAATATATTACCCGTCGGGGTCTCTCTTTGGTCAGGGTGTTTGAAGCTTCCACAAAGCCTTGGCTTATTTTAGCACCACACCTGCTTTACTGCTACAAAAGGACATTCAATGAGGAACCAAACTCTTAGAAAGATCATTGACCGCAGCTGCTCACATGGAAAATAAAATAAACCTTTGTAGCTTTTTATTTTTCCACTGACACTGAGGTCAAAGGTCGATCGCTGTCTTAGCTCATATTTATACCTTGAAGCCACTTATAAAGCAATTGTTTTTCTCTGTCTTGCATGACTTTCATCCCAGTATTGCTTAAATTTAGGCTTATTATGTAATATCATTTCCAAAGAGATCTATTTTTAGCAGGAACTATCCCATAAGAACAATGGAAAATGTTAGCTAAGAAGGCCAAGTGTCTGTCAGACTGACTAAATTATAAATACACAATCTGCACTTTTCCATTAGACGGAGTAATAAAAAACTTATTGCGAAGGTGAAAGTGTGTTAAATGTTAAAAGACATTGCTCTTGGTTTATTATGCAGAGATGACTATAATATTTTGCAAAAAATATTTTCATTTTAGCATTCTTGAATATCTATGATACTCTTTAAAAGTTAATTGTTTTTTTCTGTAAGCTTAACTAAATTGTGACTAATTTAAATGGTCGGCCTTAAAATACATTTGAGATTTATGATTCAGCATTGTTCTAGGATCAAGCATTTCAGTGTCCATTTTGTTACGTCTTTTAATCTAAAAACAGCACACAGATTTATTAGCACTTATGCTACAGGGCTGTTAAATGCTTGAATCTGATTGGTTGATGATCATTCTAAGGTGTGCCATTATTTTTTAGGGAAACGCACGGCTAAAGTATTTCAGGCAGGTCTTGACCGCATTACAGCTCCATATCACTGCGCCAAATGATTTCATTTATTTCAAAAATTCTTACAGCCCACAGAACTAAAACCCACAACAACACTGACAAAACAAATAAATATAGTAAAAAGTAAGAAAAAACGGCATGTTTTTTGCCACAAAATTAAGTTTTTTTATGTATGAAAAGCACATACTCTCCGCTCAAACGCACACAAATAGGCCTACAGTACGGACACACACTCGCACAGAAACGTGTTGTCAGCGCTGCTCTGACAATTTTATCAGTAGATAGTTTTACAACTTAAAAGCTACATGAATTTCTCACTAGTGAGGTAATAATGGCGCTGTTCTTGAAGCAGATAAACTTACAGTTTCACTATTAGTAGAGACGCTGCTGCCGAACACTGTTGAGAGACAGATTCAGGTATTTCATACACACACACTCTCTCTCTCTCTCTCTCTCTCTCTGTGCTATCAGTGGCTCAAGTCTCCGTTACTAACTCTAAAATGAATTAGCAACGGAGGCATGGGATGAGATGCGTAAGAAATTAGTCCCACACACAAGAGCATTTCAAGGACAAAAAACTGACAAATGTCTTGAAATGCATCATCTGAACAGTGTCTTGAGGTGTGTTAACTGCAATAATTGACCCCGGTCGGTTGAATTATTAGAAAATAATGCTCCGCTCGCGTTGCCACCTCGGGTGTGCATTATTTTCTAATAATTCAACGACCCGTCGTCAATTATTGCTTACTTTCTTTACTTAAATGATTATTGAGAGAAATTATGAAATCTCCCTTTTCAGACTTTGAAAACATACAGATAAGCACATGATGATACTCACATTTAAGAGTGAGCTGGTCATTTTTCATCTAACAAAGACAGTGATTATACAAATTTTACTTTTGTTGTATATGTTTGACATTTTGTACTGTGTTCAGCGCCTTAACTACAAGACAAGTGAAAAGAATAGTTAATGGAAAAGAAAAGTAATGGTTATTCGTGCGGATGTAACACATGCTGAATGGCCATTTTCTATCTTGTAGGTCTGCCCTTAAAAGCCTCGTTCATGCAGAAATGAAAATTGTCATCATTTACTCACCATCATATCTTTCTAAACTCGTATGGATTTCTCTCTTCTGCAGAGCACCAAAGAAGGACATAAAGATTGTGTGAAATTAATCCATAAGTCTTCTGAAGTGACATGATCGCTATTATCTTGCTACAGCTGCTTTACAGCAGAATCTGTCTCATCCATAATTCGGGTTACTTTCCTGTTTATTATCGGGAAGCTGCTTTGAAACAATTTATATTGCATAAAATGCTATAAAAATGAAGGTGACTTGACTTGACAATCATTTTGTATGATGAACAGAGAATTTATCATTTGATCATCTGAGGGCTGTGTTGACATTTTATGTTGTTCTTTTGTGTTCACATGAGTTTGGAATGACATGATGAAGAGAAAATTATGACAGGATTTTCATTTTTTGGGTCAATTATCACTTGTTATTAGAGACATATAGATGGTTGAATAAGCTACACTACTGTTTAAAACTTTGGGGTCGGTAAGATTTGTAAAAAATTTTGAAAGAAGTCTCTTCTGCTCACCAAAGCTGCATTTATTTAATCAAAAATTGTACAGTAAAAATTGTGAAATATAATAACAATTTAAAAGAACTGATTTCTATGTGAATATATTGTAAAATGTAATTTATATCCTGTCATCAAAGCTGAATTTTCAGCATCATTACTCCAGTCTTCAGTGTCACATGATCCTTCAGAAATCAGGAATAAATCAGAATTCTGAATTAATGAGTACCATTTTTATTTTTCAAATAAGAAAAAATCTTACTGATTCCAAACTCCTTTAATGTTCTGGGTGATTGCCAGTGTATTGCTAGGTGGTACCTATGTAGTTGCTAAGGTGTTATGGGTGGTTTCTATGAGGTTGCTATGCAGTTGCTGGGTGTTCTAGTGATTGCTATGTGGTTACTATGTAGTTGCTGCTGGGTGTTGGGGTGTTGCTAGGAGGTTGCTATGCAGTTTCTGGGTGTTCTGAATGGTTGCTAGGTGGTTACTTTGCAGTTTCTGGGTGTTTTGAATGGTTGCTATGCAGTTGCTAGGTGTTCTGAATGGTTGCTAGGTGGTTACTCTGCAGTTGCTTGGGTGTTCTGGTGATTGCTAGGTGGTTACTATGTAGTTGCTGGGTGTTGGGGTGTTGTTAGGAGGTTGCTATGCAGTTGCTGGGTGTACTGGTGATTGCTAGGTGGTTACTATGTAGTTGCTGGGTGTTCTGGCGTGTTGCTAGGAGGTTGCTATGCAGTTGCTGGGTGTTCTGAATGGTTGCTATGTGGTTACTCTGCAGTTGCTGGTTGTTATGAGTGGTTGCTATGCAGGTGCTGGGTTTTCTGGTGGTTGTTAGGTGGTTACTCTGTATTTTCTAGGGTGTTCTGGGTGATTGCTAGCCTAGTAGGCTATTGTTAAGTTTTAGACATTTGAGGTGACTTTATACCTGCTTCAGTGTCTGTAGTGGAAATGTGTGCCTGGCTGATGTTTGACCACCAGCACTAAACACTACCTAACTGATTTAAATCATCTTAATCATTATTAAAGAGCCAGCAAAACACTGTGCAAGTGAGAATGCCTCTGTGCTGTGAGAAAGCATGGGCAAATGTTTAAGCTGTTCTGCACTATGGCTGAGCGCACATGTGACTCAGCTTTTGTCCTGGGATTGACTCGGTCCCGTATGCATGAGCGCTCGGTGTCTTTTCCTCCAGTGCTGCACTGTAAACCTTTGTTCTGCATTTTGCCCACTCTGTCTCCATTCAGAGCTGGTGACTGTGTTTGAGATTTGAAGCTAATGCACAGATGGTGCGTTCACCCTATGGCCACATGTGACATGAAATACTTTTTCAGTTGATGCACGAAGCCGTACAGGCTGTACCTACAGTGCACAGAATGTATTTACACATTTAATACAGGATTATAGAAGGTACGCAGTATAAATGAGGTAAATACACATATATTACAGCTAGATAAAGTTTGCCAAGACAATTTTTGATGTTAGCTTGAGGAAGCATGGACAGAAAGTTTGAAGTAGATTTAATACTTTGAAATTTAAAGGACGGACAGACAGATTTTACTGTATTCTGGGTGGTTTCTATGTAATGAGTAGGGTGTTGCTATGAGGTTGCTAAGCAGTTGTTAGGGTGATCTGGGTGGTTGATAGGTGGCTGCTATGCAGTTTTTGGGTGTTGTGGATGTTGCTAGGGTATTGCTATGCAGTAACTGGGTGTTTTGGGTGGTTGCTAGTGTGTTGCTGTGTGTTCTGGTGGTTGTTAGGCAGTTAATCTGCAGTTGTTTGGGTGTTCTGTGTGGTTGCTATGGTGTTTCTGGGTGGTTGTTAGGAGGTTGCTATGCAGTTTCTGGGTGTTCTGAATGGTTTCTAGGTGGTTACTATGCAATTGCTTGGGTGTTCTGGGTGATTGCTAGGATGTTGCTGGGTGTTCTGTGTGATTGCTAGGTGTTGCTATGCAGTTTCTGGGTGTTCTGGGGTGTTGCTAGGAGGTTGCTATGCAGTTACTGTGTCTTCTAAATGGTTGCTAGGTGGTTACTATGCAGTTGCTTGGGTGTTCTGGGTGATTGCTAAGGTGTTGCTTGGTGTTCTGGTGGTTACTCTGCCGTTGCTGGATGTTATGGGTGGTTGCTAGGAGGTTGCTATGCAGTTACTGGGTTTTCTGGTGGTTGCTAGGTGGTTTACTTTGCACTAGGGTGTTCTGGGTGATTGCTAACCTAGTAGGCTGCTATGCAGTTGCTGGGTGTTCTGGATGTTGTTAGGGTGTTGCTATGCAGTTGCTACAGTGTTTTGGGTGGTTGCTAGAGTGTTGCTAAGGTAATCTGGGTGGTTTTAAATAGAATATCAGAATGTTGGCGTTCTCAAGACAACATACAGTATAATAAATCAAAAAATAAGAAAGTGTAGATTAAATACAAATAAACGAGCATGAGAATAAGTATTGCACTGGTAAAATTGTGTTATTTAAAGCACTGACATTTAAAGTAGCTTAAGTGTCCATATACATTTATGGGGATACTGTAGATAATATGTAAATCACTCATATGTTACATCATCATGCGCTTTTGTGCAGCTGTATATAAATATCCTCTGGTGGCTTATGTGTACCACAACTATCCGCTGTCTCACCTCCACTTGTCTTTGCATAACACCCATCTAGTGTCTGCTTGCCTTTGCATTTTTTCCATCACCTTATTTCGGTTTCATATTTCCATTTTTCCATTGAGTCAGATATGCACCGTCCTCTCATAATACACACGCAGTGCATGTACACAAACGGGTGATCAGTGTAATCTTTAAACAAGTACTGTAAGACTTGTGGGTTACTGTCTAACCATGCAGTCTTTACCATCAACACATTTACACACACAAACAAGGATGAGTTCGCCACAGTCAGCTTGTTTTTTGTTTTTTGTTGCTGTTTGGTGTAAATGGTTCCCACGGTCATTGAAAACCTGGAAATGTTGGGGAATTTTAAAACTGTGTTGGAATAATCAGTGTTAAAATTCATGGAAAGTTCTGTGGAAAGTTGTTCACAAGTCATAGTGATGTCTGATTTGTGAGCAAATCTTTGAGTCAGTTAAAAATTAATCAGTTGAACCAGTTTACACAATGGATCATAAGCAAATTGTTATGAATCAAATTGTATGTGGTTGCTAGGGTGTTCTGTGTGGTTTCTAGGTGGTTTGTGGTCAGTTCACATAATTAATCAATCGTTAAGACATAGGAATGAATCAAACTGATTAACCAGTAATCTCAATTAGGCATTGTTTTATTTATTTGTAAGAAAATTGTTATTTTTTTGATAAGGAAAGTTGGCTAACTTGGCCATAGTAGTGTAACATTTATTTTAAAACTTACACTGGTTCAACTAGGCTACTGTACTGTATATGTTTGATTTATGTTGAAGTGCTTGTGAGATGGTTTTTGTCATCAGGCTCTCAAAAATTATATAAAAATTTGGATTTAGATTTATCGGCCAATATATCGGTTATCGGCTTTCAAATATAAAGAATTATCGGTTATCAGTATCGGACAAAATTTTCATATCGGTGCATTCCTAATGGTAAGGTTACTTACAGTTAACAATTTAACAAGTCTTTTTTTCTGTAAAAGTTATTAAAAATGTCTAAGGGCTGCACGATTTGAGAAAAAAAAATCTAATTTAGATTTTTCTGATAAGTTTGTGATTTAAATGTGGTTTTAAAAAACTTCCAGGTTTGCTTGTTTGTAGAATTTGATGAAGTTTAGTGATTTATATATAAATATGGCTTTAAAATAATATTAAATAATAATTACTAGATACAAATATAAAATTACAAAAAAAAAAACATTACGATTGGGATATTTTACTGTAAAGTAAAAATATAATATTTAAGATTTTTTTTAAATAATGTATTAAAATAATATATAACTATAAAATTGCAATACAAACTTTAATTCATTGTCAAATGTTAATCGCATAAAATCACAAAAAATCGTATTTTTTGTTCATAAGTGCTTCTTATTACGAGTATGGGAAGATGGTTGGCGCATGTTGCGTTTGTTAATATGAAATAATAATTACTAGATAAAAATATAAAATTACAAAAAAAACAACATATTTTTATCAGGTTGGCGCATGTTGCGTTTGGTAAAATGGTTTTATTTCTAATAGAATAGTCTGATTATTGTGAAATAGTTTCGGTATCAGGGTGCAGTCTGGGCACTTTCTGCTTTTAGGAGATGAGACAAAACAAGTGAGACTGTTCTTTGTTGACACATTGTAAAAGAATGATGTTAGAAAGTACTTGAATGACATAGAGATGTTGGGATGGAAAGGTGAGAGACGGCAAAGGCCTACATGGAAACATGCTGAAGGGAGAGAATGAGGATATTGGACTGAGTGATGTCATGAGTTTCCAGTTCCTCATTAGGATTAGTCAGCAACAAGGAATGAGAGACTGACAGACAGAGAGAAATGAAAGGAGGAGCTGAAGGAGAGAGAGAGAGAGAGGCGGTCCTCAACAGTATCAGCTGGACTATAAGCAGCATTAGATAAACCCGCGAGTAAAGCCATGACCTCGGAGCACTGCTAGAAACTTCTGCTGGCACGTGTGGCGGAGTGGCTTTTCTCTGGAGAGATTTCATCTGGAACAGACTCTCAACGTCTTACGTTGGAAATCCCAATAGAGGCAGTCAGGTGATCATCGAATGTAATCTGCACATTCTTCTGAAACTCAATCATGCATCTTAAAACTACAAAGTGCAACAACTTGTGCCTGGTGGCCACAGCGGTGGACCATGAGATATTCAGTCGGCCACAGATTCGGGTAAGAGATCGAGTCGAGCTTTAGTGTCATTCGGACGGTTAGGTTGCATTTCTCTTTCAGGTTCTGCTGCTAATTTTGCATTTGTTGCATCATGTTTTTGTTTTTCTATATTTGGTCTCCCACAAGCTTACATAATTGGTTTCTTTCGTTACTTAAACTAACCTGGTCGTGTTAATCCTCTCCTGTTTGTGATGATGGCCTGTTTGGTTTCGATAAACAAAGGGATTAGAGGCTTGAAGACTGTTTTGTTTACATATTTGATTTTTTAAGTTTGGGGTTAGTACAATTTGCATTAAATTGATGCATATAATGTAAAAGATTCTATTTCAATTAAAATCTGTTCTTTTGAATTTAATTGTGATATTTATATAAATAATTTTATATTAATCCTGAAAAAAAAACAATATGAAGCAGCACAACTGTTTTCAACGTTGATAATAATCATAAATGTTTCTTGAGCATCAAATCAGCATATTAAAATGATTTGTGAAGGATCATGTGGAGTAATGATGCTGAAAATTCAGCTTTGATCACACTAATAAATTACACAATTACTATATATTTACATAGAAAACAGCTATTTTAAGTTGTAATATATTTTTTAATCAAACAAATATAGCCTTGGTGAGCAGAAGAGACTTCTTTCAAAAATATTTTTTAAATCTTACCCCAAATTTTGAACAGTAGTCAGACCTCATTCATAAAACTACAGCAGGATGAAATTCTCTCTAAATCATTTCGTGAGACCAATAAATAAACAGTCCTCACATCGAATGTTTGCAGGCAGGTGTTTTGCACACGTTACATAATACAAAAAAAAGAGAAAAACATCCTGCAAGCTGCTGTAGCTAGCAGAAAAATCCAATATTTGGTGTGATGACAGAAACAATACTCATTAAATCTTGAAATGAATGGATTTCTTGCATGTTACAGCATTGCCCTCAATGATTTTCCTTCTACTCGTTTTCATGATTGGGGCCCATATTATTTTTCCTTTCCGTACATGATGTTGGCAATCCTCTTGCAATGTTTTTCCTTGAGGAAATTGCGTTGTTTATGATTGTCTTGTTTCATCTCAGTCCAGTTATTTGACACTTTTTTCCCTCTCGTTTTGCATCATCAGGAGCAGTTTGAGGCTTTGTTCCGTGCGTTTGATCCAGACACATCGTTCCAGTTCTTCAGGAGCTTCAGACGGGTTCGGATCAACTTCACCAATGCTTTAGCGGCAGCCGAGGCCCGAGTCAAACTCCATAAGAGTGACTTCAATGGAAAGGAGATGCGTCTGTATTTCGCTCAGGTAATAACCATTACAAAAAAGTTATATGGTGGATACCATGGTGCCTTATTTTTATACCATAGTACTATAGAGCGATCGCTCGATAGAAAAAAATCGTGATCTTGTTCCTAAATGACAACGATTCTCCTGTGTCTATTAAACCTTTGACAAAATCACAGCAGAATATTAAGATCTGTGTTGGCGCTGATCCAGAGAACATATAATAACCATTACAAAGAAGTTATTTGGTTGTACGACGGTACAGTGATGGCACGGTATAGAGTATTTCCATGGTGCCTTATTTTTATACCATAGTACTAGAGCTGCACGATTAATCATTAAAAGATCACTATCTGGATTCAAACACCCACGTGCGTCTATTAAACCTTTGACAAAATCACACCAGAATATTAAGGTCTGTGTTGGCGCTGATCCAGAGAGAGCAGTTGTCATGTAAAGGTTTAAAACGGCTTCACAAACAGTCTTTTCAACCACACAATATCGTTATTTCTGTTACAAATTTTCATATTATCACAGAAGTTCAAACACTGATATCTACGTTAGCGATCAAAATAGAGCAAAACACCTTTTGAAAGTAGTTTGATGCTTTAAATTAAGATTGTATCAGTTACATCATTACACCAGTAGGTGGCAACAAGTGACTGTTAAAAATGTATTTGTCTTTGAATCATTCATTCAAGAGATTTGTTTAGGAATACTGATTCATTCAGTAATGAAACAAGTGAAGTCTTTATGAGTGAGTCATTGAATCATTCACTCTAAAATATTTTTTAAAAATAATAATTTTATGAATCAATTTAATAATTTTCCATTTCCAAACGCACAAACATACAATAACATTTGAAAAGCTAGAATAACTGGAAATATAAAACTATTAAATAAAATAAGAAAATGTTTATTTTTTTAAGAAATGTTGGTTACTGTTTACTAGTAACACAGACATCATGCTAATTATTAATTGTAATAATATTATAATAACAATGAATAATTATTGGTGCGACACACAAGTGAGACTTCAATGGTATTTTGACCTCTGGTTTCTTTCCATTTAAAAATTCCGATCACCTTATGCAAAAAGAACAGAATGCATAGAAACGCCCTGCTAACCTGTTTTAGCGTTGTGGATTCCTGTAGCTCAAACAGTAACACATGACAGTAGAAACACACAGGTCATGGGTTTGATTCTCACGAAATGCATGATCTGATAAAATGCAATGTAATACGCTATGGATAAGTGCATAAATGTAAATGCAAATATTTTTTAGCTTTCTCCTCTTCTTTCTCTTGTTCTCTTGTTTTTTTTAAACTGCTACCATCAGGTACATGTTAGAGAGCCATTAAATCTTGTACAACCAGATTTAGGCCACGTCCACACGAAGCCGGTGCGTTCCCTATCCGATCTTTTTTTTTCCTCGTTCTAAAAAAAAATTCCGTAAACACGGCGTCGTCTCAAGAAATATCTGCGTACACACGAAACCACTGAAACCGACTGAAAACGGTGTAGTATACATGCCAGACCAGTACGAGGCGCTGTAATTCTGACACAGATACACTTAAAACAGAGAAGAAGACTTGCGCATAAACCTTGCGCGCTGTATACATTAATATACAGTAATATTAGGCACAGTAGCTTCTTTTCTTTTCTTTTTTACCAAGAACTTTATTGAACAATATGAAAAACTATAAATGGTACAAAATAGGGATGAGTCACGATAGTCGATTAGTTAGCAGACGCATAAAGCTTAATTGCCACAAAGAACCGGCAAATAGCCTAATCATTATGAATGTGTCAAATATAGCAAGGAGACATTTTAATTGTTTATTAATAAACTAGGGTTTTGTGTGACGATGCTGATCGCCACCTTCGCAGTATTGTGAAGGTGCCTATAGAGAGAAATGCACACTTCATACGGATTATTAGAGTTGTCTGTTTCTCTTCGTTTTGAATTGTTTTGTTTAAAAGTAGACATTTCAAGCTTAGATATATTTCTGAGTTTGTTCATTTATGAGACAAGCTCCAGTTCTCGTGCGATGCAAGTTATATCGCGTCGGCGCCTCCATGTCCTGATTATAGGCTATTGTCTGCTATATTTTCTTCTTATTTATTAAATCCAGGCAATTTGTTAATGAAACATTGATTAAAATTAAGATAAAATTTATACAAAACGAAATTCACTTTAAAGAAAGGCTTTATACAAAACAAAACTTAATGAAGTGGTCAAAATGATGTGTCTTGATATTGCACATCTTACTCGCGCTGTTCACTTTTCATATAGGGCCTAATCAACATATATGAAATGGAAAAAATAACATTAAAACATAAATATGAAACTAACTTTTCTTTAATGGCTACAACATATAGGCCTACAGTACAGAGAAATGTAATGTCGGAGCGAACGCCGTGTCACTGGTGAGCATGAGGGGCAGAGGTGCGTTTTTTGAATAATAATCAAATAATTCCCAGCGATCGTCGAATATTATTTTTGCTTGACATGCCCATCTCTACAAAATACGAAAAGTCTTAATCAGACAAAATACAAGCATCATAGCATAAGAACGAAATATAAATAAATAAATAAAATAAATATACATTAAAGTAGGCCTAAATAATAAATAAATAAATAAATAAATAAAAGAGGCTCAGTAGCTTCTGAAGCATGAACTCAAGCAAGTAGTCGCAGTTGTTGTTACTGATTTAGCGTGTCTGACTAGTCGACACGTGGGGTGATGACATCATCGTTTCACAAAATATACGGATTGGCTGTACACACGAAACCGCAAGGGCGTCGTTTTCAGATTTATCCACTTTGGGACCCGGTTTCAAAAAATAGCGGTTTCACTCTCCCAAAACGCCGGATCCGTGTGGACGAAAGCCAATACGATAAAAAATGTATACGTATTAGGGGTGGCACGGTTCACAAAACCCACGGTTCGGTTCGTATCACGGTTTTAGGGTCACGGTTTTCGGTTCTGTACGGTTCTTGTTGTTATTTTTTCTTTTCATCTTTAACACTCCAGAAATGTACTTCAGCATATGATATAGGCTACAGCTTAATTATCCACAATTCAGGATAGAGTATTCAAAAAAAAATTATATAATGTAATCATGCACAAACTGAATTTGACTTGACTTTAAGCACATTATTGGGACCATCTCTGAGGAAAGCTAGGTGACATTTTGATACAACAAGAGAGAAGACATTGATGAAATGCTTTTGTTTATTTGGCGAAAAAGGAAAATGTGTGTTGCTATCTCTACAGGAACTTATGTGCATTTTTAGCACACAAAGATTAAAATTAACTTGCATTTATCAAACGGTCAACTTCAGTGTAGCTCTTACAAAAAAAAAAAATCTTTTAAAAGAAAAAGAGAGGAACTCTTAAAGCATCTTTTAAATAAGTCAAAATACGTTACACATAATTGCCTTTAATGAGGCTATAACAATAGCAAAGGCCATAATCATAAAGTGAAACATAAGTTCAACCTCAACACAAAAACAGTATCAACAATGCTTCTATTCCCTGAGAGTGAGGATACATTTTTTTTCACTTGAAATTAAAGTGCAGTATTTGGAAACATATGACTGGAGTTCTTATCTAAACTTAGTGTCACTGTATATATTTAAATATCATAGGTAACATGAAATCCAAAATGTTCCCACACACCGGACATATACGACGCTGGTGCATCCTCCAACTCCTGTTAGCCTTCCTTATCTCTCCCACTTGCCATTTCTATACGTGACGAGACCTGCAGCACTCCATACTCCACTTTTTACTGTCGGTTTATGACATCAAAGTACCGCGAGAGTGATTGAAAAGCATACGGAGCCGTTGCTCTCACGGCACTTTGATGTTATTCAGCGATCGGTCTGTGCAGCGCTGGTTCAAGTCGAACAAGCCTCAGGTCCACACATCTCTTATTTCGCACGAAAAGTAAACGCACGGGCACGAGGTTACATTGCGAATGCGTCGAACGAACCGTGCGACGCACACACGCACCGAACCGAGACAAGCAAACCGAACGGTTCGGATGTTTTTTCATGTACCGTGCCACCCCTAATACGTATACAGCGAAACGCGTCTTCGTGTGGACGGGCCCTTAAGAACAGCTTTTTCCCTAGAGCTGTGAACGCCCTAAAACAATTACGTAACTTACAGTACAATGTGTCTAATCATCCGCATAATGCATCCTTTTTACTTACATATTATGACACATAACAGTGAACATTAATATTTATTATAGTGCTGCTGCATTAATGTACTGTTTACCATCAGAATATTCTGTTTTACTATAAAAAGTGTTTACAATCATGCACATATTATCTACAATACTGATGTTGTTTTTAAAGTACTCTTGCACTACCTCACTTTACAACAACACTATACTGTGGTTGCACTACTGTTTATACTGTGTATTGTTTAAATTATATTTATATTGTTTATTTTATTCTACTAGTTATTTATCATTACTTATTGTTTCATGCATTTTTTTTAGAGCTGCTAACTCCATTTCGTTGATGTGTACTACTGTATGCATGCAATGACAATAAAAAATAATAAATATATAATTTACATTTTATGCATTTGGCCGATGCTTTTATCCAAAGCGACTTACATTGCATTTCAAGGTACACATTTACATTCTTATCAGGTCCTGCTTTCCCTGGGAATCGAACCCATGATCTTGGCGTTGCAAGCGCCAACGCTCTACTGTTTGAGCTACAGGAAAATTGCTATACAGAAATATATATATTTCGCTTTTATTTGGTTCATCTTAGGTCTGACAGAAAGTAAACAATAACGTCAATATAGTATAAAATTAGGGGTGTAAGAAAAAAAATCTTACACTGGAGTATCGCGATATTTTATTTTGGCAATACTGTATCGATTTTCAACAAAACGCAATTACGATTTTTTTTTTGTTTACGTGCAAAAATAGTATTAGGGGAGAGAGTGCTGCGAGGGTGAGAGAGAGCGTGAGAGAGCGCATGAGGGAGAGAGAGAAAGCGTGAGACGAGCGCGCGTGAGGGAGAGTGAGAAAAGCTCGTGAGACGAGCTGCGGTGAGGTGAGAGAGGCGCGAGGTAGTGCTGCACGAATGATCTACGGCGCTTGGCAATCAATACGATTTTATATGCATGACGCCGCTCAGTGTGGTTGAAACACGAAGGTTTCCGTCTATATGGGGCAATACCATGGAGCTTTTTTTAATGACAGATTTGCACCTCAGATTTGCACCTTATGTGTTTATGCAGTACCTAGTTGTCACAGTCGGGGCTAGGTATTTTCTTTAACTGACTATTATTCATTTGTTATAGTCATCATGCTCGTGTTTTTGCAACACAAACGTGTTGGATGTTCCTACTAGGAATAGTGCAAGCATTTTTGTTATTGACATAGTCAGTGTCTTTTTCGTTTTTTACAGATTGCACATAATGTGTAGGCTATGTGTTATGTATTGTGACAGGGGCTATGTATTTTCTTTTATTATGACTACTTGAGCATATACAATTTGATCACTAAGACCTGTGAACCACAATCCCAAACTGGACAGTTTGATTTTCTGTGTACTGAATTGTTTAACTAAAGAGTACTTGTGTTTGACTTTTATGCCACTTCATGTCTTTCTTTTTAAATTAATATTTTCTAAATTATAGTCCTACTTTCAAAAAAATCCCAATATATCGCCTTAGCACAGTATCGATATATATCGCAATATATTGAATAGTGACCCATGTATCGTGATACGTTTCGTATCGCCTGTTTCTTGCCAATACACAGCCCTAGTATAAATACACTATATACATATAACATACATTAATGTAGATTAAGAAAAAGAGGAAAACAGCAGGCTTGTATAGTTACACACACACACACACACAAAGACAATAAAAATATAAAATAGGAATTGAAGATCAATAAAGATTCTCATTCTTGCAGTCGGTGCACATCGGCAGCCCTCGCCTCGAGCCTCCGAAACCCGAGAAGCAGTTCCTGATCTCCCCGCCAGCGTCGCCCCCTGTAGGCTGGGCTCAATCGCAGGACGCCATGCCCGTCCTCAACTACGACCTGCTGTGTGCTGTGTCTAAACTAGGACCAGGTATAACCCATTTACCTCTTTTCCATGCTATACTTTGAGACTGTATACTTTTTGAGTGGTGCACTATATTTATCAACAACAACATATGCGGCATATGCACTACCAATCAAGAAAATAATCCTTTTATTCAGCAAGGATGCATTAAAGTGATCAAAAGTGACAGTAAAGACATTTATAATGTTGCAAAAGATTCTATTTCAAATAAACGTGGTTCTATTCATCAAAGAATCATGAAAAATACAATGTCACAGTTTTCACAAAAGCAGTGCAACTGTTTTCAACACTGATAATAATCATAAATTTTTCCTGAGCATCAAATCATCATATTATACTGATTTCTGAAGGATCATGTGACACTGAAGACTGGAGTAATGATGCTGAAAATTCAGCTTTGATCACAGGAATACATTACACTTTACTATATATTCACATAGAAAACAGCTGTTTTACATTGGAATAATATTTCACTATTTTTACTGTATTTTTTATTAAATAAATGCACTGCCTTGCCCTTGGTGCAACATTAAATAATCTATATTAAGTTGCTACAATTTTGCTAATCCACAATAATACTTAATGGAGAAATTATTTTTGAGGTATTTTCTTAAATACGACCTGTTATGCCCTTTTACAAAGTCTTAAAGTTGTTTTCAGGCTCTACTAGAACAGGTTTTCCTGCCTGAATGTTGATTATTTTCCTCATATTCTCCATTGTTGCGGCTCCTCTCTTCCCAGTCTGTCAGTAACGCTCTGTTTACTTCCTGTTTCTATGAAGCCCCTCCTTCTGAAAAGCACACTGTGCTCTAATTGGTCGGCTGGATCAGTGTGTTGTGATTGGTCGAGCGCTTCGAGTGTGTTTGGGAAATGTCCCGCCCCTTTCCATAACCGCCAGTTTAACACACTATTAACTAACTCAACCAGGCCCCGCCCCTTTATTCTGCGTATTAATTATTTAAATGAGGAATATTGTGACGTGTTCGTTCCCGGAAGAAACTCAAGACTACAATGGAGGCGTTTCACTCATATAGAGAATAACTCCCGCTGGAGGGACTTTTTCAGCAATATTACACTCTAAAGAAAGAGGAAACAGGACACCTTTAAAGGTGCTCTAAGCGATGTCGGGTGACGTCACATCTTGTTGACGTTTAAAGTATTGTCAAACAAAATGGAGGCTAGCTAGACCCTCCCTCCTCCTCATCCGCGCACTAATCCCCCCAAACCCCGCCCCCGAATCCTTCTTGTCGGTTATTGGCTGGAACAGTTTGTTATGTTTCGTGGTGCGGGTTAGCCCAGTTTGTTTTTGTTGCCGTTTGTGGAGCCTGGGGTGTGTGCAGAGACCGCGTCTTTTTACAGTGTGTTCAGGGGACAGGCAGCTAGCGGATAGTGAGGAGATGTTTGCTGTTTGTGACAAAAAATGTTTTGGCCTAAAAAAACGTGTGACATCGCTTAGAGCACCTTTAACATGACACTTACATGTATTTGCAGGTGAGCAGTACGAGCTTCACACTGGAACCACCAACACACCCAGCGTCATCGTACACGTGTGTGAGGACGACAGCTCCGAGGACGAGGAGGAAACGGCAGAGACCGGCAAACGCGAGCGACCCAAGATCATCCAGACCCGTCGCCCAGACTATGTCCCGTCCGTTAACCAGTGAGCGGCCCGTTTCATCTTCACGACCAACACAGGAATAACTAGGAAACATGCAGTCATGCAGTTTGTCATCCTTACCACCGGGGACGGTGGCGAGCGTCAAATCCTCTTCCTAGTTAGCGAGGAAGTCGATCATCCTCATAATCTCGCGTTTCATTTCTTAACATCCATCTCTGATGGAGTCAGGGACCTGGGAGAGTTTCTCTCGTCTTATGAATGTCATTATTTGCTTGACGTCACAACTGTGTATTTTAATAAACCGAGAGAAAAGCGACGGAGAAATGCGAGATGTGTCGCACAAACAAACGTGTGTGAGGTGTGTATCATCCGGGGCCACTAACATGTACTCGTCGCCATTATCATGTATCGTCTCTGCGTTTAGTCAGTTAAGCACTCGTACAGTCTTTGAAAAGTCATTATTATTGTTGCTGAACTTCTTTGCGAGCTCCTCCAAGTATTATGCACTTTAAAAATAGAGCCTTATAATGTGGTAAACCGACAACAACATGAAGTACTTGTCTTTGTATATAGAGCGCAACTGTGAACGCAGACTTCTTTCCGCCTTGGTAAAGTGAGTATTTTTTCTCATTCATTTTCTCCATCAATCACACGATCTGATCTGAAGCCAAAAGGTATTTGAACATTGATAAAAAAAACTCTTGTATTAATCTGTGCACTTAAATTGTGATACGAGGGAATGAACTACTCAACCCATGAATCAGTGTGAATGTACAGAGAAGGAAGAAAAAATGAGATGGGAGGAAAGATTTGATGTTGATGCTATGGCGTTATCTCACAAATGTTTTGTTTTCCCCCAAGAAACTTTGCGTTCACTCCTAAATAACACAAAATATATTTTTTCCATCACAATGTTCTTTTAGAAGCTCCGTATGAATGACATAAATGCATCAAAATGAATAAAAATAAAAATAACCCAGTCATTATTAATTAAAAAAATATCTATTTATACATGCTTCCAATGGTTTATAGTCATCATTATATTATTTTTACTTTATTCATACATGCAGCCAATTATTTAAAATATTAAGTAAAATAATAAGTAAAATAAAATAATAAAATAAAAAAATAAGTAAAATAGAAAAGATAATAAGTAAAATAGAAAAAAAATAAGTAAAATAAAATATTGACTATAAATAGTTGGCTGCATGCATTAATAAAATAATAATAAAATAAAATATTGACTATTAATCATTGGCTTCATGCATAAATAAAATAATAAAATACAATATTGACTATAAAAATGTAAAATAAAATATTAAATTTAGATCATTGCCTGCATGCATAAATAAAATAGAATGTTGACTATAAAAATAAAGTAAAATAAAATATTAAATACAAATCATTGGCTGCAAGTATAAATACAATAAAATAAATGTATTAGATGATAATTTATATAAGTTGTTTTGAGTCTAGTAAGTCATTTGCATTGCATCATGGGAGTGAGCAGTTGATTTGAACCAGTTTTGTTATGATTTCCATAATAACAGCGACTTCTCTGATAAAAGCTAATAAAGCTTCTTCTTCAGCTAATACATTGAATGATTTAATAAAAAATAAAAAAAAGTATAAGCACTGATTTGTGGTTTTATAGAAAGATTTATCATAAAAACCCCAATGGAGAAAATGAATGATCTTTCTGTTGCGCTCTTTGAACCGCTCTGTTGTGCTCTACTGTCTTTGGAGATGTTGTCCTCTTTTCCATTACTGTAGGAGACTTTCTAATGTCATCCAGTGATTTTAAGCAACTATAACATACTGTGTATATTTGATGTGTTTGAATGTAGCCAATATCTTTAAAAAATAAAATAAAAAAATAGCTTCAGGATTTCTATCAACAACAACATCAAAATCTTATTCATTAGGTAGAAAGAATATGAAGGGAGGAGGCATTAACCTTTAATAAAACTATCTTGACCAAAGAACGGAATCTAATGTTTATTTCTGTCATGTGAACCAATCTTTGACACTCATACATACAGCAGCTGATAGATATTTAGATGTGTGTAAAGTCTTGCATTTGACAAAGAAAAACCAATCAAGTATAGTATGCAAATACAACATACTGTAACTGTTGACTGAAAGAGTCGCCCGAATGGGATATTTGATCATTTCTCGTTTCTTTAAGCATAATGTTGAAATGAACCAAGCGAATCTCCTTTCGAGTCGCTCTGTGTCGCTTATTTTCTGCATGATAATGCAGGATCAGCAGCTTAAGAATGATCGGATTCATAATTAAAATTGCTTTTGAATGACGTCAGGACAGAAAAACACACCAGGGAGGGATTCTGTAAACTTTCTCCAGTTACTTTTAATTATCTTATAATTCAAGAGCAAATACTGTGTCTGCCAGTTATTTCACCCGAAACCAGATATTTGATCATGTGTAGAGAGAAATATAAGCTTCAAGACTTTTGCTCTGTACAACAAATATAGTCATTATATGGTAATTAATATGTAATTAATACATTTTGTTAATATGTTTAATAATCATATTCATAGATGGATGAATGGACGGGTAGATGGATGGATGGATGGATGGATGGATAGATAGATATTTTTTATTTTCTAATTATACTTTGGGGCGAAATATCTAGGTTTTGCTTCTACATTTTGAATTTACATATACGTTCTATATATATGTAATATATAATATATATGTTAATATATATCATATATATTATTAATATAATATACATGTTAATATGTTTAATAAATAATCATATTCATAGACAGATGAATGGACAGGCAGATAGATAGATAGATAGATAGATAGATAGATAGATAGTAGATAGATAGATAGATAGATAGATAGATAGATAGATAGATAGACGGATAGATATTTTTTATTTTCTAATTATACTTTGGGGCGAAATATCTAGGTTTTGCTCCTACATTTTGAATTTGCATATATGTTCTATAGATATATGTAATATATAATATATATGTTAATATATATATATATATATATAATATATATCATTAATATAATATATATGTTTAATAAATAATCATATTCATAGACGGATGAATGGACAGGCAGATAGATAGGATGAGTAGATGGACAGATAGATAGACATAGAACAATAGATAAATATATATATATATATATATACAGTAGATAGATGGATGGATGAGTAGATGGACGGATGGATAGACAGAACGATAGATATAGATAGATCTATAGACGAATAGATATTTTTTATATTTTCTAATTATACTTTGGGGCAAAATATCTAGAGTTTGCTCCTACATTTTGAATTTACATATACGTTGTATAAACGGAGATGTTTTGTTTATCCGGGTTTCAGACCTCAAGCATGTTTAACTCTGTTTCTTCTTCATTAAGTGTGGTTTATAGCAGGTGTTTTTCCAGAAAGCAGTGAGTGTATTAGTTAACAGGTCGATGTAACCTTGTCCTGCTCATATTTCTGTTGCAGCTTCACAGTCGATTGATTCACAGCAGGATCTTATGAGCGCCACCTGCTGGTGACACTGAGATACAGGTTTATGCAATGCAAGTGCGTACAGAAACACTATCATGAAGTCTTTCAGCTGGTTTATTAGGATCAGCATGCTGTATATTACACGGTTCACTCATTATGATATTCTGAGCTATTTAAACAACACACAGCAAGGACGGATACACATACAAAAACTTTATTTACAAACGTCAGAGATAATAAATAAAAACTTTGTATAAAAAAACAAGACTTTTGCAGCGGTCCATGTTGTGGAGTCAAACAGCAGGAACATCTGACGTCACTCCTGCGACAGAGACACTGTTATAGAGACACTGATTTACTGCGCTCACGACTGAGAAGCATTGTCGTTTATTTACCTGTTTTTCTCCTCGTGAATCTCAGTCGTCCTTCTTGTTGTCGATGAGCTCCTGTGTTTGCTGTGCGAGTTTCCTCTTCATCTCCGTCTGCTGTTTCAGAGCAGCTTCTGCTTTCTTACTCTGATAGATCTTCGCTCCAGCAAACAACAAACACAACAGCAGAGTCTTCGCCGCTAGGATGTAGAGAAGCAGAGGAACGTTGTCCAAAGCCTGAGAACACACAGTTACACACACCATCACGACAAGAAGCGTACAAGAAACCACTTTAACATTCAGCAGATAGATAGATAGATAGATAAACATGGATAGATAGATAGATAGATAGATAGATAGATAGATAGGCAGAATGACTTTAAATGTAACAACCGTTTCATACCATATACTTTACACATTGTATAGTTACTAGAAGTTATTGTTATGACTATAAAATCATATTAGCTCAATATGCAATTTCATTGAACAATAAATTGTGTAAGAAGATACTTTGTTTCATTTCTTTGTTTGATGCAGAAGCACATAACATTACTCAAACTTTAACAAAAAAAAGAAAACAAAATACATATAAAAAAATATATGTATATATAAATATAGTTACATAACAGTTTGTTGGCAGTTGTTAGGCAGTTGTTATTCCTTTGTTTACTTTCATGACAAAATTACTATGAAGTGAACATAGAGGTGAATTTGAAATCATTTTAATTCTGTAGTTTGTTCACAAGTATTATAAAATATTGTTGATCAATTTCCTTAATGATCCTTAATATAATTTTTCCATCCATTTGTCCTTTTTAAAAACAAAGGTTTTGCAATACTATGATGATTACCATGGTAAATGTTGGAGTACAGGAACTATTTTAACAGGCCTATATAAAGCATTGTGTGAATTCCCAGATGAGATGCCCAGCCCAGTTCAGTTGAGTGGGTTACAGAAGGTTATAGAAGTGTCTGGTGTTTCTGCATGACAAGAGCAGCTGCTTACACACATCACCACTGGAGGATCATTTAGTGCCCGCAGCAAAAGCACTGGGACTTTAAGACATGCACTATCAAGCTGGAACACAATATAAGCTTTCTGAATGCTTACTGTGGCAATAACATGCCTTTACACATGGACCATGGTACTACCATGGTATTATATATATATACACACACACACACTATATATACACATACATACACACACACCCCACTATATATATACACACACACACACTATATATACACATACACACACACACACACACACACACACTATATATACACATACATACACACACACCACTATATACACACACACACACACACACACAATATATACACATACACACACACCACTATATATATATATATACACACACAAACACACACATTCTCATTTAATATAATTAGACATTATGGTATCATAGTTTATGCTTAAAAACACATTACCACAGTACACGCTCTAAACACCATGGTACTATTGTAAATACTGTATTTGTAACGAGGTATTGTCAACTAGAAAAAGTTGGCATAATATTAGTTTTAAATAGGCATTTATCATAATAACTGCATGCGTCTTACCCGCCAGTTGATCATGATGACTTATTTTGTAGAATGAAGTAAACACTGAACAGATCTCGAGCTGCTTCTTGTAATCTTCACATGGGACAGTAAAATGACCTCTGGAGGCGTGTCGAGAATCACTCAACCCGAATTAATGCGAAGAAAAGAAACTAGCATGAAACCGAATTCTGAAAGAGGCGGAGCTTAATGACGCGGTGTGTGACGAATCATGTCCTCCCTAGAAATCAGGACCCCCAAACTATCGGCTCAAATAACGTACATTCTTTTATTACAATTCATACAAAATCATGTTACGATTTATGCTGTTTCAACTAAGTTATAATGACCATTAATGTCTGTAGTTGTACTAGCATAACATACTGTTTAGCATAACATACCCGATTAGCCTGATAGCTTAGTAGGCTATAAACACATTTGAACTTACCCTATATGTATTCACAATCATCTTTAATGTAATTGCGTGTTAATTTAAGTGCTAAATGTCCAAATATATATAAAAAAGAATGTAATGATGTTCAATTACTCACTTAATAGACTATTATAAAGTGCTGAAGAAACATGTCACGTGATGTATGGTACTTTTCTCAGCGCTGTGAGAATTTACCTAATTTGCCTTAATAATTTTAATTTAAGATTGTGATTTTTTTATTGTATATATAGCATACGATCTAAATTTTTGGAACTAGTGGATTATGTTTGTAATACTGTACTTTCAAGGCTCAAATTATCAAAAATGGGTCGTGAGATTAATGCAGCTCAGAGGTTTTTGTGCCATAAAGCGCCCCCTAGAAGAATAACTTTGTTTCATACGGAATAAATATTAGCTAGCAACATTTTCCCCCCAATGGTCGCATTGCTCCACATGACCAATCCCGCAATGCATCCAGGTCACGCAATAACTCTCCTTTAAAGGCACAGACAGACCTGTTCTAGAAAGCTGATGAACATTATAGAAGGATTATGTTTCATTACACTTATATATATATATTAATAAATATATAATGAAATATAATGATTAGCCTATATATCAATACATATATTTCCTTGATCTTTATGTGCAATAATAAAATAACATTATATTATATTATGTTATATTATATTATATTATATTATATTATATTATATTATATTATATTATATTATATTATATTATATTACATTATATTATATTATATTACATTATATTGGTGTAATGGTTTATGCACACTGCATTTTTGGAAAACATTCAAATCTCAGTATTAATGTCATTTTTGTACGTTTTTATAGCAAATGCAAAGTGCCCTTTAGAGGGCGCAACAACATTACAGTTGACTGTGAAAGGGCTTTTTGTTAGTAGGCTATTTATGTAAATATATAGATAATAGCTGTGGAGTTTGCATATCTCTCTATATATCTGTCATGTTTTTGTTCATACACAGAAATATGGGTTGTATTAATTAGATGGTTAGTGTGACCTTTCATGTTTCTGAATTTCCATGATGTCAACAGTGCTTGGAAAAATGATTTTGAACATGCAAATGTGGGTTTCCGTTTACCGGGCCCTTGATTCTTCACTGGTTTGGATTTAGTCCGGCCATGTGTTATAAACGATATCATCATTGTCTTTGTGTCGACTGAAGCCAGAAACACCCACAAATCTGCACGGGTCTGAAATGTCACGTTCACATGTGAACACAAATGCATAAACTGTTAAACACCCACCCCCTTAAACTGTGTGATGCTGAAGACCGTCCACCTACTCTGGTTTAATTCAGTCCTCCTCCAGTCCTCATGTCTCAACACAATAGATCTTCTGTGAGGTGGAGCGGGTGCATGTGGCAAAGAGGAACAGGCGTTACATTTATTCAGGATTTTACTTGCAAATGAATTACAGCAGTGTTTTATAGTGTCCGGTTGGTGCTAATGTGTAAATGATCATAGTTTGGGTGCTTTTGTCTGTAGTGTTATGAGGAAACCCAAGAAAGAGTAGAGTGAAGCCCTATAGGTGGCACTACAGCATTATAGTTAGCTTTGAAATGTTGAGAATAGGCCTGTATGTTTGTTTACACACGTAAATACAGTATAGGCTGTCATGTGTATGTGAATTTGAGACAGTTGTTTAGATGGTGAATGTATTTGCACACGTAGATGCTCAGCTGGAAATACTGGTCACTTTAACCCCCGCTACAGACCCTGGGGACTACAACGTTTCACTATGTAAATTACTTTACCCAATGGATACAGAATTACTGGCAAAACAAATATTTCTCATTCTGTTGAATTGAACAGTGTCAATTAAAGCGTATCTAATTGGATTTTCCCCCAATATATCAACCTCACAAAGTTGTTTTTGTCAACCTCACAAACCTCACAAAGTTGTTTTTGAATTGTGGATACAGTATATAAAAAATAAAAAAAAACTGTGTGAGGTTTCAGACCAAAAACATACTAAGAAGACTTTAATGCATGGCCAGTGCATTGCATGCATGCAGTCCTCCTGTTGTACAAACTGAATTCATGCGGTAGAAAACCTCATTGAAACGGAATAGCGACATATTGTGGTGTGCTTTTTCACAAGATGGTCTAGTTATTACATTTTGATCTTTAAAAAATGAAACATGCACACACTGTTGAAAAAACAACAAGCTTCCTTAAATTTTAAGTACAATCAACTTGGATGTTTAAGTTATTTCAACTTAAATTACATTTAACTGACTTAAAAATTAGATGAATCTTGTATAACCTGTGAAAAAAAGTTTGAAAAAAAACATTTTGATGAGGTAAAGCAATATAAAAACATAACTTATTGATCATATAATTTTTTTTACAGTTCAGATGAATTGTTCACAGTGATGCATTTAGAAAATAGGATCAATTTTAATTCCATGCCGACTTTTTTTTCTCAGCCACCTGATTTTTTATTTTGTCACAAAATAGTTATATAATCGCCCAGCTCTCATATAAAGTTGCTCCGACTTTATCTGCATACATGTAAAGCAATATATCTCAACTGCTTGATCACTTGTATTGTCGCAAAATGTAAACCAGCTCTACGCCACTAACGCATGAAGATATCGAGATATTATAAACATTAGCATCATGATTTCCTGTAAAGATTCTTTGAAACAATGTGTATTGTGAATAATTTTCCTTTAAATAGGTTAAAATCATTAAAACTCCAGTTGAGTTGCACAGACTTGTTGTTTGAGTTCACATACTTGCGCAGAGTATATGTTTTAGGACTAAAACCACAGATCAGTCTGTTATGAAGATCAGTGAGCTGAGATGAACTTCCAAAGAAGGCTGTAAAAGGATTATAAAAGTCACATCTCCTTTATAAAGCACTTTATACAGTACAGATTGTGTCAGCAGCTTTACAGTGATAAACAGGAACATCATTTATATTAACTCAACTAAAAGCGCTTCCTTGTTTTGTGTCTGCTCAGAGAAGCAAAAAGCTACAATTTTTCAAGACAGATTTGACGTGTAAGTGGCTGAAATGGCCCAAACTGTCCAGACATTAACAGATGGGGATGAAGGACGTCACTTCTGAGAAAAACCAACATGAAGTCACACAGAGAGAGAGAGAGTGCTGGAAGCCATGTGACAAATCCTCAGTCCATTCGGGAGAAGATGAGAGTAAAATTGGCCTGAAAGCAAATTGTTATAATGCAAGAACCAGGTAAAAGTGGTCTAGTGTGGTAATGGTAATGTTCAGAAGTTTCAAGTTTCAGAAGTTCAGATGCAACGGATAGTCCAAAACACAGACAGTTCTGCAGAAGAACCAGTTCAGTCAGCCAGAGATCTGCATGTAGAGCAAAAATAACTTCTCAAGCTGCACAATCCTGCCGTAGAAAAATATGCACTTGAACGTTTTGGTTTCTCATTAATTATAAAAACATAATTTCTGAATGTTCGTTGAACCTCTAGTTCCTTTTAGTTTTAATTATGCGAATGTTAAGGGAACATTGTGTTTTACCATTTTGCAAACATTACAGAAAGTTACTTTTGAAGGTTCTCTGGACAGTCTAAAACAAGTAACAACGTTTAAAAAACACTTTTTTTTACAGTGCCATTGTTACACGTTATATGTAGTTACTGTAGTAATAACTATAAATTATGCATAATTACATGTAACTAACCTAAACCAAACCCCAACTCTAACCCTATAGTAAGTACATGTAGTTAATTATTATTACTCAGTATTTAAATGCATAATTACACTGTAACATGGACACCTTAAAATAAAGTGTAACCGTAGTTACTTTAATGCATAATTACATGAAACTAACCCAGTTCATGTTGTTAATTAATATTACTCAGTACTTAAATGTATAATTACACTGTAACAAAGTCTAAAAACATTCAATGAATGATGTATAAATGTTGTGTGCATTTTGAGAACATTATTAATGACCAAATAACTTTGAATGAACATTTGTTTAATGTTACTGGAAGAACGTTTGTTCATAACCAGAACATTCCCTGTTCGCTTTCTGACCCAAAAACACGCTTGCATCCTTTTGAAAACTGAAGCACATTTGCTATGCAACTTAGTAGCAACCAGCATCCAAAAACCCAGTTTATTTATTATGAAAGCTTAGTTTAGAGATCGATCAATCTGCATTTCGTGTTTTTGAAATAGGCCTAGTTGAGGAAGTTTAAAATGCTTTGAGATGATGATCGATGTCCTCAAGCGCTCAGCAGCTCGAGTCATAAAGTGAAGCGCTAATGAATATCAGTAGGAGTGTGTGTTTGTGTGTTTGTGTGTGTGTGTGGGAGGAAGCGTTTATCAGTCCATCTGAACAAACATACAGCGGATAAGATAAGGTGTGTGCAGAATGTCTTGCGTTCTCCGTTCGTGACCTTGCTCTCCTCCTTCACTCCACAGGCACCTGCGAGCGCTCGGCATGCTGGGTAAAATAACACTGGATTCCGGGAAACCGGGGCCTTTTTGGAGTCTTTGCAAAACAACATCTGCCAGTTTGTGCAGCTGAGCTGTTTTTGTTTTGTCAGGGTGAGCAATGGGAGATTGGAGGTCTTCGTTTTGACAGGTTCAAACCCAATAAAGTTCTCAAAGCAAACTGGACATTCACTTTCAAGCTCTTTGAACCGAGTGAACAGCCTATCTCGACGACATTTTAGGCTTGATCTTAAGTTTGGTGCTCTTCGCGTGCGGTCTGAAAAAAATGACCGAAATTAATTTTAAATTTCAATGCAATTAACGTATTATATTTTAGTTCGATAATGTTTTTTATTTCATATTTTGTATTTTTATGGAATTTTATGGTATTAAATTATATTTACGCTGTATTTATAATCCATTTATTCACTTTTTGAGCGTAGAGCTGAAAATTAAATTTCTAAGTTAAACTGTCGTAAATCTTGAGTGCTTTAAAGCACAGACTGAAGTTTGATCTCTTTTTAAAGACGACATTTGGCAGATTATTACTGAAGTGAAAAAAAGTTTTAAAAAGTGAACTTAAAAAAAGTTACAGAATTTTACATTTATTGTTATGAAAAATGTGCAAAAATACAATTTTCAATTTTTATATGTAATCTAAATTTTCAAAAACATGTTTTACTCTAAACCTGTGAGAAAATAAGCCATAAATTTAAACAAGTTGTTAAAAATTTGAGCTGGATATCTCAAAAAAATTATTTTGTTTAGAAAATTCGTCATTTTTGACCGCGAGGAGCACAAGAGTAACTATGTTTTTTCAGGACCATTTAACCTGCCATGATTGTGTGTGTGTGTGTGTGTGTGTGTGTATGTATGTGTGTGTGTGTGTGTGTGTGTGTGTGTGTGTGTGTGTGTGTGTGTGTTTACATAACAAGTGCCAAAACCTTTCCCAAGTTTCGTACCATTTCGTACCAGACTGGAACCAAATGCTGCCTTGTAAGAACCCTTGTTTTTAGGCGCACCACATGCGTTGACGGCTTAGTGAAAAGCTTCAAGTTTTGAGATATATGTTGGTTGGTCAATATGTTGTTCAATACCAGAAGTGAAATACTTTATTAAATATTATTTTGACAAGTCAGAACTGTTGAAGTGATGTAATGTGTGTGTGATGGATGAAGTTCACTGCGTATGCAGCTCACTATTGAAGCTACAGGGAGTTTGATGGACGATAATGCAAAAAAATAGCAAGTAGCCTAAATGTGTGTATTTGTGTGATTTTTGAAATCGATCGGCCCCCATGATCAAAGCCAGTCTCAGTATACATGCTCAGTATACATATATGTGTGCTGTTTTATGCTTGATAATGAGAAAAGACCTATTTATACTTTGCTTAATGTATGGTGATGTTATAGAGCTTTCAGCTGTGTACTGAAACCAGAAGCTGCTCCAACATTTCACCTGACGCCTTTGAAGTGAGCTTGATAATGTAGTCAAATAACTGATGTACCCTAAATAAAACACTCACAGGTCCATGGCAGCTCCTTGTGTCCCTGAATGAAGCTTTTTATATACATTTATTTTGCCCATGGGATGTATTTGTGTCTCAGATGTATCGGTGCAAAAAGAGGCCATTTTTATGTGGACAATATGGAAATGTTCTGAAATTTGAGAAGGATGTAACCACATTACATTAAAACTGGTAATACAGAATTATATCACACTTATGAAATTCCGTGCCTCGATTATGCACTGCAAAAACATTATTTCTTACTTGGTATTTCTGTTTTGTTTTCCCAATACAAATATCTAAACGTTCTTACATCAAGATATATTTTCTTGCGAAGCAAAATGACTTAAAATATTAAGTCTTTTTTTTTTTTTTTTTTTTAATTAAGAGAGTTCATGCTTGAAATAAAAAAAAATAAAAATCTGCCAATGAGGTAAGATTAATTAAAACTGAATTCAAAGGGAAACCAGGGGAGCATTTTTTCAGCAAAAACTCACTTCATTTTGATTAATTTTTCAGAAAACAAGACTTATCTCCAAATCTTACCATCTCAAGTAAATGTAACACTGTAAAAAAAAGGATATGATCAATAAGTCATGACAACATGTTTTTACTTTAACTCATCAAAACAAAAAATCTTGTTTTACAAGATTCAACTCATTTTAAGTCAGTTTAATATAATTTCTAATTCTATTAAACATTTTTTTAATTTAAAAATTAGATATTGTTTACAGTGTATCTCGATTTAAGAATGTTTAGATATTTGTACCAGAAAACAATACTGAGTACATTTTTTTTTCTTATTTATAAAGTTTAGAATAATCAACATTTACTCATGTTAGTCTTCTTGCATGATGATGCTCTGATTATTGAAAATCTTTCAAGACTTCAGCACATTGTTTTCTGTGTCTTTCTAAGCAGCTCCTCCACTTTTTCAGCATTATTTAATGGTGCGTTGAGTTTTTTCCGAGAGGCTGATGTTGCACGTGTGTCATGAACACATGGAGACTGTGATTCCCCCTGATGATCAGTGTTTGTGGAGCGTGTTCTGATCCACACCTGTGCTCTGTTGGGATTGGGAAGGGCTTTGAGTCTCGGAATTCCACTGAACCAGAATGGGTCATAGAGATGCAGACGTTAGCCAGTGTTAGCCTACAGACGACAAACAGATCCTAAAATAAGTGCTTTGAACAGAGCAGGTGCATATGCAGATATTCAAGTTAAAATGAAATATGTTAAATTTAATTTAATATATAGGCAGTGTTTAGATATTATGTTAAATAAAATGTTAGTATGTTAAATGTTAAATTTAATGTTACAAAATACAAATTATTACAATTAATTGTAAATTTAATTACACTAAATATCAAAATGAAACGTTAACTAATGCATCGGATATCAGAAACTAAGCAAAATAAGCCGATACATTTTTACATCTTTTATTAATTTATGTTTATGTTAATTTATACATATTGTTCTTTGTATTATAAATATTATATTATTTGTATAATATTGTATAATGTTATATAGATATAAACTATTTAATATTCAACCACGGGTCAATTAGAGAGTATTTGCATGATCCTGTCAGTTCCTCTTGAATAAAAGTCCCAACCTACTGTGTGTGTGTGTGTGTGTGTGTGTGTGTGTGTGTGTGTGTGTGTGTGTGTGTGTTTTAAATATCCAGTTGCACTCAAAATACATCATGTTATGGAGCAGTACATTGTGTTGTGAATATCATTTGTCATGTTTCTCGTCACGTTTGTACCCTGTCATGCTCATAGATCCACTCTATAAAACTCTCCCGCTGTTCAACACACACCAGCTCCTGCCACACAGGACATTATAGTCTGATCTATCAATATCCGTCCACATTCACACTCCACACACCTCGAGATTGAAGAGCAGCGTGCTTTAATGATCACCCTTGAGCTCGCAGACACATCCAGCACCAATCTATACTCTCATTCAGAGAGAGAGAGAGAGAGAGAGGAGAGAGAGAGGAGAGAGAGAGAGAGAGAGGCAGAGAGAGAGAGCGAGAGATGCAGGTGCAAACACAAATACAGGTGATCTATTACAGTGGCTTTTAACTATAGCAGGTCATAAACTTGAAAGCGGGTCACAGGTCTGGTAAAGCTGAAACCATGCTAGTGTGTTCTGGATACTTTCTAGGGCATTGCTGGATTCTGGATGCTTGCTTGCTGATATAAGTCAAAGGTTTTGAAATAATCCAACCAACCCAGCCAAAAAAAAAAAAAAAAAAGTTCCAAAAATGTTCAAGTTAAGCTATGACGTTATGTCTGAATGTTTTCTGAACATTCAAAGCATCCAGTTTAAAAAGTTTTTAAAAAGTTTTTTTTTTCTTGGTTATGCAAATGTTAAGGAAACATTCCATTTTGCAATCATTATGTGAACGTTACGTTTGAATGTTGAACATTCTAAAACAAGTAGTAACATTCTATTAATGTTAGTTTGAGGAACCTCGTCAGAATGTTCTGAGAACATTCTCTGTTAGCTGTAATTGACCGTTCGCAAAAGCCACGCCCCCTAGTTACTGTTACTACGCCCGTCAAACAGTTGAGAACCAGACACATAGCCATGGCTGGGACGGCAAATGAATTGAAGTGTATAGCCCTGCTTTATTGTGCTCAGCACCTATTCTGAAATCCCTGGGATAGTTTCCCACGCAGCTATGTGAGCCGCTAGGGGGCGAATGGCCTCCGGGTTCAGATCGCCGCCATTTGCGGGCTTGTGAAACTGAACCGGAGCCGAAAGCGCGGCGCGCGCGCTCTCGGTTCTGGGCAATGGCTGCTCGCTGAAAGCCGAAACCGGCTGATTTATGTGAGATGTCCCAATCATAAGGGATGGGGAACATTTTCTTTTCAGTTTTTGATGCGCGAGCAGCGCTCTGAGCGGAAAAGCTTCCTGTAAGCGTGAGCGCGTGTGCCAATCACATAGCCATGGCTGGGTTGAATATAAGTGATTGGTTATTAGCGCTTGTCAGTTAGCGTAGTATGTTATGACTTTACAGATGGCAACGCGTTGATTTGTTGGTTAAATGTTATGCACTGCTTTCGGTAACAATGCTAGATGGAACCACAACTGTTAAATTCAGTTTTACAGATTTTATAGCCTCCAGTGACCGTCAACCTCTTGCTAAATTATCTGTGTCGATAGCAATATGTGTTTGACAGGCTAACAGCTACCTTACAGGGTGCCTGAATTTCCTACGGAATAATAAAGTATCCTAATGTTCTAACTTTACTACTTTCGATAATAATATAGAACCACAACTGTTAACTACTTATTACTACTTATTGATCATTTATATGCTAAGTTAGCTCGCTAGCTTTACTTACCTTAGAGCAGACATATGTATGCTTGTTAATCTTCGAGGCAAGCTGTGGGTGAGGTCTCCCACACTGCTTGATCCATTGTCGGCATCTTTCCGCATGGGTCTTGGGTTTTGGAAATGCGAAAAAACGACCCCTCCCTCTAAACTTTTGGGGTACCTGGTGTCAGACTTGCAGGTGCCATAGGCGCATCGTTTCACCATCTTGCTGAAATCGCAATGTTTGACGGAGGTCCTTCTCCTTAGTTACAGTTGCTAAGCTATGATTGGACGAGGACCGTTCGAGGGCGGGGTTTTGCGAACGGTCAATTGTTAGGGTTATGTTTGTTTTTGATCTGTTTCCCTGTTTTGTTCATGTCTGAGTTTCACATGTTCCTTTGTTCAGTTTCCATGGTTACCGTCTGTAGCGAGCAGGACGAGGCTGAGGGCGTGATTGATATTAAGGACTTTAAAGGGGAACTCGGCAACTCTAGCCATTTCTTCGCTGATTTTCACTTTTGTTGTCGCATGTTTTCTCAGCGAGCTCCCCCTACAGCTGTGAGGCGTATATTTCACAACACTGTCGTAAAAAAACTCACTTGCGGCCCCTCCTCCCCCTTTCTACCGCTGCTCATGTGCATTTGTTATTATCGAGCCGGCCAACTTTATCGTGTGGAGCTGTGTCTACCGAGGTGGGTAATACATCATACACATTGAGGGCGGCGTGTGTGTTTATGTCGAATTGTCGTAAAGCAGTTTGTGTTTCTCGCTCGTTCTCGCTTCTCACGAGACTTCCTATTTCCAACTTACCGGGACGTTAATCCTCATGTTGCAAGGTTGGTTTTCCGCCTAGGAACGCTGGGGGGAGCGGGGAAAGTCACATTCTCACCAGAACAGGTTATTAACCATCCAAATGATTTCTAAACGGTTTTATTAAGTTGAAATAGTTGCCAAGTTCCCCTTTAAGCAACAGCTGCTGATGGAACGGCAACGGCAGCCGGAAGTAAACGGTTAACTGCCGTAGTAAAGAACGCAAAAATCACTAAGCAACAGTAAAGAGTACAGCGTAGGGGATAATTTAATCATTTGACAAAATACAAATAAAGAAAGTGATTTTAATAAGCAGGAGAGGGTTGCTTTGGGCATTTATTGATATACATAAACAATTACAATGCCACATATCATAAAACATAACATTAACTTTCTTAATCTTTCACGTAGTAACGACTACGGCAAATCAGCTGTTCTCCCGTAGTAGACGGTTACAGTGGGACTTTAAGCAACAGCCTCTGGTGGAACGGCAACGGCATTCTGGCATTCTATTGCGCATGCGCGACTTTAACTGCTACTTCACGACATTCTACCGTAACGGTCCCCGTGATTTTGCCAAGTAAGACATGTTCCTGGATCAACATATTTTGTTGATCCTGGAACAACATTCCTGTCCCAAAATGTAGTCCTTACCCTATCCCTACCCCTAAACCTAACCCTACCCATAACTTTTCCCTAAAATCAGAGGGAAATGATAGGTGAATAACACTGATGTTGAAGCATCTTACCCTGGTTCTAAGCCTAAACTTGACATAAACTGTAATAATCTGAAAGTTGTTCCAGGATCAACAAAGATGTTGATCCAGGAACATGTGGTACTTGGTGAAATCACGTTCACCCCACTGTAACCGTCTACTACGGGAGAACAGCTGATTTGCCGTAGTCGCTACTACGTGAAAGATTAAGAAAGTTAATGTTATGTATTATGGTATGTGGCATTGTAATTGTTTATGCATATCATTAAATGCCCAAAGCAACCCTCTCCTGCTTTTTAAAATCACTTTCTTTATTTGTATTTTGTCAAATTATTAAATTATCCTCTACACCGTACTCTTTACTGTTGCTTAGTGATTTTTGCGTTCTTTAGCTACGGCAGTTAACCGTTTACTTCCGGCTGCCGTTGCCGTTCCATCAGCAGCTGTTGCTTAAAGTCCCTAGTAGAACGTCGCGAAGTAGCAGTTAAAGTCGCGCATGCGCAATAGAACGCCAGAATGCCATTGCATTCCACCAGAGGCTGTTGTTTAAAGGTGGATTGTGTAATATTTCTGAGGATCTATTGACAGAAATGCAATATAAGATCCATAACTATGTTTTCAGTGGTGTATAAAGACCTTGCATAATGAACTGTTATGTTTTTATTAGCTTAGAATGAGACATTTATATCTCCATAACCGCGGGCGCCCCCTTCTATGGAGGTCGACATATTGTGTGGTCATGTTTCTAGCGTAGCCGACAGCGAACACACAGCGCTACAGAGCGCGTTTCCTCACTACCTTGAAAAAGAAGTTTTCAGTGGTGTATAAAGACCTCACTTAATGAACCGTTATATTTGTATTACCTTAGAATGAGCAGTTTCTGTCTACACACACCGCGGGTTCCCTTACATTGAAATGCGCCGACATGTTTCTACGGTGGCCCTAAACGGACAAACGCGTTTCGTTACTATGTTGCTCTTCGTGCAAGGAAGCAAGCTTAGTTCAGCGAATAAAACACTGACACAATGATGAACAAGTAACAATAATATTCGCAATAACATATAGTTGTACTGAATAATTAAGTAAACATAATTTCTTAATTTATCCTTGTAAAGAAACCTCATTGCTGAACTGGCTACTCTCTGCTGTCTCAGACGACGATATAATTTCGTGTTGGCCACTGTAACTTTTGTTGGTTGCAATTCGTAACCCCACCACTAGATGTCGCTAAAAATCACACACTGCACCTTTAAAGTCCCTGATAAGCGATGGTCTCGTGTCTCTCAGGAGGAGCGACGACAGTGAAGGAGGAGAGAGGACCAGGCCTGGATTTTATGCGATGTTTTGTGTCTGGTTTATGTGACAGCAATCGTCCGTGAGGACTGCTGCCTTTACTTTCGTTTTATATTTGTTTATTTTATGTTTATCAAAGTCTTTGAATGTTCGCCGGTTCCCATAACATCGAACCTTGCTACACCGTCATTATTAGTTCGTTGGTTTCAGCTGTGTGTCGTTTATTAGCTCATTTCAGTTTGTTATTTAAGCCTCACCCTTGCCTTCACTCTTTGTCCAGTCTCTGTTATGTTGAGATGTGTTTGCACTGCCTGTTTGCTTGCTTTTTGAGTAAGAATTAAACTTATTAGTGTTTTGTGAGAACCTGAGTCTTCTGTCTTCAGTCACAGTAATAGAATCATCTGTTTTTATCAGTTTGATTCTGATCAGCTAATTTCATTCATCTGAGCTGTGAAGCCGTAAAGCTGTTGTATGAATATACAGCATTGTAGGAGCATTCGAATGATTAAAAACTTCATTAACAGAATCCCGCTTTTTCTTCAGGCCACAAGCGCCCAATTAACGTTGCAGAGTAGATGTTAATTACAGTTATGGCAGGCAAATTCTGTTGAAAAATTAATCCTGTGTAGGATGGTGTGTTTCAGTAAAACAGATGTTCGTGAGCGTCTTTATGACGCAGTGGCCTTTAAACATCATAGTAAATGACGTGGTGATATTCAGGCCATGTCTAGAAATGTTCTGTGTAAGTGGGAATGTTATAAATCATATAGCATCGTCTGTATCAGAAATCACCGTGACAGATGATTTAATGTAATGCACAATAACGAATACAAGGATTTAAGGTTACAAAAACAATGAAAATGTAAAAACGCATGATAATATAAAGTGCAACACAGCAGAGAACTTTACTTCCAATCCACTTTTACTTCCACAATGTGACCTATTTCTGTGTGAGACATGATATAGGCAAAATATATTTTAAAAATATATGCCTTGAATGCAATGTAAGTCGCTTTTTATAATAATGCATGCCAAATGCATAAATGTATGACAGGTTATTGTAAAATACAAGGGTTTGATGATGTCAACCAAAAAAGAATAATGTGCAATGATGAATTATCCACAGTTATAATTTCATGTTGACTTTAAAGAAGTGAAAACTATGATAGGGAGAGAGCAAGAATATGCGGGTTTGTTGTGTTAAACATCATCCGGGTCTGAGAGCCACTAGATGCTGCTCCATCCATGAGAAATAACCCAATCTAACAGGTCACCGTTTCCCACAGCAGGAGATTCACTCTCTCGCCTCTTTAAATCATCTTGACCCCATTTTGAGTTACATTAATGACTGTCGTCATATATTTAAAGAAACGCATCTTTGCTTTGTATATGGAACAGATTATGATGACGATAAAGCTTTGCGGATTACTTTATAATGGTAAAGGTTAGGATCTGAATACATTATTCTGGACAAAGTCCATGCTAGAAAGCTTTTTAAATAGGCCTGGGATGTGCGAGATTATTCTTCCGTCACATGATCTGAAGCCACTTTCATTCACAAGAGACAATCACGACACGCAGCAGAAAAGATCAATGATAAGCCAAACACAAACCACAACACACTTTTTTTTACATTCCCTAAAGGATTAGCCGATAGAAGCCGCGGGTCAAAGGGTCTCTCGCTGACAAAGCTCCCACAGATGGGAAATGACTTCAGAGACATGACACGATATTTACTTCCTTTATCTCCTTCAGCGAGTCCCGAGAGGCACATTAAGCCAGAATCACAAAGAGTTCACATGTGTGTTTTTGACTGCGAATACAGTATAAATGTCACTGAAAGAAAATTCTGCTGTTGATAATTCTGTGCATTCATGTGTGTTCATCGCTGATGATATCAAATTATAGACTTTTTAAAAGAATATAATTTGCCTAAAATGCTGAAATTATGTATTTCAGTCTTACCTTGTTTTATTTGAGATCTGTTTTGAGAATTGATACTAGAGCAGTGGTTTTCAACTTTTTATTAATTTTATTAAATGTTTAGGTGTTTGGTATGGAAACTAGGGATGCACCGATATGAAAATCTTGGCAGATACAGATGATTCTTTGTATTTGAAAGCCCATTATCTTAATCCAAATTTTTATGTCATTTTTGAGCGCCTGATTACAAACGTCACACTGTTAAAAGCCATGTCTCAAGCACACAATTATAATAATGTTCTCATTATAATGTGATGTAACTGTATTTTCCTTTTTCGAAAGTGATTCCAATCATATTTCAAGCAATTCAAAACCATCATGTTGTAATAATAATACATTATTTATCGGCTTTAATATATCGGCCAAATATTCTTATCGTGCCGATAACGATAACATCAAAAATGAGCATATATATAAAAATAATAAATAAAGTCACATGTGAGAAATAAATTTGCAACAATGTTGTTTTAGTATTATTTATACACTATTGAATTAGCTTGTATTTTTTATGTTTTCAGGTTTTTTTTGGTTTTTTTGTTTAGCATACATTTTTTATTTCAGTTTTGGTGCAACTGAGACGTATATTTCTAGTTTTCATCTAAGGAAGTTTTTATCTGATTTTTATATTGTATTTTATTTCAGCTTTATCTCAACGAACGGAAACTATTTTTTAATAGTTTTAGTTAATAATAACAACACTGGTTTGCAACTGTGAGATATTATTTCACAATTTTGAGGATTAAACAAGCAATTATGATAATTAAGCCACAATAAAAAAAATTATATTGATGTAGAATCAAGTGTTTATTTTCAGGTAATTGGACATTTCAAATGTATACAATTTTTACCCCATTTTTTCATTCCAATCCATTTGCTCAGAATTATTTTTAAAGCATTTTCAAAGCATCTCGCCAGGACAAGACATTTATCTCATCTAACATCCTCCAGTTGCATTTGATCTTTCAGGTCAAGATCTTTAGAGGGAGGTATTTTAGTCACAGAGAGATTATGAGAATGAAATGTTCTTACTCTATGTTCAAGTGTTGGTTAGTAAGGGTTTTCATTCGTGTTCTCATAAGCACGTGTGTTGAAATTAAACATGTTTGTCTTATGTAACCCCTTTGAGAGCGTTCCAGTAAAACACAATGATTATTCTTACTGAGGTCAACTGCAGTTTCATGTGAATGTTCATGTAGGAGAATATGAAGGAAAATACTGACACTATTATTATTCTAATGAATGACAGTCAATCACATTTTGCCATGCACGTATCAGCTTTGATGCATACGTACTTTTAAGTAATGCATCTCCTTTTTTGCATTAATACGAATGAGATTTGTTTGCATTGCAAAAAGAATATTTGGGGTTCTAAATATAAGCTTTATTTTCATCAGGTAAAGTATAATGTCTTATTTTTGTCTTGATTTTGAGGTTATTATATGGCAGACCTAAAGCCTCCCCGCTTACTGACATATAATAAGTAGGATAGGCTCGTAAATTATGAAGAAGCAGTCATAAACTGACGGAAAAAGCTGCAATTTCCTTGACACAGATACAGTTACAGATGTGTTGCCAAGTCCGTGATTTTCCTGCAGATTTGGGGTACTTTTACACTGTTGCTGCGGTTGTATGTCTAGTTTTGGCTGTGATTCTGAGTTTTGTTGTGCAGACCTGGAGGAGAGAAGCTCTGGTGGGATTTTGTCTCAGTATTTGAGAAACGGTCCATCTTTTCAATGAATATTTTGTTTTAAAGCATCCATAAAGCCCTTCTTGGCTATGGCAAGCTGATTTGACTTTTATTAATTCCCAGGATATTAATTCTTGATATCAATAATTCAATTTTCACTAGTTAAAATACAAATTCTTGATATCAGGAATTCGATTTCCACTAGTAAAAATGTTAATTATATACAATTACGCCATCACTCGCAGAAATACGAATTTTTTATATTCAAGACTTAAATTTCAACTAGTATAAACTATAATTCTTGATATCTGTAATTGTATTTTCACTAGTTAAATGTCACCATAAGCTGCTTTTCAAATTTAAGTTGATATCAAGAATTGATTTCTTATATGAAATTTTTATGATCAATAATTACTTTGTTACTAGTACAAATATAAATTCCTGATATCAAAAACAAAATTTTCAATAGTTGAAATGTTAATTCTTGATATCTGTAAATGTATTTCAACATTTTACATTAGTTATTTCTGATCTCTGAAAATGTGTTTCTGATATCAATAATTAGGAGAGTAATTTCAGATATCTAAAATGACTTTCTTACTAATAAAAATCATATTCATGATATCAGCCGGTGAAGTTAACATTGTCACGTAATGACAATCGAATTATTGATATCAAAGATGAAAAGTTTTACTAGTAGCAATTTAATGTTATGTTAAATTCAATTTAAAGTTCTTTGATATCAGGAACAGACATTTGTACTATAGTAACCACGTAATTATTGATATCAAAATGTATGATTTTACTAGTAAGAATTGTATTTCTGATATGTGAAATTGGAACTTCAACTAGTAAGAAATAAATTATTGATATCAACAATTTAATTTGAATGTTTTTAAACTAGTGAAAACACAATTACAGATATCAAGAATTATACTGTAGGTTTGACTAGTTGAAGTTTAAGTCTTGATATCAAGAATTAATATTTCTGCGAGTGATGATGTCATTGTTTAAAGGAATTCCAGGAATATAGGAATTTGTTTATAGGAATTTATCAAGAATTCACATTTTTTACTAGTGGAAATCTAATTCCCTATATCAAAAACTGTACCTTGTTAGTCATATTTAAAAGAATTAGTATTTTACCTAGTTAAAATTTAATTGTGGATATCAAGAATTCATATCCTGAGAATGAATAAAAGTTTAAACGGCTTGCCATATCTCGTGAGATACGAACTCTCTCTGACTCCGCCCATCATTTTGACTGACAGTTGATGAAGCACGTCTGTGTTGAGCTGTCAGATTCACAGACCTCAAGCTTCTCTCCTGACACACACTTCTCTTTTAGATCTTCAAATCAACCGAATATTCTCCAAATGCAGCACTATTCTCATTCACACAGCTGTGATATTGCAAAACTAGCTGGTCATATGAAATATTGATTTGAGTGTAATTGACCGTATTATGTGCGAAGAAAGAGTGTGGAGTGATACGAGAGACTTTTCCATCCTTTTTTATGTTTTACAACACAGCCGTTGTGTTTATTAGACAAACATTTGGAGTGCATGCATCAATATTTGTTTATTCTTTTAGAAGAAAAAGTAATTTTAAATATGCATAAAAGTGCATCTGACGGTACAATAGACAAGCCTAAAACCAATTTTTGATTTTGGTCTTTAAGATAAGCTTAGGAGTCAGACAAACAGGCTGATTGTAGAATGTCTATTTTTTGCCAGCAGGGTTATTTCATGCTATCGTTACAGATAAAGATATGCTGTGAGAACAGCTGCAGGACAGCAGTGCTGAACAGTGAATGTGATCGCGTGTTGGAAAGAGTCAAGAACACATTGAGAAAGCAGCAACACAAGATGACTAACAAGTGCCCATTAAGAAAAAGCGGCACAACTGATTATTATGATGCATCTTCACTGTTAACATGCATTTATATATAGAACAGCTGAAAATGACCATAATAAGTAGCGTTGCTGTGGCATTACTTCTCATAGTTAGGCTTATGATTTGAACAATCCACCTTAGAAAAATAAACATGGCTTTTTCAACGTAGTTAACGGTAGGGTTAGTTCACCCAAAAATGGAAATTAGAAGAGCATCCATCCATCCATCCATCCATCCATCCATCCATCCATCCATCCATCCATCCATCCATCCATCCATCCATCCATCCATCCATCCATCCATCCATCCATCCATCCATCCATCCATCCATCCATCCATCCATCCATCCATCATAAAGTAATAAGGTTCCAGGGTGTTAATAAAGACCTTCTGAAGCCAAGAAAAAGATCCATATTTATAACTTTATAAACTAATCTATAATCTTTTGGCGTGATATCTTGGTTTTTGGAAGCATTTTTATTAATTTAGGTGAAATTTTGGTTTTCTGTCAAATATTAAACATGGTGCTATGACTAAGATCTGTAGAAAACTGTCAGATGAACTGAACGTGCATCTCACATTTCACTTTGAATCTGTCGCTAAACGCACAAGAAGCAATGTAATGTCATTTTGCATATTTTTTTGCATTTGTCCAGTGAGCCTGGAATTCCTTCGTGAATATCTGAGATAATGCTTTAGGCACTGAACTGTGTCCACTGTATTAGAGGCTGATTTCCCCCCCGGTCCCCGAACGCATGACAGGAGACCGAGGCCCTCCGTGCGGATCTAATCTATGAACATTAGCATGTTTGGGCATTGCAGCGTGGGAAAGTTCAATATGAACTTGTTTTAGAAGCAAAGTTGTTCAGTTTTTCCTCTGCTGCTCTTTACAGTCGCCGTACTCTCGAGGAAACAGTGTTCAGATGCTCTTCTTGTGTCGCGGCGTAATTTGAAAAGACATTTGAGCCTCATGGATTGTGTGCAATAATCTTAGGCATGCATGCAGGTTGCCTAGCAACAGCTCTCTCTCTCTCTCTCGCTCTCTCTCTCTCTTTGCTTTGGCACAATGTGTTTGTGATGGCTCTCCTCTGCACCTATTAAATAAAAAACAATCAAATGTTCTTTTTGTGATCATAACTAGAGAAGGAAAAATAGTTAATTGGATAAACAACTAACTGGATATGGGATTTAAGATTTGATGCTTAATGCAGTCAAAATTCAAATAGCTATTTTAATATGAACTCATTTCATGTCAAATGATCTGAGCTGCTTTTTGCTCTATACTTTTATTGTATGACAACTATTGAAATTGCATTAGCAGCAAATCATCATATTATACTGATTTCTGAAGGATCATGTGACACTGAAGACTGGAGTAATGATGCGGAAAATTCAGTGATCACAGGATATAAATTATGTTTTACTATATATTCACTTAGAAAATTTTTTTTTTATATTGTAATAATATTTTCAAAAATTTTACTGTATTTTTGATCAAATAAATGCAGCCTTTGTGAGCAGAAGAGACTTCTTTCAGAAACTTGAAAAATCTTACTGACCCCAAACTCTTGAACAGTGGTCATGTTCATGAAGTGTATAAATGCACTCTTATAATCATTGTATTTGGCTATATTTAGACTCATCTTTATGCCCATCCTCCTCTTGTTCACTCATCTCTGTGTATTTCAGAGCATATTCTTCATCTGAAGGACTGAATCAGCGAGGGGATTTCAGGCAAATGTGAATCTGTTTGTGATCAGTATTTCTGTGAATATGCATGGTGTTTTTCTCTCTGATCAGTGACTGCAGGAGTCTCTGTTAATCGTGGTATTAGGAGTATTAACACACCAGCACATCACTGCCAGCTCAGTGTTTGATCAGTCACATTAAAATGAGCCATAATCTGATTACACATGATTATCAGTGAACCAACAACATGCCGATCCTGTCGAGGTGTCGCTGTATTTCTTGTAGTCTTTAAAGTCAACATGAAATCTATATTGACTTCCTTTATACATGTTCTTGGTCTCATTATAATTTATTTGATTATTAATATCATTTGTGTTCTGCAGGAGAAAGTGATATTGGTTTGGAAAGACATGAGAGTGAGTGAATGATGAAGATCCGGCTTCCTTTTGGTATGGAAATATTTTTTACATTCAAACATTTTCATTTTGCACTTTTATGCAAAGACACGTATTCATGTTATCAGTGTGTGCATCAGGGTTATTATTGTTAACAAAAACCATTAACATTTTTAAAAAATATATATATATATATATTTTTTTTTAACGTGAAATAAAACAAGCATTAACTGAAATTAAATAACATTTAAAAACGTGCTTAACTTATTTCAAGCTATAGTTGCCAATGCACCATTTCTCATTTTCATTTAGTTTAACTTGATGCAATAAAATAACTGAAATAAAAAAAATTATGTAAACTAAATAGACAAGCACAAAAATAATACAAATAAACAAAAGTGCACGATTACATTTATAAAAATGAAGCAAAAATTTAAATAAATATGCGAAATATAAACATACAAAAGTAACTCAAAATATGAATAAAATCTATAATCTTTATATTAATATAAACTATATCTCAATGGGGGTTGTAGCAGCCCTTGGGTCCAAAGAAACAGAGAGAGTCTCGACTGATGCATAAGGTGTCCTTTATTTAGTTCGTCAAACCCGCATGACGCTCAACTTTCACTCCATCACCTTAGCACCGTGAAAACTGTATTAAAAAATGAAAAACCATAACAAACATTTCACACACACTTGTTTCACGGCTACAAACGTCATTACACAAGTAAAACATTCAAGATGACAAACATTAATTATCAGCAAATAAACCATACATGTGTACAAATATTATGAAGTATCCATGAATGAGAGCATATCATACCTCGCTGCGCTCACCAAGGAATGCAAACAATATCCTTTCTTCCGTCATGAAACGGGCGTCAAGTTCTTTAAATGCATGCATAAAACACGGGATCTCCAGATAAAATACATATAAACTCACTCAAACACAGCTGCCTGCCATTCACACCGCCAACCACCTTTAAATATTCATCTTCCCTTGTGCAAACTACGGTGCCACCAAAGGGACAAATTTCATCGTTACAGGTGCACCACATTTCAAGTCAATCACATACGAATAACATTAAAATACATACAAAGATAAATATACTTGAATAAGGTACAAACAATTACACAAATATTTTAACCACTAATCCAACCCATATTTCATTTAATTAACAACATACATTAAACTCCAAAGTGGTCCTTTACAGGGGTAAAATAACACTGATGTCTGTGTATTAAAACTTTGTTGTTGATGATGATGTTAGTACTAGAAACAATCAATTCCTAATGGATAAAATCAATCCCACCCTATTATTTTCTTTTTGTTTAATATCCTATTCCAAACAGGACGTCACATGGTTGCAAATGTCGTTCCCTGTTAAGTCTATTAATAAAGTTGTAGCTGAATTGTTTAGGGCCTCCAAACTCTGAAAGTCAACATTCTCCCAGTGTCCCTTTTCCCGGTTACACACACATGTTAATAGACTGCCTGGAGGCAATCTGTTTGGAGGTGAATGTGTGTCCTGGAATGTGTCAGGGATTATCTTCTAAAACCGTTAATACATCGCTGGCCTTCCCGTAACATTAGCTGTTTGGAAATTACATTGTTCAATGACAACTGGCCCGTCTGTAAAAATGAACACAAAGGGCAGGTTAGTCTGAAACCCCTCGAGCACAACTTTGTGAGGAGTGAATGAACAAGCACAAAAGAAGTGGAATGACCTCTACAGATCAGGAGCGAGAGCCGAGGACTGTGAGATTAACTTTTCCTAATCTTCCTCACGCTCTCTGTGTCTCGGGCCTGGACTTCCTCTTCCTCACACTCTCTGTGTCTCGGGCCTGGACTTCCTCTTCCTCACGCTCTCTGTGTCTCAGGCCTGGACTTCCTCTTCCTCACACTCTCTGTGTCTCAGGCCTGGACTTCCTCTTCCTCACGCTCTCTGTGTCTCAGCCCTGGACTTCCTCTTCCTCACGCTCTCTGTGTCTCGGGCCTGGACTTCCTCTTCCTCACGCTCTCTGTGTCTCGGGCCTGGACTTCCTCTTCCTCACGCTCTCTGTGTCTCGGCCCTGGACTTCCTCTTCCTCACGCTCTCTGTCTTGGGCCTGGACTTCCTCTTCCTCACGCTCTCTGTGTCTCAGCCCTGGACTTCCTCTTCCTCACGCTCTCTGTGTCTCAGCCCTGGACTTCCTCTTCCTCACGCTCTCTGTGTCTCAGGCCTGGACTTCCTCTTCCTCACGTTCTCTGTCTTTGGCCTGGACTTCCTCTTCCTCACGCTCTCTGTGTCTCAGGCCTGGACTTCCTCTTCCTCACGCTCTCTGTGTCTCAGCCCTGGACTTCCTCTTCCTCACGCTCTCTGTGTCTCGGGCCTGGACTTCCTCTTCCTCACGCTCTCTGTGTCTCGGGCCTGGACTTCCTCTTCCTCACGCTCTCTGTGTCTCGGCCCTGGACTTCCTCTTCCTCACGCTCTCTGTCTTGGGCCTGGACTTCCTCTTCCTCATGCTCTCTGTGTCTCGGGCCTGGACTTCCTCTTCCTCACGCTCTCTGTGTCTCGGACCTGGACTTCCTCTTCCTCACGCTCTCTGTGTCTCGGGCCTGGACTTCCTCTTCCTCACGCTCTCTGTGTCTCTGGCCTGGGCTTCCTCTTCCTCACGCTCCCTGTGTCTCAGACCTGGACTTCCTCTTCCTCACACTCTCTGTGTCTCGGGCCTGGAGTTCCTCTTCCTCATGCTCTCTGTGTCTCAGGCCTGGACTTCCTCTTCCTCACGCTCTCTGTGTCTCGGGCCTGGACTTCCTCTTCCTCACGCTCTCTGTGTCTCGGCCCTGGGTTTCCTCTTCCTCACGCTCTCTGTGTCTCGGGCCTGGACTTCCTCTTCCTCACGCTCTCTGTGTCTCGGGCCTGGACTTCCTCTTCCTCACGCTCTCTGTGTCTCGGCCCTGGGCTTCCTCTTCCTCACGCTCTCTGTGTCTCGGGCCTGGGCTTCCTCTTCCTCACGCTCTCTGTGTCTCGGGCCTGGACTTCCTCTTCCTAACACTCTCTGTGTCTCGGGCCTGGGCTTCCTCTTCCTCACACTCTCTGTGTCTCAGGCCTGGACTTCCTCTTCCTCACACTCTCTGTGTCTCGGGCCTAGACTTCCTCTTCCTCACGCTCTCTGTGTCTCGGGCCTGGGCTTCCTCTTCCTCATGCTCTCTTTGTCTCGGGCCTGGGCTTCCTCTTCCTAACACTCTCTGTGTATCTGGCCTGGGCTTCCTCTTCCTAACACTCTCTGTGTCTCGGGCCTGGGCTTCCTCTTCCTCACACTCTCTGTGTCTCAGGCCTGGACTTCCTCTTCCTCACGCTCTCTGTGTCTCGGGCCTGGACTTCCTCTTCCTAACACTCTCTGTGTCTCTGGCCTGGGCTTCCTCTTCCTAACACTCTCTGTGTCTCGGGCCTGGACTTCCTCTTCCTCACACTCTCTGTGTCTCAGGCCTGGACTTCCTCTTCCTCACGCTCTCTGTGTCTCGGGCCTGGACTTCCTCTTCCTAACACTCTCTGTGTCTCGGGCCTGGGCTTCCTCTTCCTCACACTCTCTGTGTCTCAGGGCTGGGCTTCCTCTTCCTCACACTCTCTGTGTCTCGGGCCTGGACTTCCTCTTCCTCACGCTCTCTATGTCTCGGACCTGGACTTCCTCTTCCTAACACTCTCTGTGTCTCGGGCCTGGGCTTCCTCTTCCTAAAACTCTCTGTGTCTCGGGCCTGGACTTTCTCTTCCTCACGCTCTCTGTGTCTCGGGCCTGGACTTCCCCTTCCTCACGCTCTCTGTGTCTCGGGCCTGGGCTTCCTCTTCCTAACACTCTCTGTGTCTCAGGCCTGGGCTTCCTCTTCCCCACGCTCTCTGTGTCTCGGGCCTGGACTTCCTCTTCCTCACGCTCTCTGTGTCTCGGGCCTGGACTTCCTCTTCCTCACACTCTTCTGTGTCTCAGGCCTGGACTTCCTCTTTCTCACACTCTCTGTGTCTCGGGCCTGGACTTCCTCTTCCTCACGTTCACTGTGTCTCGGGCCTGGACTTCCTCTTCCTCACGCTCTCTGTGTCTCGGGCCTGGACTTCCTCTTCCTCACGTTCACTGTGTCTCGGGCCTGGACTTCCTCTTCCTCACGTTCACTGTGTCTCGGGCCTGGACTCGTTTTTCGTCACGCTCTCTGTGTCTCTGGCCTGGACTTCCTCTTCCTCACGTTCACTGTGTCTCGGGCCTGGACTTCCTCTTCCTCACGTTCACTGTGTCTCGGGCCTGGACTTCCTCTTCCTCACGCTCTCTGTGTCTCGGGCCTGGACTTCCTCTTCCTCACGCTCTCTGTGTCTCGGGCCTGGACTTCTTCTTCCTCACGTTCACTGTGTCTCGGGCCTGGACTTCCTCTTCCTCACGTTCACTGTGTCTCGGGCCTGGACTCGTTTTTCGTCACGCTCTCTGTGTCTCTGGCCTGGACTTCCTCTTCCTCACGTTCACTGTGTCTCGGGCCTGGACTTCCTCTTCCTCACGTTCACTGTGTCTCGGGCCTGGACTCCTTTTTCGTCACGCTCTCTGTGTCTCTGGCCTGGACTTCCTCTTCCTCACGCTCTCTGTGTCTCTGGCCTGGGCTTCCTCTTCCTCACGCTCCCTGTGTCTCAGACCTGGACTTCCTCTTCCTCACGCTCTCTGTGTCTCGGGCCTGGACTTCCTCTTCCTCACGCTCTCTGTGTCTCGGGCCTGGACTTCCTCTTCCTCACGTTCACTGTGTCTCGGGCCTGGACTTCCTCTTCCTCACGTTCACTGTGTCTCGGGCCTGGACTCCTTTTTCGTCACGCTCTCTGTGTCTCTGGCCTGGACTTCCTCTTCCTCACGTTCACTGTGTCTCGGGCCTGGACTCCTTTTTCGTCACGCTCTCTGTGTCTCGGGCCTGGACTTCCTCTTCCTCACGTTCACTGTGTCTCGGGCCTGGACTTCCTCTTCCTCACGTTCACTGTGTCTCGGGCCTGGACTTCCTTTTCGTCACGCTCTCTGTGTCTCGGGCCTGGACTCCTTTTTCGTCACGCTCTCTGTGTCTCGGGCCTGGACTTCCTCTTCCTCACGTTCACTGTGTCTCGGGCCTGGACTCCTTTTTCGTCACGCTCTCTGTGTCTCGGGCCTGGACTTCCTCTTCCTCACGCTCTCTGTGTCTCGGGCCTGGACTTCCTCTTCCTCACGTTCACTGTGTCTCGGGCCTGGACTCCTTTTTCGTCACGCTCTCTGTGTCTCGGGCCTGGACTCCTTTTTCGTCACGCTCTCTGTGTCTCTGGCCTGGACTTCCTCTTCCTCACGTTCACTGTGTCTCGGGCCTGGACTCCTTTTTCGTCACGCTCTCTGTGTCTCGGGCCTGGACTTCCTCTTCCTCACGTTCACTGTGTCTCGGGCCTGGACTCCTTTTTCGTCACGCTCTCTGCGTCTCTGGCCTGGAGACAGTGTAGCCAGAGACAGTGTAGCAAGCGAAGGTCATGTACTGGGCAACTCTTTAGAGATGTTTTGTTCTTTATGTTGCTTTTTGGGTTGATAAAGTGCCAGAGGAATATTAGTTTATCATTATTTTATTTAGATAGATTGTCTTAACTGTTTATTCTAAAATTATAATACACTGTATTATAGACTATACAATTATAATATAAATATATATTAATTTATAAAAATAAATATTGTTTATAATTTTTATGTGGACAGGAGCTCAGATCAGGGTTGTAATTGTTAAATAAAACTAAAACTATTAAAATGTTACTTGAAATGAAATAAACTTTAACTGAAATAAAATAACATTAAACATTTAGTTACCAAGGCTGCATTCATCACTTTCATTTAGTTTAACTTGATGTACTAAAATAAATAAAAATAAAATGTATAGAAAATATTTATATAAACTAATTAATATAAACAAAAATGTTACAAATGGCAAAAACGCAACAAACATTAACTAAAATTAAAATGAAAACCTGATATCTAAAAATAGAAACTATTTATTATCATTATAAAATACTAATAAAAACTGTAATAATATCAAAATAACACTGGCTCAGATCAGTTGATCTTGAGGTTTTTGTATTTTATTATTTTATTTTGTTGTCAGCCGTTTCTCATAAGATTCATTAAGAGAAATAAAAACAGACTGTATACATTTAATGTACTCTATTATAGACTGAATTAATTTATTTATGTTACATTTATTTTTTAAAAAAAAGTAACATATATGACTTTAATGATGTAGTCTCTGTGGTCTTTTTCTTATAAATCTGAGTCGCAGGATTTATCTCTCCATTACTGTCACTTCTGTCTTGGATAAACAGCTAAGATATTATTCAAAAGATGTTAGATAAAAGTGTAATTTTTCTTTTCTATAGGATAATACACAATAGTTTTTTTTGTCAAAACCACACAGGCAAGCCTAAGCAAATCAATGGCTCACCTTTTGTATCTTTTGTTTGCTATAGTCTTCATTTTGTGGCCTTGTGTTTGTTCATTAAAAGCAGGTTAGCTTTACCTCGCCTCGGCGTGTTTGAAGCTCGATGATGTCATTGACAAACAGACGTGTGAACCTGATATTACTAAGTACATGTTCCTGGATCAACATTTCAGTCAACCAATCAGATTTGAGGGACACGTTTACAGTTTGTGTCAAGTTTAGGCTTAACCCTCCTGTTACCCTCAAATCCGATAACATCTTTTACCCACTGGGGTCAATTTGACCCCAGTATTTTAAACCTCCAGAATATGATTTTTTTTTTACAAAGGTTTGTGTCTCAGGTAATTTATATCTTTGTTGACTACTTAAATAACCTTTTAAGTTGACATCCACCCACCAAACCCCCCTCCCCACCCCTCCCCACCCCTTATACATCCCGAATACCCACTGCACGACTATGGACAAATTTACAAATCACCATAAAATCTTACTGATTGACCTAAAATTGGAAAAGTATACATATTTTTGGTCTTTTATTTGTTTTATAATATTTCTAAGTATAGATTTTGGTAATCTATAACATTTGGAAAGAAAAACGTTTCGGTTACGTATGTAACCCTCGTTCCCTGAGTAGGGAACGGAGACGTTGCTTCGGATGACGACGAATGGGGTTTCGCTTAGAAAGCCTATCGACTTCGAGTATACAAAACGAGCCAAAGAAATGCCATGGGTCTGCGGAATTTGCATTGCGTATCTCCGCCTTACCTCGTGGGTATAAAAGGAGGACGCCGGCAACATGCAGGTATGTTTCTTCGCTGAAGATCCGAGACTGAACTCAGGCGATCCCCGCGGTACAGCGGAAGTGGCAGGAAGACGTAACGTCTCAGTTCCCTACGCAGGGAACGAGGGTTACATACGTAACCGAGACGTTCCCCTCCGTTGTCACTCCGAGTTACGTCGGATGACGACGAATGGGGTTACCAGTCTAATCACGCCACCCTCTCGGCTGCTTCCAGTGCCCTGCGTAAATCTGAGATCCCTGTCGTGAGACTGGCACGGACGAAGGACTCCTATTTAGCACAGGAATACCAAGGTACACTGGGGAGCATATCCCATAGCTTTATAGGAAATATGCAATTATTGCCAACCCAGAGGGGGGGGGGGGAATTAGAGAATACACATATGACCCGGAGGGATGCATATGGAGAACACTGGGGTGTCCAGCCGCAGGTGGAATATTTCAACCCCAGGGGTGGCAAGGTGGCTTGCCAAGGGAAAGACACATGCTCAGAGAGGCTTACAGTGGAAATACACATGTGGGGGTCGCTCAGAGGAGGGACCATGCACACGGGAGGCACCTAGCCGACGCACAGGCAATAGACACTGGCGCCGACGTCAGGAGTGCTGGAGGAACTCAGGGCTTTCGGGGAAGCTCACCTGAGGAATATATCGCACGTATCCAGTCCGTGGAGTGGAATGGCGAGCAAGCGAAGACACCTGAGCGGGTCCAGTACTAGCTGTTTGAAGCGAGTACATGAGAGGACACTGGCTCCACTCGGAGATTATAGAATCTGGCGAATGTGTTCGGTGTCACCCAGCCTGCAGCTCTGCAGATGTCTGTTAGCGAGGCGCCATGCGCTAGAGCCCAAGAGGACGCCACACTCCGGTGGAGTGGGCAGTCACACCAAGGGGGCACTGTTGACCTTGCTGCTGGTATGCCAAAGCAATGGCGTCCACTATCTTTTCCAGTGAGAGAGCCTTTCCCTTCAGCTTCCCACCATAACAGACAAAAAGCTGCTCTGAGGTCCTGAAACACTGCGTTCTGTCTACATAGGCGCGGAGAGCACGTACTGGACAGAGCGGAGAGCACGTACTGGACTCCTCCAGGGGCAGCGCTTGCAGGTTCACCACCTGGTCCCGGAAGGAAATGGTAGGAACCTTGGGCACATATCCAGGCCGGGGTCTCAGGATCACGTGAGAGTAAGCCGGCCCGAATTCCAGGCACGCTTCGTCAATGAAGAATGTGTGCAGGTCCCCTACCCTCTTGATGGAGGCCAATGCAACCAGGAGTGCTGTCTTCATTGACAGGAACTTAAGCTCCACTGATTGCAAAGGCTCAAAGGGAGCACTCTACAGGGCATTTAGAACCAATGAGAGGTCCCAAGAGGGAACAAGAGGAGGGCGAGGAGGATTCAGTCTCCTCGCTCCCCTCAGGAACCTGACGATCAGGTCGTGCTTTCCTACGGACTTACCTTCCACTGTAACATGGTGTGCGGCAATAGCGGCAACGTATATTTTCAGGGTGGAGGGAGACAGCCTTCACTCCAACCCTTCTTGAAGGAAGGAAAGCACGACACAGATCGAACATCTCCGGGGGTCTTCTTGGTGAGAAGAGCCCAGTTGATGAAGAGGTTCCACTTCAACGCGTAGACATGTCTCGTGGACGATGCTAAGTGGAAGTGATGGTAACCACCACCGCTGGTAGTAGGATACTGAACCTGCCTCATCCCGTCCAGGAGCCACACGTGGAGGTTCCAAAGATCAGGACGAGGGTGCCAAGGGTGTTTAGATGTCATTTTCAAATGAGAGAGTTGGAGAACATAGAGAGCACACAGAGCACAAAGAGAAATGGTTTAGAAGGCTTCTGTTCATGCTTTTATAATGTTTGCTCCTCCCCTTTGTTTGGTAAAGCATGAGACTTATGTTTTCCCCTCCCCCATGGCATGGAGGGAATAAATTTATATAAAATTATAATGAACATTATACAATTATAACATGTTATAGTGACCTCAATAAAACAACCAAAACAAATGTGTGTGAAATTTTTATATTTCTTATGTTTTATACAGCTAAAAGAGCCTGGGGTCAAATTGACCCCAAGGAACACCGATGCTACAAAATGTGTACAGGACATTGAAAAAATATCAGCAGGTTAATTTTATGTTTACAGAGTTGTCCCCATTAAATTAGGAAAAGTCATTAAATCTGAAGCAAAAAAAAAAAAAAAAAAGATGTATTTCCAGACGTTAAACATTGAATGGGGTCAAATTGACCCCAAGGATAATAGGAGGGTTAAACCAGTGAAAACATCATTTCACTCTGATTTTAGGGATAAATTATGTTTAGGGTTAGGGATAGGGTTAGGACTAATTTCCGGGCAGGAATGTTGTAATTCCAGGATCAACAAAAGGTGTTGAACCAGGAACATGTCTTGGCAAAATCACGGTGACCACAAACACACACACACATGCTTTTCTCCTTCGCTTTACTCGCTTGTTTCCTCAGTAAGTCATTCAGTAACTTCCCGTCTGAGAGTAAATCACCGGCCCAGCCCACCGAATGCAGATTTTGCCAACTATTACATAAGAAGTGTCCACTACCCCAGCTGACCGAATGTTCTGTGACGTTAATGGAACTTGTTTTAGAATGTTCAGAGAAATTCTAAAGTAACGTTCCCATTATGTTTGCAGAATGATAAAATGGAATGTGCACATACATAACCAAGAAAAAGCATTTTCAAAACATTTAAAAAACTGGAAGTTTTGATAACTTAATGGGAACGTTAGCAAAACATTCTTTGACCATATTTTGTCAACCGGGATCTGTTCCCAAATGAACCAGCTTGTTTCTCAGCCTTGGCCAAGTTGAGAGACTAAAGTTAGCTATATTTCTCTCCGAGTTTATGTATAAAGCTGTTTTTAAGCACAAAGCTCTTTAAATGTTGAGCTACCTTTGTTCCGATTGTAAATCTGCCATGCTATTGGGCATTGAGCCTTGTTTGTAGATGCTGTTTTTTTTGGAAAAATGAGCAGTTTGTAAAACTGGAATGCCCATCCAGCGAATAAATCCATCTTTTGAATCTTATGAAGTGGTCAGACTTTACGTCTGTGTTATTCTGAGAGCACTTGCTAGCCAAAACTGCCCTGACCGACTCTGAAAACTCACAATAAATGCTTTCCATGCATATCTGTGGTGCTTTGGATCTACACCGTCTAGTGTCGAAACCTAAAAGTGCTTTCAGCATTAGCTGATTTAAGCAACTGAAAGACACTGTCTGTTACAATAATCTTTTTAGCACTATTACAGTGCTAATAAGTCTGTAAAATGTATATATATATATATATATATATATATATATATACATATGGAGTGATTATGTCTACCATATATATACCGTGAACCCGCAGCATAATAATACTTTCACTGTTTTGAGTTTATACATTTGTGTTCTTCCTTCTTTTGTAATTCTGCTTTCTTGCTGTTTATAGGTAAGCAAAGATGTCTCGAGGGCAAAACTGTTCAAGAGTGAAGCATAATGAGTGTTACACATAAATTAGCTGGCTAAAGCATACAATAGAAGGCTGGAATAATTAATAATATAAATATTAATAAAATACTTTTCAAATGAAATTGTACTATATTTTAGTTCGATAATGTTTTTATATTTAATATTTTGTATTTTTAGGAGATTTTATGGTACTAAATTATATTAATGCAATAGTTATAATCCATTTATTCACTGTTTGAGCATAGATCTAAAAACTTAAAACTGTCAGTCATCTTGAATTTGGTCTCTTTTTAAAGATGACACTTGTCAGATTATTGCTCAAGTGAAGTTTTAAGTTTTAAAAAACGAACTTTAAAAAGTTATACATTTTACTTTATTGTTGTTCAAAATGTAAAAAAAAAAGTAATTTTAAAAAAAAATTCAATTGATATATTTTGCAAAACATGTTTTACTTAAAATTGCAAGAAAATTAAAGCCATAAATCTAAACAAGCTCTGCTCCAAATTTGAAGGTGAAAAGTTCTGATACGATTTATCTTTGTAATTTTTTACATCACAAAAACAAGCTGTTTTAACAGGTGTGAGATATATATATATATATATATATATATATATATATATATATATATATATATACTGTATATCAAAAACACAGTAAAAACATTAATATTGTGAAAAATTATTACAAATGAAAACAGCTGTTTTCTATGTGAATATATAGTAAAGTGTAATTTATTCCTGTGATCAAAGCTGAATTTTCAGCATCATTACTCCAGTCTTCAGTGTCACATGATCCTTCAGAAATCACTATAATATGATGATTTGATGCTCAAGAAACATTTCTGATTATTATCAATCATTTGATCCCATGAAAATATCCTTTGATGAAGAAAGTTCCAATAAACAGCATTTATTCGAAATGTAATCTTTCGTAACATTACTGTCACTTCTGATCTGTTGAATATATATATATATATACATATATATATATATATATATATATATATATATATATATATATATAGCCTACACAAACATATATATTCATTGTTAACAAAGTGGTTGAAAAGTATTGAGTTCATTCACATAAGTGAACTCTGGCGATCACTAGTTTGTGTTCCTGTAGACCACAAGTCTGATGTCCTCATTCTCGTGTGAACTGATGAACATGTTTATGATCATTGTGTTCTTCAGCCGGGTGTCAAACACATATCTAAACCAATATATGAGGTTTGCTGTGTGGAAGACTTAGACAAGTCAAGAAGTTCTGGATGAGATCAATCATTAATGGTGCTTGTAGGCCTAATAACTCCTTATAGGGTTACACTTTAATTTTATGGTCCACTTTAGACATTCTATAAGTAACTTTGCAACTAGCAGTCAGAGAGTATTTGTAGACTGTTAAGTTAGGGTAAACAGAATATATAGTTGCAAAGTTACTCTGAGTCAGTAGAAAATGTATTGAGGAGCATCAAAATAAGGTGTTAGCAGATATTAAGCAGACACTCAATGACTGATAGTTGACATGTAGTTGCAAAGTTACTTATAGTTAGTAGACTGTCTAAAGTGGGCCATCGAAATAAAACTTCATATTAATCGCTATCAGGGCTAAAACAATTTCACCAGAGAACTTTATCAAGCCCTTGTGGGACAATGTTTCACAAAGGTTTCGGTAGAATGCTTTTCCATGACCCTGTGTGACATGTAGCGTTTGTTGTGTCAACCTGCTACATTTTACTTTCACTGTCCATTCTGTGTTTAGACACTCGTGTTACTCTTTCGTACGTTTCTGCTTTCTCTTGCTGTTTATAGGTAAGCAAAGATGTCTCGAGGGCAAAACTGTTCAAGGTTCATGTAAAGAGAGGTAAAGAGTAATGGGTGTCATGCAATAAATTAGCAGTACAAAGTACAGATATTTAAAAGTTTAATGGCAGATAATAAATAATGGAAATGGTAAAATATTAACAGACATTTTATTTTTAACTTATGTCTTATGTAAGTTGATTCATGCAGCTTGCTTTTTTGCACATGCATTTTCTTTTCCTTTTCATTGTTGTGGTTTTTTAATTGTTATTTTGATTTTAAAAAAGCAACTTTGGGCAGTTTTTTCCCCCATAATGTTACACTACCGTTCAAATGTTTTGGGCTCGGTAAGATTTTAAAAAAAAAGTCCCCCTGTGGTGAAAATCAAGTTTTTAATGTTGTTTATATGTCTATGTGGTGTTTTTAATATGCTTTAAGACAAACCATGTGTAAATTCATAAGTCGACAGCATTGCTGAGTATTTTCTCCTTAAAACTGCAGTGAACCAAAGACAGTCTCAAAAACACGGTTTGAAATCGCTGGTGTTTCTGACGTCACAAACTACCTTGTAACGAGGTACAACGAGTGGATCTCTGAGCTGAGTGAGTGAGTGGAGGCGGGGCTCATTTGCATATTAATAGAACTGCGAATACTAAATGAGGCAAGGGTGTCGAGTTACATTCAAGATATTTAAAGGCATGAATAATTTTTTTCAAGGAAAAAAATTTAAATATGTCATTTTGGTGATCAAATATGAGTTTTAAGGGATAAAATTGCTTTAAAATGAAATTGAATTTTCTTTAATTGAATTGAAAGAAATCTCTCCTGCTCACCAAGGCTGCTTTTACTTGATCAAAAATAGAGTAAAAACAGTGAAACAATAAACAAATTTAAAATAACTGTGCAGCCATTACTTCGTGTCACGTGATCCTTCAAAAATCATTCTAATATATTGCTGACTTGCAATTTTGTAACATTTTAAATATCTTTACTGACACTTTTGATCAATTTAATGCACCCTTGCTGAATAAAAGTATTCATTTCTTTCCAAACTTCCCAAACTTCTGGTTAACATTTTTTGGGCTTCTTTTTGAAACACACTCACAACACAAGGCATTTTAATTGTTTTGCTTAAAGGATATAATTACTGAAAAGTTGTTTGTTTGCAGCAAGAGGCCAGATGAAATTAAGCCTTGTGTGTGTTTTATGCAAGTTTATGCAACAATGAAGCAGATAAAATACTATCTATCTTCATCTCTAAAAATAATTAGTTTGACTCTTCTGGAGGATTTTCTCAGGATAATTTACTCTCTCCTCTTCTGTGTTTACACTTGGAGCGCTCAATCCCTCACAATTAGTGTCTATTTTTTGCAATAGGCGAGTGTATAATGAGAGGATGAGAAGTGCAGCGGATGAATGTAGGTGTCTTCATGGAAAAGACGAGTGGAAAATTCTGTTCAGGGACAAAGTGGGCAGATAGAGTTGGGGGGTGACGTCTGGTAACCTGAACCCTGGAGACACAAATCTTAGGTAAAGCTACGGTCTCTGAGAGGGAACAATGCTCTCTCACATGCGACGAGCCTCGCTCACACAATATCCCTTATATGTGCGCGAGCTGAGTGATTCGGGTCTCCGGGGACGGAGCGCAGTGAAAGGACATCATGTGCTGAGTTTCCTCGAGTGTAATTACAGGTGCCTTAGAATGGTCCTTTTAAAGGAGTAGCTTACCCCAAAAACCACAATTCTGTCATCATTGCTCATCGTGCAATTGAAAAAATGTGTCAGCCGATTGAGTGTGACCCAAACAAATCATTCATGAGGCTAAACTTGTTATTAAAGGGTGTTTGTTAGGCACAAAGCAGAGTTGCTGAACACTGCTAATCTAACCAGCAGTTAAAGGTGCAATGTGTAATATTTCTGAGGATCTATTTACAGAAATGCAATATAAGATCCATAACTATGTTTTCAGTGGTGTATAAAGACCTTGCATAATGAACTGTTATGTTTTTATTACCTTAGAATGAGACATTTATATCTCCATAACCGCGGGCGCCCCTTTCTAGGTTGACATATCATGTTTCTAGCGTAGCCGACAGCGAACACACAGCACTACAGAGCGCGTTTCCTCACTACCTTGAAAAATAAGTTTTCAGTGGTGTATAAAGACCTTACTTAATGAACCGTTATATTTGTATTACCTTAGAATGAGCAGTTTCTGTCTACACACACCGCGGGTTCCCTTACATTGAAATGCGCCGACATGTTTCTACGGTGGCCCTAAACGGACAAACGCGTTTCGTTACTATGTTGCTCTTCGTGCAAGGAAGCAAGCTTAGTTCAGCGAATAAAACACTGACACAATGATGAACAAGTAACAATAATATTCGCAATAACAGTTTTACTGAATAATTAAGGAAACATAATTTCTTAATTTATCCTTGTAAAGAAACCTCATTGCTGAGCTGGCTACTCTCTGCTGTCTCAGACGATGACATATTTTCCTGTCAGCCACCGTAACTTCTGTTGGTTGCAATTCGTAACCTCACCACTAGATGCCGCTAAAAATCACTCACTGCACCTTTAAAGGGTTAGTTCACCCAAAAATGAAAATTCTGTCATTAATTACTCATGTCGGTCAAGACTTTCGTAAATTTTTTCGGAACACAAATGGAGATCTGTTTGATGAAATCTGAGATCTTTCGTAACACAAGAATGAACCTCATTGGTTCTTGCGGAAGCTCAAACGTGCTGCGCAACACAGGAATGAACCTCATTCATTTTTGCACGTCAAGCATCCATGCATATGAATTTCTTTCTTGTGCTGAACACAAATGAAGACATTTTGAAGAATATGGGTAACCAAACAGTTGACTTCCATAGTGAGTAAATGATAACAGAATTTTTATTTTTGGGTGAACTATCCCTTTAAATGGTTCATGAATGCTATGGAATACAGACCTAAGGTTGGTCTCTTTTTATAATGCCGCTGAATTGTGGGGACATACTAGAAGTGACATACTGCTTTCTGCAGTGTTCTTCACAGAAAGCCGTGCGAGAAAGAGACACTGCCTTCTTTCACAGTTGTCATGTTTACTATTCTCTCTCATTCTCTCTCTCTCTCAGTGTCTGACATTTCCCTCCACACTCACAGCTGCATGCCTGAGAGAGACACTACACACTGCTTATTGCACATTGATGAGCAGAAGAGTACACTTACAACGCTAACATTCATATTGTGAAAATAAAGAAGCGGAGAGACTGGAATCTCTCTTGAGGTGACATGTGTGTGTGTGTGTGTGTGTGTGTGTGTTGTGTGTGTGTGTGTGTGTGTGTGTGTGTGTGTGTGTGTGTGTGTGTGTGTGTTGCACTCTCCACCTCCACCTCTTGATGGAAATTGACAGCTTTGTCATCCTGAAATAATGGCCATGATGTGTCTTTTTTTTTTGGCCGGGCATTGTATTATATTATATTATATTAAATATTCTGGTTTGCATCTCTCGAATTCCATAATAATCAAGTAACATGAAGCACCTTTCATTTGTGAAGTAATTCATTTACTGTTACATCACATTATATTTGAGTATGGGCCAGACATTATAGCATTAGATGGCCATTTCCTCTGAGCAACGAAGTTCGTTTGCATTTGTGCTCGTAGAGCGGCGGCTGTAATCACGTGTGTGTGTCAGAGAGATACAGTACGAGCCCTTCCCCCTTCACAGAATGAGCCACTTCAACACATCATCCTTTCTTTTAGTCAATAATCCCTGTGTCAGACACACCAATCATGGGATGAAGCACTGGAACCGGATCGGTAAATAATAGTTTTCACTGTTTAAGGGTATTGTTAGCTGTTACCTGATTTGATCCAGGCATTGCTGTTTTCAAAGACTAGTGCACTAGTACAAAGTAATACTGTATATTCTTGATTATTCAGCTCTGCTAAGTCACAGACCGCCTACTTTAGTATATAATGTTTCCTTTCAGAGACTGGACTGCTTCTTTTAAACAGGTTAGGTATCTATTTTAAAGCCCCATTTCACGATCCAATCAAGTTAATGAGTGCCAGACCTATAAGGAAAAAAATATTAAAATGTAACCACTAAAATGGATTTCTGTGACTGTCAGAAAGGCTGATCGTCACTGTTGACTTTCCCACAACCCTGTTTTCACCTTGAATATCTGCACACTTCATCCCTTTCTTCCTAAAGCATGCTGTCATTAACAGGCTCCAGCTGCTCCTGGTTTTCCTCGACTATTTACCAAACAAATGGATGCAAACTCAAAAGGAAATGTGCTAACCATGCTCACCGACATATAAGTGGTGCTAAGCTGTTGAAAAGCATAAATATGGACTCAACTTAATCCACTGTTGACAGAGAAAAGATAGCAAGCCGTTTACAAAACACGGACAAAGCCTATGCAAAACTCACATTCAGAATTCTTGAGATATGTTTGTGGCCGTGTGCAAATGTAGTTTGATCTATCAGATTTATTACTGGGTGTTGAATGCCAAAGGACACAATTTACACAGTCATTCATCACTTAACTTTGAAATGAAGAAGTGGCCAAAGGTCATAAAATAAGCTGGTGCCTGATCATCAGCAAATAAATGATTCATGTTGAAGACAAATCAGTGCACAGGGAAGGTTTTTTAAATACTAGTAAATTGTTGTGTAAACTGCCACAGGCCTAGTAATAAGACTAGTATAGTTCCTCATCTTGGTGTCAATGACATGACCTACCTGTTTGGATGAAGGTTGAATAAATGTTAAAGCTCGATGACAGCAGCCAAACTCCTCCCTAATCTTCTCAAAACTCCTCCTTGAAACGGGTGAGGTGGCGGGGTATAAATTTTGTGAACCTGGCTAGGACACACAGGAGCTTTTTGTCTCCGGAGAGGCTATCAGGAGAACGACGACACTTAAAATCCACAAACTTTAGATTTTGATAAGGAATAAACTAGGAAAATGGGGCTTGGCGTGAGTGGACCATATTTTTATTATACTGCCAGTTTGCTTTCCTGCACTTGTTGCTCCATTTGTTGTGTTTTTTATTTTATCTCATGCTCTGCTTTTTTTAAATCAGCAATGTGTGTATTGCTTATGCAAAGTATTGTTATTTTTGATAGACGGGGAATGATAAGTACAAATTGGCGGCGACTTCAGAGGATGGAGCCAAAAAGCCAAAAAAGGGGAAAAGAAAGCAGAAGGACATGGACGATCTTAAAAAAGAAGTGGATCTGGTGTGTATATAAATGCATTTAGAAAATACACATTGCATTAACATACTTTTAACACTCCATTTAATCATAATGTGGGGAACGGAGATTTCAAGGCTCTTTTCTTTTCCACAGGACGACCACAAGTTGACTCTGGACGAGCTTCACCGCAAATACGGCACTGACCTGAGCAGGGTGAGTTTAGTGACACTTTTGGGAAATCTTATTGCATCTAGAATAATTCATATGCATCTTTAATCTGATTAGATGAGCATAAATGATTATTGTTATCATCTACCTTTAAAAAAAAAAAACAGCTAGTAACCGGAATAAAAAAATAATTGAAATTATGTAATATTAAGTTTTCTTTTTGTCAAATCAAAGCGCTTTTACTCAAAATTATTATTATTTTTATATATATATATATATATATATATATATATATATGACGTCTTTATAAGATGTTAATCAGATCACAGAAGACATGTTCAAGGCAAAACAGTAGATTGTTATGTATTGGAAACAGTAGATTATATGTATTGGATACAGAAGATTATAAATTGTAATGGAAAACTTCTAATTTAAGCACTTGCAACTTATGTAACTATGAATCTGAAACCTATGTGCATAATATTATTCGAGCTGTCCTGAAGCAAACCCGGACACAGGGCAGTGGGTGGTGTCCGACTGTTAGCTCCGCCCCCACCTGGACCAAACCCTCTGCCCTACCTTGACCTTCACTTCACTCCAACTCTCAAGGACAGCATGCCCCTTTCAGTTATTACACAATATCTACCTGGAGTCTCATATTTATGTTCATTTAAAAAAAAAAATCCATCCACAGCTACTGTTTTAAACTTGCTTACCCTGCGACAACTCATTGACTCGTTTTTTTTAAAATCATTTTTGGCAGGGCTTGTCTTCTTCCCGTGCAAAGGAGATCTTAGCTCGTGATGGGCCGAATGCACTGACCCCACCTCCTACGACTCCAGAATGGATCAAGTTCTGCAAACAGCTCTTTGGTGGGTTCTCAACGCTGCTGTGGATTGGTGCGATCCTTTGTTTCCTGGCATATGGAATCCAGGCTGCCTCCGAAGACGAACCCGCAAATGACAATGTACTATGGAGCAAAAATGGTCTTCTCTTAATTATGCATATATAGTTAATATGTCAACAAACATCAATTTCTCCGTTAAATAATTAGTTGAATAATTTTTGCAGCTTTACCTGGGGATTGTGCTTGCTGCTGTTGTCATAATCACGGGATGCTTCTCATACTACCAAGAAGCCAAGAGCTCTAAGATCATGGAATCTTTTAAGAACCTTGTTCCTCAGGTATTGAAATTAAAAAATTATTCTGATAGACATTTTAGCTCTCATAAAAACTAGTCGTTTTAATACATTCTGGTTTTGTAGCAAGCCCTGGTTGTGCGTGATGGAGAGAAAAAGAACATCAATGCTGAGGAGGTAGTCGCTGGAGATCTTGTGGAGGTCAAAGGTGGAGACCGAATCCCAGCTGATCTTCGTATCATCTCTGCACATGGATGCAAGGTAAGACCTAAAGCTCATTAGAATGGCAAAAGTAACATACTCCTATACTGTTAAAAAAAGACCAGCCAAAATGCTGGTCGCCACCAACCAGGCTTCTTAAGTAGCGTAACCAGAAAGATTTTTTGTCTAACTGGTTGCTATTAGGGATGCACGCATATAACAATTATGTCCGATAACGATAACCGATCATTTTTTATATTTTAAAGCCGATAATCGATATATTGGCCGATAAATATAAATCCAGAGCCTGATTACAAAAACAAAAGTCTCACCATTAAAAGCCATGTCCCAAGCACACAATTATAATGTTCTTATAATTTTATGTAGCCTATTTGACAGACTTGCGGTGCACATGTTGCACTTAACTGTATTTCACTTTTTTGAAGTGATTCCAATCATATTTCAAGCAATTCAAAACCATCAGGACGAACAGTGCGGATCTGAAGTATCTCAGCTAAAGGAAATAATCCATTATTTATCGGCGTTGATTTATCGGACAAATTTTCTTATTGGGCCGATAACGATAACATGTATCGGCGGATAACAATATGATGGCTGATATATTGTGCATCCCTAGTTACTATGCAAGTCAACCAAGGTTTTGTTGGGGAACAGGTTGTCTATGCTGGTCTGTCCAAACCTGCTCCTGGTGGGCCAATGTTTTACAGAGGTAAAACAGCATTGGACACCCCTGATCTAGACCAACACCAAACCAGTACTAACCAGTCTAAACAAGCCTGAACCAACATGGATATTCATGGAAATCTTCCTTCCTTATGTGCAGGTGGACAACTCTTCACTCACTGGTGAATCTGAACCCCAGACTCGTGCTCCTGACTTCTCCAATGAAAATCCCCTGGAAACCAGAAACATTGCATTCTTCTCTACCAACTGCGTTGAAGGTACAATGATAAGACAGCTAAAGTTTGTTGGATAACAAAAACAATGAAATAAATATAGCTGCAAGCAGCAATTAAGGGGGTTCAAGTCCTTTAAGGCCTTTAAGCACATGCATATAAAGGTATTATGTTTTATTTTTCATAGATGGAAAATACCATTTAAAGACAAAACAGGGAATTTGCTAAGGAAATATATGTTTTTAAAACTTTTTAACAGTTATCGAGGTTGAGCCAAAAACCTAGGACTAGTTTACGATAGTAGGTTTTTTAAATAATCTCCAATATTTAACGAACAATTCGATTGACAGTGGTTGTTCTTGAGGGAAAGTTGTTCTACCAGTTCTACCATGTGGTATGAATGTTGTGGGCATGTGTGAAAATCGTGTGATATACAATCCTTTACGCACATGAAAAACGCCAAGGCGCCCCCCTCTGATGGCCGATTTCTTTCAAATTTCTCACAGGCCTCTAGGGCCGTGAGTCAAACAGGCCCAGTGAGTTTAGTGCCGACTGGCCTCTGTTAACCTTGTCTGACAACCGCTCAAACATCATTGGCCGACGGCGGCCATGTTTTTGATATACTCAAATGTCCTCGTAGACAACTGCGGCACCTTGGACAAATACACCTCATGCCAGTTTTCAATTGTACTGACAGTTGTGTAGCTATTGTAATTTTTGTGTTTTTATTTTATTTTATAGTGCCACAAAGTGGTCAGTCGCTGCGTCCTTTTTTTACGTGACCACAGACTGAGCCCATACATAGGTGTACCAAGATTGGTGAAACTACCTCATTCCGTTCAAGACGGATAGCCATTTTAGTAAAAGTAGCCGTGAATCGAAATTTCGCCATTTTTTGTCATTATTTACAATCAGACTCCAGAGAATCTTTATGCACTAGTTTGGTTCCGATTGGGCATAAAACCTAAGACTACTTGGCAAAAAAAATTTTCTCTAAAAATCCAAAATACCTGAAAATTTTGCAATGGTGTCATCGAATCTGGAATCGAGGATCAAGGATTACAATGATATAAGACACTTGAGCCTGAGACAAAAGATACTGAGAAAAAAAAATACTTTTGATCAGGCTGGGTAGGTACTACTATTCCTCAAAGTTTCAAGTCTCTACAACTTATGGTTTGGTCTGCCCGATCACTTTTAGGGGAGAATACTGATCCTTGGAAATTATAACAATACAATTGGGTTTCAGCGCTATGTGTTTGAACCCCATATTATGTAATTAAAAGTTACAATATTCAATAGGTACTGCCAGAGGGATTGTCATCAACACTGGTGACCGCACCGTCATGGGTCGTATTGCCACTCTTGCCTCCAGCCTGGATGGTGGAAAAACACCTATTGCTAAAGAGATCGAGCACTTCATCCACATAATCACTGGTGTAGCTGTGTTCCTGGGCGTGTCCTTCTTCATTCTTTCTCTAATTCTTGGATATGGTTGGTTGGAAGCTGTCATCTTCCTGATTGGAATCATTGTCGCTAATGTACCTGAAGGTCTCCTTGCCACTGTAACTGTAAGTCAGGGTGCTTCTTTCGGTATGCTTCTTTAGTCAACTGTATCTACTTTTCAAATTCTTTTCTAGAACACTTGAGCCAAAAATGATTGCTGAATTTGTAACTTCATATAGGTGTGTCTAACTCTGACCGCCAAACGTATGGCAAAGAAGAACTGCCTGGTTAAGAATTTGGAAGCCGTGGAGACTCTTGGCTCGACCTCCACCATCTGCTCTGACAAGACTGGAACTTTGACCCAGAACCGAATGACCGTCGCTCACATGTGGTTTGACAACCAGATTCATGAAGCAGACACCACAGAGAACCAGAGTGGAACTTCTTTTGACAAGAGCTCTGCTACTTGGTCTGCTCTTGCACGTGTCGCTGGCTTGTGCAATCGTGCCGTCTTCCTTGCTGATCAGAGCCATCTCCCAATCCTTAAGGTGTTCTTGAGTTTCTCAATATTTATACTTTAGGATATTTAGGGAAATATCTAGATGTTTTACCATTAGAGTGACTTGTAGAGGTCTAGCAGTAAATGTATGTTTGTAAAGACTCTATTAGTAAAATAACTAAATCAATCTTTTGTAGCGAGAAACAGCTGGTGATGCCTCTGAGTCTGCCTTGTTGAAATGTATTGAGCTGTGCTGTGGTTCAGTCACTGAAATGAGAGAGAAGTACACAAAGATTGCTGAAATCCCTTTCAACTCCACCAACAAATATCAGGTATTTTTGTTGATGTATTCTTTGGAGATTTGCAGATTTGGCTGGTCGCCCTAACAACACCTAATCTGCTTTTTTCCAGCTCTCAATCCACAAGAATATCAATTCCTTAGAGTCTAAGCACCTGATGGTAATGAAGGGAGCGCCTGAGAGAATCTTGGATCGATGCTCCTCCATTTTGATTCAAGGAAAAGAGCAGCTTTTAGATGATGAAATGAAAGATTCATTCCAAAATGCTTATGTAGAACTCGGAGGTCTTGGAGAAAGAGTGCTGGGTAAAGCCACCTTATGAAGTTCCATGTGCCATGAAAACTATGACTATGCACACTAGTGACTGTGTTCTTTCTCAAAGGTTTCTGCCACTTTTGCCTCCCTGATGACCAGTTTCCTGAGGGTTTTGCATTTGATACTGATGAAGTGAACTTCCCCACTGAGAACTTGTGTTTTGTTGGCCTTATATCCATGATCGATCCTCCTCGTGCTGCTGTACCAGATGCTGTGGGCAAGTGCAGGAGTGCTGGAATCAAGGTGTTGTTTCACCTTGATTCAAGACTGATGGCTTGATTATATTGTACCTGTATTAAAGTAAATTAATCAGATGATCAAGCATTATATCTTCTATCGCAGGTTACTTGTTACCATCGAATTACAGCTAAGGCTATTGTAAAGGATCTTGAATCAAGATGTTGTTCTTAATTCAAGATCCACAGTTTGAACATGTTGCACCTTTGCACTCTTGTTGCAATGACATTCAGTTAATCAAATTTTAATTCATAATCTTCTATTACAGGTTATCATGGTTACTGGTGACCATCCAATTACAGCTAAAGCTATTGCAAAGGGTGTTGGTATCATCTCAGAAGGCAACGAGACTGTGGAAGACATTGCTGCTCGTTTGAATATCCCTGTTGGAGAGGTTAATCCAAGGTAAACTCACCATCTCAAACAAAAACTTTATGGACAACACGTTTTGAATTTACTCTAGATATCTGCTAATACAAAGTGTGCCTCTAGAGATGCTAAGGCCTGTGTGGTCCATGGTGGAGAACTGAAGAATATGAGTGAAGAAGAGATGGATGATATCCTGAAACATCATACAGAAATTGTGTTCGCCAGAACTTCTCCTCAACAAAAGCTGATCATTGTGGAAGGTTTTCAGCGACAGGTACCGTCAGAGAGTTATATATCCAATCCTAATTGATGCTAGATGATTTTACCCAGCAGGGACCATTTTAATGGATTTTTTGCTCTTATCAGGGTGCCATTGTAGCCGTAACCGGTGATGGTGTCAATGATTCTCCTGCTCTGAAGAAGGCTGACATTGGTGTGGCTATGGGTATTGCTGGATCTGATGTTTCCAAACAGGCTGCTGACATGATTCTTCTGGATGACAACTTTGCCTCTATTGTCACTGGCGTAGAAGAAGGTATGATGTTATTGGAAACTTAATTGACTGAGGAATTATTAAGGTTACTTTAAGACTTATTTCTCAAATGTGTCTTCAATTTTAGGACGTTTGATCTTTGACAACTTGAAGAAGTCCATTGCCTACACCCTGACCAGTAACATCCCTGAAATCTCACCTTTCCTCTTGTTCATCATTGCTAATATTCCTCTACCTTTGGGCACAGTCACAATTCTCTGCATTGACCTGGGAACAGACATGGTAGGTGAAAGGACACATTTTTTTTTGTCTAGAATATTGTCCAATATGAGAATCAGGGGTGTCAAGCATTGAAGGTGCATATACAACTGCTGTATAGATTAGTTTTCCTCTTCATCTTTGGGTTGGCAGCCTTAGAGCCATATGGAAAAACATATTGAAATTTGGTAAACTGATTGATCTTGTGGATGAGAGCTGGCCTGAGCTGGATGATGACATCACTGTTTTCAGCAGAGCTGCTTTACAGCTGAATTGAACTAATTTCCTAATTGATGAACTTTACAGTTATTGAACTGAACTGAATCAACACTGAACTGACTTCTGCTGAACAATGATACTATTATCTAGAGCTACTTTACATCAGAATGGAATTCTCTTTGCATCATTGATCATTATTTTCCTGTTCATCACTGTAAACAATCTGGGCTGCGTTTCTCAAAAGCATTGTGAGGTCAGTTGATAGAAGAGACTTAACCATGTTAAGTTAACTTAACCAACAGCTCAACGTTTGACACACATTTTTGCTAATAACTTTGAACCATGTTATTATCTGATTCATTGGATCATGGTTTCCACCATCTTTAAAAGAAACCAACTTACAGATCTTCCTCAGCTTTTTCTCAGATAATCGTATGGTGATGCCAATGAATAGCATCCCAACCAGGAAATGTGTCCTTATCTTGGCAATGCATGGATGCATAGAATGAAACCTTGTAATTGTCATTGCACTTGCATTGCATTTGATTTGTTTTTAATGTTTCCACAGGTTCCTGCTATCTCATTGGCCTACGAAACTGCTGAAAGTGACATCATGAAGAGACAACCCAGAAACGCTCAAACAGATAAACTGGTGAATGAGAGGCTAATCAGTATGGCCTACGGTCAAATCGGTAAGAGCATGGTTATTCTAAACAGATGTTTATACCTGTTAGCTCTATGTTCATTAATTAACCTGGTTTTAAACAAGAACTTTATTGTTCTTAAACAGTGTTCACTATTTTACTCTAACCATAGCATTTAAATGAATTATCATGGATGCTCAACATACAAAATATCATCAATAAGCAAAACACACCTTTGATGGTACTAATGCATTGCAGCAGTCTTTGTTACTTATTAAGGGTGTGTTCACACTTTGCATGTTTGGTTCGATTAAAACGAACCCTGGTGCGATTGCTGTGTTAGTGCTGTTCATTTGAATAAGTGTGAACGTTGCCATCCGAACCCTGATGCGCACCAAACAAGAGGACCGAGAACGCTGAAAAGATGGGTCTCGCTCCACTTCCAAGCGAACTCTGGTTCGACTGAAATATGAACGCAACACAGACCAAATGTCACAAGGACCCTAACAAGGACAGAATGCTCAAGCATACCTGTTTTTTCTCGTCAAAGTCGTGATGTTGCCCATCACAGTTCAGTACAGGCATTAGAACCGCGTTTCTAAGGTCTTCATTTGTGTGTGTGACGGAGGGATTCCTGCCGCTGTTTTGAAGCCTTTACACTTTTTATAAGCTCTTTGCGAATTCTCATCTGGTCAAAATACCATCAATTGAAGGCTACACACATACAACGAGCACATTTAGCCCAGCACACAGCATTGTTTTGGATGTTCGGTAAGTTCCGTCTCGAAATATATGACATCCCTATGCCTTTAGGTTCGGTATCTTTAGGTTCAGGGTTAAAATGCCAATGTGAACGCTAGGCAGACCAGGACAAAATGTTTTTTTGGTCTGGACCAAACAAACCAAGCGAACCAAACTACACGTGTGAACATACCCTAAAGCAATAAGCCCCAAGCAGCAGTGGTGTACAGTGAATTTATGACGTTGTTAGGCAGATGCGGAGCGAAGCTTAGCTGTTCTAAATTCACTGTTAACCACAGCTTCATGAAGCACAACCAGGAAGGGTGGCTATATCTTTAGCACATTAAAACTGTCAACAAAACGTCTCGGGTTACGTATGTAACCCTTGTTCCCTGAGAAAGGGAACGAGACACTGCGTCGGTGACGACACTAGGGGAACGCCCTTCAGCGTAGCGCGTCTGAATTTATGAATGAAACCGAATCCAATCCTATTGGCGTTGCGTGATGACGTAGCGTGTGACGGCATAAGCGGATTTATACAAAAGCACGCCGGCACACAGAAATGTCAGCTTTTGCTATGAAGCAAGTGGTCCAGGCGGGGTGAGGTGTGGCGAACCGACGCAGTGTCTCGTTCCCTTTCTCAGGGAACAAGGGTTACATACGTAACCCGAGACGTTCCCTTTCGAGGGAACTCGAACTGCGTCGGTGACGACACTAGGGGAACGAGATACCCACTATACCACAACGAACCCCGCTCATCCTAGTGTGAAGCTGTCTTAGGCACAACTTAGGACGAAAGCACTCGTGCACCGGGTGTAGAGGGAAGGTCCAGACTGTAAAACCTCATGAATGTGTGCGGAGTGGCCCAGCCAGCCGCCTCACATATGTCATGGATAGAAACCCCTGAAAGGAGGGCTCTAGAGGACGCTATGCCTCTGGTGGAGTGAGCCCTCACGGCCATAGGTGAAGGCAAGTTGCGCACCTGATAGGCCAGGGAAATAGTCTGAACTATCCAGTTGCTGATGGTCTGCTTAGAGGCAGGAAGCCCCTTCTTGGGCGACCCGAAACACACCAGCAACTGATCCGACTTCCGCCATGAGGAGGACCTCAGGATATAACATCGCAGCGCTCTGACAGGGCAGAGCAGGTGAAGTCTCTCCTCATCCGTCGTCACATGAGGTGGAGGATGAAATGCCTGCAGAACCATAGGCCGTGCCACATTAGATGGCACCTTGGGCAAATAGCCGGGCCTGGGGTGTAAGATGGCCTTAATGTTGCCTGGAGCAAACTCCAAGCACCCATTGGAAATAGAGAGCGCCTGAATATCTCCTACCCTCCTCAGAGAAGTAATGGCCAGCAAAAAGACCACCTTAAACGAAAGGTTCTTGGCCTCAGCCGACTCCAATGGTTCGAAGGGGGCCTCAGCCAGCCCTTCGAGAACCACCGCCAGGTCCCAAGAGGGAACCCTGGTGCGAGTCGCAGGTCTCATCCTCCAGGCTCCACGGAGGAAACGTACTACCAGGTGATGCCTCCCCAGAGGACCATCACTCAGAGGAGCGTGGAGAGCCGCAATGGCAGCCACATAAACCTTGAGTGTGGACGGGGTAAGCCCGGCAGAAAAGCGGTCTTGGAGAAACTCCAGCACTGAAGCCACTGGGCAGTGAACTGGGTCCAGATCACGCTCTCTGCACCAAATGGAAAAAACATTCCACTTAAGGCCGTATTACTTCCTCGTGGAGGGAGCTCTGGAAGTGAGTATAGTTTCAACCACTTCTGCTGACAGGCCGGCTTCTAGGTACTGTGCCCCCTCAGGGGCCAGACCCACAGTTTCCACAGCTCGGGTCGAGGGTGGAGAACTGAGCCCCCCGCCTGAGACAACAGGTCCCTCCTCAGAGGGATCTGCCATGGCGGGCCTGCCAGAAGCAGGATGATGTCCGAAAACCATACTCGGGCCGGCCAAAACGGGGCTACTAATAGTAGGCTGACCCGTCCCGACGGACCCTTTCCAGAACTGCTGGGAGGAGAGCGATTGGGGGAAAGGCGTATAGACGCAGCCTTGGCCACGTCTGCACGATGGCATCCAACCCCAGCGGGGCTGGATGTGAAAGGGAGAACCACAGTGGACAGTGTGTCGTCTCTCGAGACGCAAATAGGTCCACTTCCACTGGGCCGAACCTCTCGCATATTAACTCCACCACCTCGGGGTGGAGTCTCCATTCCCCGGGCCTCAGCCCCTGCCTCGACAGCATGTCTGCTCCCTGGTTCTGGTCCCCCGGGACATACATCGCCCTGAGAGACGACAGTCTCCGCTGGGACCACAGGAGGATCTGATGCGCCAGTCTGCAGAGAGGGCGCGACCTCAGACCCCCTGGCGGTTTAAAAAGGACACCACTGACGTATTGTCTGTTCTCACGAGAACGTGGCGACCCTGGAGGTCTGGCAGAAAACTCCTCAGAGCTCGGAACACCGCCAACATTTCTATGCAATTTATGTGCCAAGAGAAATGATGGTCTTGCCAGTGACCTCTCGAAAAACGGCCTTCCATGACCGCGCCCCAGCCCGTGAGGAAGGCATCTGTCGAAACGGATACTCGGCGACATAATGCTCCCAACCTGGGACCCTGGGACAGGAACCAAGGTTTCTTCCACATTGAAAGGGAACGAAGGCACCTGCGCGTAACCCTTATCAAGCGGAACGGATTTCCCCTCGGGGAAAACCCCTTGGCTTTCAGCCACCCCTGCAGGGCTCTCATATGTAGCAGGCCAGAAGGTATCACGCTGGACGCTGCTGCCATGAGACCCAACACTCTTTGGAAGTGTTTGACAGTGACAGCCTGGCCTAGCTTTATCCTGGACACTGAGGTCAGGATAGACTCGATCCGAGCAGGAGACAATTGTGCCCGCATCGTGACCGAGTCCCACACCACTCCCAGGAACATGGTTCTCTGGGCTGGTGTCAACACGCTCTTCTTCGTGTTGAGTCTCAACCCCAGGCTCTGAATGTGGGCGAGGACGACATCTCGATGCCGAATCGCCAACTCTCTCGACTGGGCCAATATAAGCCAGTCGTCGATATAATTGAGCACCCTGATGCCCTCGAGCCTCAGGGGTGCTAGAGCTGCATCCATACACTTGGTGAAAGTGCGAGGGGAGAGTGCTAGGCCGAATGGAAGAACCCGATATTGGTAAGCTTCGCCCCCGAAAGCAAACCTCAGGAACGATGGAAGGATGGAGATGTGAAAATAGGCGTCTTTTAGATCTATCGTGACAAACCAATCCTCGGATTGGATTTGACTCACGATGGTGGGAATAGTGAGCATCTTGAACCTGAACCTCCTCAGAGACCGATTCAGATGCCTCAGATCTAAAATTGGACGCAACCCTCCATCCTTTTTTGGAACTATGAAGTACCGACTGTAGAACCCGGACTCCCTGACTGGTGGGGGAACATGCTCTATGGCCCCTTTTTCCAGCAACGAGTTGACTTCCTGTTCCAACACCAGACCCTGCTCTGGGTGCACTGCCGTCCGAACCACCCCGTTGAATTTTGGTGGGCGGACTCGGAACTGCAGTCTGTACCCAATTTCTACAGTGCGCAGGACCCATGGAGAAATATTCGTGAGGTTTTGCCATGCCTCTACGAAATTCACCAAAGGAACCAGCCCCTCGGGCTGGTGTCCAGTGTTTTGTGCGAGTCCTTGACGGCACCCTGAAGCGGATGACCGGCAGGGGAAAACCGACAACGACCCACCGTGTGCGAACCCAAACGCTGTTTGACTGCAGGCCTTCGGGGCAGAAAAAGCAGCGTGTGCTCGCTGGAAGCTGGCGTGACCCGTAGCGTCAGAGACGGCGGGATACCGACGCCAGCATCCTGAGGGCCCGAGGAGAGAGGGGACCTCGATCGCTCTCTCTCCGGGGGGGCGGCCCTTGGAGGTCTCACAGGAGTTAGGACCTCTTCCCTTTCGCCTTCCTGGACTGGATGATGGTTCTTAGATCCATCTTCTCAGGAGGCTGAGGGTGGGAACGCTGCCTAGAGTCCCAAGCTCTTTGAGGGGGACCTCTAGAAGCGACACTCCCCTTCTGGCTTTGACGGTAGGAGCTAGATGACGGCTGTGGCTGTTTCTCTTTAGCAGCCGATTTCCTAGACCTCGACCGGCGAGGAAGATACTGCCTAAAAGCCTCACTCTGCTTTTTAGTATCCTGAAATCTGTCGACTACGGCGTTAACTGCCTCGCCGAACAGACCAGAGGTGGAAATAGGTGCATCAAGGAGAAAGGCCCTGTCCTTTTCCTTAATGCCAGAGAGATTAAGCCACAGATGTCTCTCCGTGGTTACCAGTGCAGACATGGAGCGGCCGATGGCGCGGGCCGTCTCCTTGGTAACCCGGAGAGACAGGTCTGTGGCTTTGCGTAACTCAGCAATATCCTCCACTGTCGGGCCCTCGCCCTGGTCTATGTCCCTGAGGAGGTCGGCCTGGTACGCCTGCAGAATGGCCATCGTGTGCAGGCTCGCACCAGCCCGACCTGCCGCCATATAAGCTCTGCCCACCAAAGCAGATGTAGTGCGACATGGCTTGGAGGGCAGCGCCGGTGCTTTAAGAGATGATGCAAGATCGGGTGAGAGGTAACTGGCTAAAGCCCCCTCAACCCGAGGCATCATCCCATAACCGTTCTCTCCACCCCCCATAATGTTGCTATAATTCAATATAGGCTGAAAATGGCCTGTTCCAGGATTTACATAATTCTTCATGTAAATCTGGGAAAAACGGTAGAGACCGGCGTGGAATCTGTGCGCGGTGCTGCAGGAAGCGCTCATCGAGCTTACTTTTAGCCCGCGCTTCCTGCCTCTCCTCTGGCCAATTAATATTTAATTTCTCCACAGCCCGCGTCACCACATCTAAGAGCTCCTCATAGCTGGGTGCAGACTGTGTGTGTGTGTGTGTGTGTGCTTCGTGCAGATTCTCCTCCGCGATGCTGAGCACGTCTAAATCCTCGGAATCAGACAGCTGCAACACCGGGTCTACATCCCGAACGGGAGAAGCCGCGAGGCGGGCTCCTGAACGGGGGATAGGGGAATCTGAGCTTTCAGATGAAGATCGGGAAAGTGCCTCGGCAGTCCCGATCTCCTCTGAAAGCTCTCTCTGCGAGCCCCACGATCTAAGCCGCCGCATTGCCTCGGCAGATGCGGGACCTGATCCGCGGGGAGCGCGCATCTGACCATCTTTATTAAATAAGGCCAGGCGGGAACGCAGCACTCTTATAGAAAGAGATTCACCGTGGCCGCAAGCAGCCCCCTCGAGGGCTGCTTGAGCGTGCTGCATTCCCAGACATGACACACACATCTCGTGTGTGTCCCCCGCCGTGATAAAACGAGGGCATGGGAACACACACTTTTTAAATTGCTCACTTTCCATGATAACAAGGCAACAGTAGAGACAAACAACACCAAATAAGACGAACTGATTCAAACAACACAGAGCGCTTGCTGAATAGCAAAAAGCTGACATTTCTGTGTGCCGGCGTGCTTTTGTATACATCCGCTTACGCCGTCACACGCTACGTCATCACGCAACGCCAATAGGATTGGATTCGGTTTCATTCATAAATTCAGACGCGCTACGCTGAAGGGCGTTCCCCTAGTGTCGTCACCGACGCAGTTCGAGTTCCCTCGAAAGGGAACTTCGTTATTGCTAATTATGAACAGCGCCACCTACTGTTTTTTAAAGAAAATATAAATAACTTAATTAAAATGGAATGCACTACAATTTAAAAAATAAATGCTAAGAATTACATTAATACATACAACAAACAAACATTTGCAAATTTGCATTTAATTGCAGGTTATACAAAATTATTTTAATCTATTGTCAGACCCTCTTAACTTAAATTTTAATGTCATCATACATATTTTTAGGTATGATGCAAGCAGTTGCAGGGTTCTTTGCCTACTTTGTAATTCTTGCCGAGAACGGATTCCTGCCCTCCGATTTAATAGGAATTCGAGTCAACTGGGATGATAAGTATCTCAATGACCTGGAAGACAGCTATGGCCAGCAATGGGTAGGTGTTACAGCTCTATAAATCAAAAACTTGTACTAAACAACAAATGCAGACATCCCACCAAGCAAAAACGAATTTCCGATAATACCAGGTGAAAATGGTCATTTTTCTTGGCTGACCAATTGTGATTGGATCACCAAAAACGCACCTTACCCAGACCACAACATAGTTTCGCCCAGATCCGGCCCACATATGGTACACATGGAATCCACATGTACCAGATGTGGCCCGGATCTGGGCCGACACTATGTTGCTGTCTTGGTAATACTAGGTGGAAACAGGGCTTCTCTCTCACATTTTCAGGGATCTTGTATATAATTTGCAATATATCAATATGCGGGAGAGTCCCGGACCTTACGGGAGAGGTGGGATGTCTGAAAATGTGAATTATCAATCATGTTAATATTGCTCATCTGTTTATATTTCTAGACGTATGAGCGCAGAAAGATTGTGGAGTTCACGTGCCATACGGCATTCTTTGCCAGTATTGTGATTGTGCAGTGGGCTGATCTAATCATCTGTAAAACCAGAAGGAATTCCATTGTACAGCAGGGAATGAGGTATGTAAACAAAGGGTCCAGACATAAACGTGTGTGATATGTGTTATTTTAAAGGCCATGCCATAATGTTCACCACTTTTCTTTCATAGAAACAAAATCCTCATCTTTGGACTGTTTGAAGAAACTGCTCTGGCGGCTTTCTTGTCATACTGCCCAGGCATGGACGTTGCTTTGAGAATGTATCCTCTCAAGTAGGTTTTTCGTTCAAATTAAATCTTTATTTTTCATAACATATAGTACACTTTGGAAAACCATTAACATTGTTATTATGATTTAGACCATGTTGGTGGTTCTGCGCCTTCCCATACTCGCTGCTCATCTTCGTATATGATGAAGCTAGAAGATATATCCTTAGGCGGAGCCCAGGAGGTAATAACAGACTTCGACATGGATATCAACTATGTTTGCTTTCATTTTGAAGCTAAAGTATTTGTTTCCCAAGTAGAACGCTGGATTTTGAATGGGATTTCTGATAACTTTCCTAACAGCGTTTTGTTGTTTTTCAGTGCTTTGAGAGATTAAGAATGAATTGGCTCTAATATTTGTGCTGTTTTGTTTCAGGCTGGGTGGAACAAGAAACATACTACTGAAACAAGAAGACTTTATGTCCCAACCACATGCAAGACGACATTCGTTTTGATATTTTCAAAATGATACAGAATCTGGTCATTTACAATCAATAAACCTGTGAAAATAGATTGAGTTTGTTTTTTGTGTCTTCACTGTGCTCTCTGAATCTGAAAAGATGCAGATGAAGTGTTGATTTATATGAACAAGATAGCATGATTTCACCCACTCATTTTCTTTTTATAGTTCTTGGTAACCTAAGAGTATTGACTGTGAGCATTGTGTCTCTACTCTTAAAAATAAAGGTTCCAAAAGGTTTTATTCACAGTGATGCAATATGAAGAAATGTTTTTGGTTCTCAATTTTCATTCAACAGCTTTTAAAAGATCATTTTTTTCTTACATTCTTACAAATAAAGGTTCTTATGGAGCCCCTACAATATTTGTCAATGCTTTTGTGTTCCCTCGCAAAAACATTTGTGCGCTGCCGAGAAACTTTGCTTTCACTCGCAGACCTCAAAAGGTTTTGTGATAGAACGCAAAAGCATTGACTTATCATTGACATCACCATGTCCCTTTAGGAGCTCCGTAGTTTCTTTATTTGCACCGATGGTTCAATGAAGAACCATTAACATCTATGGAATCTTTCCATTCCACAAAAAGTTCTTTATTTTGAAAAAGGTTCTTTAGATTTTTAAAATGCTCTTCACACTTAGAAAAAAAAGAAGTTATTTTTAGAACTGATCGCTGAAAGGTTCTTTGTGGAACCAAAAATGATTGTTCTATGGATCACTGCACATTATGCAACCTTTAGTGAAGCATAAAGAACATTTTAATAAACTAAAGGACCTTTTTTCCACTATAAAGAAACTTTAGTGATTCCATGGATGTTAAAGGTTCTTCATGGCACCAACGATGCCAATAAAGAACATTTATTTTTAAGAGTGAACAAATCACTGAAGCCAACAATCAAATATTGAACCTCACAGAGACATAAAATGTAAAACCAGAAAAATCACATTACTGATAGGAAAATTGCTTTATCACTTTATTGATTAATTAAACTACTGTATGTCTTCTTCAGGTGTAAAAACACCAACTGTAGTGGCAGTCTCTAGTAACTGTAGTTTAATTTAAGAACAATAGAAACTGATGCAATATTCCATCATGATTAAAAAACACTTGTGATGATGACATCATTGGGCTTACTAGTAATTTATCTCAGTCTGACACATTTTAAAACTCCTCTCTCAGAGAAGCAAATGCTCAGTTTCAACACATTAATGCTCAATACCAATCTATCTAAAAAGCAAAAGTTAACTAAGCAACAAGAATTTAAAATATGCTTTATTGACATTTCAGAAAAGAAACAAAGGCACAGCACGTGATCAGGCGCATCAGAATTCACTACTATCACTAGAGGGCGTTATTCTAGTCTAAAATTAGGGGGTGACATGATAGTTTCCATGACAACACATTTAGAGGCTAGAGCTCACAGCTTGTAAATAAAATGTAAGATATTTTTAGCTCTCCTACTTTGAAGGTGCAGTCTCCAACAGGCTGGTCAATTTCCATCATCAACACACACTATACATGTGTTTAATGAGCATAATCCCTCTAATGAAGATAATCCTGAAAACCATACATAATGACCATGAAACAAGATCAAAACTAGCCTGACAAATTGAGCTCAAATTAGTGTATGGTATCTTAATACTATATTAACCCATATAAATGAGTAAATGCAACAACATTCACATTATTTACAGTGAACACAAGCTTTTTAATTTGCTAAATGTATTTTTCTAACAAAATTGCACTAGTAGGTTATAAGACAATGAAAAACCAAGCAAGTCGTGATTTTTAGACTGATTAATTAACATCATAAACATGATTACGTTCGCTTTTCTAAGCACATACCACAAATAGAAGGCCAATAGTTAATAGTTTAATAGTAAATAGTTTAATACTGTTTTACTGTTAATAGTAAATAGTTTAAACCTTTTAAACACATTTAAGCAGGTTTGCATGCAACCATGTAGTGATTAAAGAGATGGAAAATCATAGATAAACTGGATTCTAGATGGTCTGGTACATACTGGTAGACCATCTCAGACCTGCAGTAAACCAGCTAGGTGGTCAAGCTGGTTTTCTGAACATGACCAGCTAGAAAGAATGTTGTAAAACACAGCTATAATCTCAAACTGGATTTTCTAACAGGGTAATAACTTTCAAGAGATTTCAAGGGGCTTCTTAACTGGCATTTCATAAAGATAAGATCAAACAAACAAGGTATCTTCACTCTGATACGGAGAAGAGATTCATGGCCATTTTTTCAACGTGATCAAAGTTCAGAGGTGAAAGTCTGACACAATCCCTCAGCCCAGATCTACAGATCTAGCCTCCCCTGCAGACCACGCCCCTTTCCTCCGCGTTACCATGACAATCCGGGCAGACGTCACAGTGAAAAACCACACGGTATATATAAACATTGAACGTTCAGAGACTGTAACGCGGCTTGGATGCGTGTCCGGGTTGAACGACAAGTCCAGCGGTGACCAAGGAAAAACAGCTCAGAAAAAAAAAAAGGAAACGGGATTGGGGACTTTTAATTTGTTGTTTTTAAAGAAAACTTGGATTTTTCTTTTGGAAACTCAGGTGGACGTTTTTAACCAAAAGAAGCAAAATGGGACGAGGAGTAAGTGTGAACGTGTTTTGTCGTTTAATGTTTAAAGGCTGTTTTGGAATTTCCGTGTTCAAACAGGTTGTTTCAAAGTAATTCGAATGTTTTGCTAAAGAGTTCCAAATGGCTCCCCAGAGCGCGAGACTTCCGCAGTTCGAATATTAAAATTAGTTGGTTTAAATGAATGAAATGTGCGTGAGGGTTCGTCTAAAGTAAACCATATAAAGTCTGTATTCTCGGATGGAGCAACAGGTTTTAGGTCTGTGGCTTTAAAAGAGAGTCAAGCACCCCTTTAAGATTTTCTTGATTCAGTACAAAGATTTCAGGAATGTAGAGCACAAACTTCCTCCTATATGGCCGCGATGTTGTACGGCCTATTTGTCGAAGCAGATAAAGTCAGTCTCGTGACTTTTTATATTGCTGAACTAATAAGAGAACAGCCAAGTGGAACCCTTATGTTTAGCAGCTCTGAGAAAAATCTTCAGCTTTTTACCTTTACATTTCTAGCTTGGCCGACAACGTGTTTCTGACTGACGAAACCTCGAGATACATTGTAACAATTTAACCGCGAAACCTCGAAATGGAACGCCGCGCTTAGTTTAAATATTCGGTGTCGGACCTGTAGATACATTATTTCAAAATCTTGACATACATCCACTTAACAGTCTAAATATCCCTTTAAAACGTTCCAGGTGAAAGAGGCGTGTATTTAAAAAAATACTCCACATTTTTATTTCAAATAAAACACTAGCACGTGTATTGCTCGTTTTAAACTTCCCGTATACTGAAAATCTCAATGTATCGTTTAACCATAAAATATGAATATTCATGCAACTCCTACACAAGATAAACAGTTAACTCCTTTTACCACGAGCTATTTCGTCAAACTACTACATTTAAAACTACGAGATATTTTAAAAACCTCGAAATGAACGCGACGCGTAGTTTAACTATTTGAAGTACAAATGTAATGGCGTGATGTGGTTCATGTTTTGTCTCTGACCGTACAGTAACACCAAGTAAACCATGTCACATTTGAGGGTGTTCCTGACACGATAAAGTTGTCTCGTGTTAGTGGACTAGTTATCATCGCGTCTGTTTGTCATCTTTATCTCGGGGTGAGTAGGTTCAACAAATGCTTGACTTAAAATAAATGGGGGCACCGTTTTTGTGTGTCCTGCAATCAAGGTGAATGGATATTAATCGAAAGTAAATTATATTCTGAAGCTGTAAAATATCTCATATGCTTACATTTTTTCATTTCTCTTTTCACATTCAGACATAGTCTTATTATTTGCTTCCTGTAGGGTTCATCAACTCCTAATATGATTCCAGTATGCAGTGGCATTGCATAAAAGCTGAATACCACTCCCTAATGTGAGGCTCTGAGCACCAGTGTAAATGTAAATTATGCATTCAGTCCCAGGATGCTTCATGTGATGGAGAGCAAACAACCATCCGCATGTTTCATCTGGGTTTGGTGCATTGAGCTACGCCCCCAGCCCCATTAAATCTCACCGCAATGGGGCAGATGTCTCGCCTCTGCAGACACTGGGTTGTTGTAGTGTTTGGGTACAAGAGAACGAAATGAAATAACAGCATTTAGTCTATTTTGTGATGTGGGTCATATTAAAATAAGAATGTGAATTGTTATATATATAATGTGCTAATTTAAGTACTGTAGTTGGCATTGTATGGTAGTACCATATACGTATGCCATGTTACCGTATTCATATACATAGTATTTAAACTATACTGTACGTACTTGAGTATTAACTATACGTCGGTACTTTGAAGTTAGGGTAAAATATTGTTTCATACATAAATGTTAGTATACTGTGTGTTTTAGGACCAGCATCAGGTGTTGACCACAGCTGTGTACTCGCTCTCCCGAGTGTGTATATAAGTTAAGACTGTCATTCCGTCTGTGAAGGGTTTAACATTCTTTCCATTCATCGGTCACTCTGTGTTAGTGAGACCTTTTGTCATTGACAATCCTATCTGACAGAGGCTGCCGACCCCGACAGGCTGTCTCAGGGCCCCCTTACCTTTTTTGGTACTATGAGTATAGTAACATGCATTAACCTCCATTGTGAAACGTTGCTTTTTCTCCACGAATAGAGAAAGAAATAACTTTCCAGAATGCATAGATGTTTATCTTGACATTTTAAAACTACATTGGGGTCCAAAAGTGTCAGACTACATTGAAAATCTGTACTTTTTACTGTAATTTTATGCTAAAAAATATTATCTTTGATGCCAGGTTGGGTATTAAAATGCAAACTCTTGGACCCCACTGTACTTTTTTGTTAATTTTATATCCGTGCTCCTAAACTGAAATGAGCTTATGAAAAGCTGTAGTTTAGCACTAATTGACCCTTTGACTGGTGTGGAGGAGTTTGTACACCATGTTTTCTTTTCACCCTCCTCTGTTCATTCGCCACTTGTGAAACAAAGAGTGTTGGGTCTGACACGTGACTTAACCCATTCACAGGTCTAGAGGTGTGGCTCTGTTTCCAATGGCAACAGGGCAAAGTCCCAGTATGATAGGACTGATATGCATGAGCGAACCGATTTTGGCTTATGTGCAAGGTAGGAAATATTTGGAAGAATATTAACATGGTAGCATCCAAATAGAATATTCTCTCACAAATGTGACCATTTATGAGTTGGTTCTGCCATGGTTGATTAATCTTTCACCCTCTGGCTCACTTTCTTTCAACCTTTTGACATTTTCCATACACACGTGCAAGATGTGAAAGGAGCTCATATGCATATTAAACCTGATGACTAGGCATGAGCAGACGAGAAAGAGCGCTGAAGTAAGCTGTCATGTTCAGTTGAGCACTACAGGTCTTTGTTAGTGGCCACTTTCATCAGCTGTTGCTTTCATGTACAAAAAATATACAGTCTGATGTACTTGCAGATTTATATCAGGACCTGCCAAAAACCAAAAACAAATAGATTTCCTGCTGAGATAAATATCTTTGTAAGATGATCCGTAGTCATCAAAGATGTCAATTGTATGTTAATGGACTATGTCTATGATGCCACAAAGTTAGATAGTTTGATTAGATTAGATTGTAGGTTAGATATTTTCTGAAACTAGACTCTTTTACTGTCTTTATGTGCTCATACATGCTGTGGACTTTTCTCTTTTCAGTATACTGAAAATGGTATAATTAGATATTTATTCAGTAAATTGACGCATCGTTTTTCAAACAAAGAGCCTGTTGATTACTGAGCTGACTGAAAATGACAATCAACTTGGTTCAAATGCAAACTAGCAATCGCATGCTTTATACTTTAGTGATTCATTTAACGGCTCGTGCTTGCCTAGACAACGAGTCACCTATTGTATTCACAGAATGCAGTTGTGATAAGAACTGTTGCTTAACACTAGTAGAGGTCACTTGGTTAATTGTCCTTCAAGTTAAATGTTAATTACTACACATTTGGATTGTGCAGTTAGCACTACGTTACCGCTTGCTAATATTTCACATGCCTCTCTTGCACGCATAAGTTGGATAATACCAGTTTCTTGTGCATTTACAGGTATATCTTAAAAAACAATCCCGTCAATAAATGTTAGCAGTTAAAAATTACAGTCTTGCATCACACTTTGTGATTTCTGAATTGATTTGACAGATTATAGTAGTTGCATACCTTTTAAGAAAAATACTATTGTTAGACCTTGCACAGGAGATTTAATGTTTGTTTTTGCCTGATCCACCACAGGAAGGTCGAGAACAATATGAACTGGCGGCCACCTCTGAGCAGGGGGGCAAAAAGTCAAAGCCAAAGGGCAAGAAAGAGAAGGATAAAGACATGGATGAACTCAAAAAAGAGGTGGACTTGGTAAGTCTGTTTAGTGATTCAAAACACTTGTTGGCAAAACTATTACAGTAGTCTTTGATGAGATGGTAAAATGTTATTTTTTTGCACCGTTATAGGATGATCACAAACTGTCCCTGGATGAACTCAATGGGAAATATGGCACTGATTTAAACAAGGTAAATCTGATTCAGTACTGGATTTGAAATTAAAGATTGACTGTTTTTTAAGTGTAATAATGGCATAAAGCTCTGTCTGGATCTTCATTGTATAACCTATCTCGTTCTCCAGGGATTGTCAGTCGCTCGTGCTAAGGAGATCTTGGAACGTGATGGACCCAATGCTTTGACTCCACCTCCAACAACCCCAGAATGGGTCAAGTTCTGCAAGCAGCTCTTTGGAGGATTCTCAACTCTCCTGTGGATTGGAGCCATCCTTTGTTTTCTTGCCTACGGCATCCTAGCGGCCTCCGAGGACGAACCTGCCAATGATAACGTAAGGAGAAAACCCTGTTTGTGTTTCTTAAGGGTATGCCTTTTAAGTTAACATTGTTGTTCTAGCCGTACCCCTAACGTCTCCTCTGTTATCCTGTGCAGTTGTATCTGGGTATTGTGCTCTCTGCTGTTGTAATGATCACTGGATGTTTCTCATACTATCAAGAGGCCAAGAGCTCCAAGATCATGGACTCTTTCAAGAACCTTGTCCCTCAGGTACTGACAATAATCCTTTCATATTATCAGGATCTTTTTATTTTCTTTAGTGGCGTTAAGTGAATTTCCACTTTGTCCGTAGCAAGCCTTAGTTATCCGTGATGGTGAGAAGAATAATATCAATGCTGAAGAAGTTGTGGTTGGAGATCTCGTGGAAGTCAAAGGTGGTGACAGAATTCCTGCAGATCTGCGCATCATTTCTGCTCATGGATGCAAAGTGAAGTACCATTTTAAATCATGGTGAAATGTCTTCTCCATTGGCACATTCCATCTCTACAAGGAATTACAAACAATCTTGTCCTTTCCAGGTGGACAACTCCTCCCTCACTGGCGAATCTGAGCCCCAGAGTCGTACTCCTGACTTCTCCAATGAAAACCCACTTGAGACCAGGAACATTGCGTTCTTCTCTACCAACTGTGTTGAAGGTACAAAAACATGAAACCCTTTGGAAGTCAAATTTGTGTTTGTTAAAAGTAGCCATTTTCATTGGAATTTGTTTTGCTTGTAGGTACTGCCAGAGGAGTCGTCATTAACACTGGTGACCGCACTGTCATGGGTCGTATTGCCACTCTTGCTTCTGGTCTTGAAGTTGGTCGCACTCCCATCTCTATTGAGATTGAGCACTTCATCCATATCATCACTGGTGTAGCTGTCTTCCTGGGCGTGTCCTTCTTTGTCCTCTCTCTGATCCTTGGATATTCTTGGCTGGAAGCTGTTATCTTCCTTATTGGTATCATTGTTGCTAATGTGCCAGAGGGTCTCTTGGCTACTGTAACTGTAAGTGCCAGAATAATTGCATTTGTGTAGTTGCAGAACAATAATAGCTTGGATTATTTGTAATATCAAATATAGATGAACCGCTTTATCTATTTATCTAATACTCTTCTTCTTGTTACTTCCAGGTGTGTCTAACTCTGACTGCCAAACGTATGGCAAAGAAGAACTGCCTGGTGAAGAATCTGGAAGCCGTGGAGACTCTTGGCTCGACCTCCACCATCTGCTCTGACAAGACTGGAACTTTGACCCAGAACCGAATGACCGTCGCTCACATGTGGTTTGACAACCAGATTCATGAAGCAGACACCACAGAGAACCAGAGTGGAACCTCGTTTGACAGGAGCTCTGCTACTTGGGCCGCCCTCGCACGTGTCGCCGGTCTGTGCAACCGTGCCGTCTTCCTTGCTGAGCAAGAAAGTATCGCAATTCTTAAGGTCTGTGTTGATACTTTGTCAAAAGATTTTACAGTCTGACAGACCCTCACAAAGTAGTTTTGCATGTTACTGACGCCATTGGAGAGTTGTTTACTATTTGCTAGCCACGTTTGTCTGCTTGTGCTTAGTTCTGCTGTTTGCCTCCAGGGATTGTTTTAGCTCCTTGAGCTCCCTTGAGCTTTTGACTGGAACACAGTGTTTCCCTGTAAACACCCTCCAATTTCTGCCAATTCTGACTTGTTTTATAATGGGACTAATTTGTTGGACTGTTACCTCAAATTAAACTGCATGGCTTGCATTTGCTGGAACATCCAAGCAGTCTTTCTTAACATGCAACAGACAGACTGTTTCTTGTTCTCACGCTTTCCTGTTTCCTCTCACAGAGAGACGTGGCTGGTGACGCCTCCGAATCTGCCCTGCTGAAGTGTATCGAGCTCTGCTGTGGATCGGTAAAAGAGATGAGAGAAAAATACAACAAGATTGCAGAGATCCCATTCAACTCTACCAACAAATACCAGGTAAAGCCATCTCCTGCTTGGGGCGGCAAGTCTTTGGATAAATTTATGATGTCTTACGCTTTTTGTCTGTGGACCTTTTTAGCTATCCATCCACAAGAACATTAATAGCAATAAAACTGAAACCGATCACCTGCTGGTAATGAAAGGTGCTCCTGAGAGGATTCTGGACAGGTGCACTTCTATTTTGATCCAAGGAAAAGAGCAGCCACTTGATGACGAGATGAGGGACGCCTTCCAGAATGCATACTTGGAACTTGGTGGCCTTGGAGAAAGAGTACTTGGTAATTTAGTTTTTTTTTTAATACCGTTTCTAAACTATGCATGCCCATTCTACACTTTTCTTCAACATGTTGATTCTCCACAGGATTCTGCCACTTCAACCTTCCTGATGAACAGTTTCCTGAGGATTTCCAGTTTGATACAGAAGAGGTGAACTTCCCCACTGAGAACCTGTGCTTCATTGGCCTCATGTCCATGATTGATCCTCCTCGTGCTGCTGTACCAGATGCTGTGGGAAAGTGCAGGAGTGCTGGAATCAAGGTATGTCATAGTCATTGCGAATAACTGCTTGTCTCAAAGAAACAACCAGAAACATCTTGTTTTTTTTTAATTCAAAATCGCACTTCTAGGTTATCATGGTTACTGGTGATCATCCAATCACAGCAAAGGCCATTGCCAAGGGAGTGGGTATCATCTCTGAGGGCAACGAGACCGTTGAAGACATTGCTGCTCGCTTGAACATTCCTATTAATGAGGTCAACCCAAGGTAACGGGTTCCTCCTCCTTGACTTGAATATTTTTGTCTGGATATTTATTGCGTTTAGTTTTTCATTTAATTTAATGTTCTTTGAAGGGATGCCAAGGCTTGTGTTATCCATGGTGGTGACCTGAAGGATCTGACCCCTGAGCAATTAGATGACATCTTGAAGTACCACACAGAAATTGTGTTTGCCAGAACTTCTCCTCAGCAGAAGCTGATTATCGTTGAAGGCTGCCAGAGACAGGTTAGTCGTCATTACGATCTCGGATCAATCAAAACTTCACCAGGTTGTTTTGATAAGATAAGAGGTAAATACTTGACCTGACTAGTACTTGATACTTGATAGTACCTGAGTACTTGACCAGTTTCCAGCGTCAAGTAACTTCTGCCCACACTGAACATATTTGACGTATAATATAAAGCTACGAGAAGCAGGATTTTGGATCAGTGAGATTTAACTGTTGGTGCAGAAACCCAGCATGACACAACAGCAGTAGAAACCAAAGGATTGACAAAATGGTTTGTTGCATTCGTATTTGGTTAGGACAAGTACTTAGGTGTGTCGTGGCATGGTGTAAGATTAATTTGTGTTTGTCCACAGGGTGCCATTGTAGCTGTAACTGGTGATGGTGTCAATGATTCTCCTGCTCTGAAGAAGGCTGACATTGGTGTGGCTATGGGTATTGCTGGATCTGATGTTTCCAAACAGGCTGCTGATATGATCCTTCTGGATGACAACTTTGCCTCAATTGTCACTGGAGTAGAAGAAGGTATGATGTTATTGGGGACTTAATTGATTGAGGAATTATAAAGATTACTTTAAGACTTATTACTCAAATGTGTCTTCCACTTTAGGCCGTCTGATCTTTGACAATTTGAAGAAGTCCATTGCCTACACCCTGACCAGTAACATCCCTGAGATCACCCCCTTCCTCTTCTTCATCATTGCCAACATCCCTCTTCCTTTGGGTACCGTCACCATTCTCTGCATTGACCTGGGAACAGATATGGTAAGCGCCACACTTGACTAGTAATTATTTCTTTGATTGGTCAGCCAAATCACGTTCTTGCATAAATGCCATTGTCCTCTTATCTTCAAGGTTCCTGCTATCTCATTGGCCTACGAAGCTGCTGAGAGTGACATCATGAAGCGTCAACCCAGAAACCCAAAGACTGATAAACTTGTAAATGAGAGACTCATTAGCATAGCCTACGGTCAGATCGGTAAGAGTTCATATTTTATTAGTATAAACGATCATCCTGTGCAGTCCCTTTTCTCTGCGTCCCTGGTGCAAAGCAGTTGCGTAAAGAAGTTGGATGATTGAATCTCCTTGCTTCTGCTTTCTCCACAGGTATGATTCAAGCTCTGGCCGGGTTCTTCACGTATTTTGTCATCTTGGCTGAAAATGGCTTCCTGCCATCGACATTGCTGGGCATTCGAGTGTTTTGGGACGACAAATACATCAACGACCTGGAGGACAGTTATGGCCAGCAATGGGTGAGTGTTTTCAATCATTCAATGTTCCAGTCATTCTGTTTTTCCACAGTCTCGTCTGAACTCATGTTCTTGGCCATCTTAGACGTACGAGCAGAGGAAGATTGTGGAGTTCACATGCCACACAGCCTTCTTCACCAGTATTGTAATAGTACAATGGGCTGATTTGATCATCTGCAAGACCAGAAGAAACTCAGTCTTCCAGCAAGGAATGAAGTAAGTACAGGTCCTTCTCAAAAAATGAGCATATTGTGATAAAGTTCATTATTTTCTGTAATGTACTGATAAACATTAGACTTTCATATATTTTAGATTCATTACACACAACTGAAGTAGTTCAAGCCTTTTATTGTTTTAATATTGAGGATTTTGGCAAAAAAGTAAAGAAAAACAAAAAATGCAAAAAATTAGCATATTTCATCCGACCAATAAAAGAAGTGTTTTTAATACAAAAAAAGTCAACCTTCAAATAATTATGTTCAGTTATGCACTCAGTACTTGGTCGGGAATCCTTTTGCAGAAATGACTGCTTCAATGTGGCGTGGCATGGAGGCAATCAGCTTGTGGCACTGCTGAGGTGTTATGGAGGCCCAGGATGCTTCGATAGCGGCCTTAAGCTCATCCAGAGTGTTGGGTCTTGCGTCTCTCAACTTTCTCTTCACAATATCCCACAGATTCTCTATGGGGTTCAGGTCAGGAGAGTTGGCAGGCCAATTGAGCACAGTAATACCATGGTCAGTAAACCATTTACCAGTGGTTTTGGCACTGTGAGCAGGTGCCAGGTCGTGCTGAAAAATGAAATCTTCATCTCCATAAAGCTTTTCAGCAGATGGAAGCATGAAGTGCTCCAAAATCTCCTGATAGCTAGCTGCATTGACCCTGCCCTTGATAAAACACAGTGGACCAACACCAGCAGCTGACATGGCTCCCCAGACCATCACTGACTGTGGGTACTTGACACTGGACTTCAGGCATTTTGGCATTTCCTTCTCCCCAGTCTTCCTCCAGACTCTGGCACCTTGATTTCCGAATGACATGCAAAATTTGCTTTCATCCGAAAAAAGTACTTTGGACCACTGAGCAACAGTCCAGTGCTGCTTCTCTGTAGCCCAGGTCAGGCGCTTCTGCCGCTGTTTCTGGTTCAAAAGTGGCTTGACCTGGGGAATGCGGCACCTGTAGCCCATTTCCTGCACACGCCTGTGCACGGTGGCTCTGGGTGTTTCTACTCCAGACTCAGTCCACTGCTTCCGCAGGTCCCCCAAGGTCTGGAATCGGTCCTTCTCCACAATCTTCCTCAGGGTCCGGTCACCTCTTCTCGTTGTGCAGCGTTTTTTGCCACACTTTTTCCTTCCCACAGACTTCCCACTGAGGTGCCTTTGTACAGCACTCTGGGAACAGCCTATTTGTTCAGAAATTTCTTTCTGTGTCTTACCCTCTTGCTTGAGGGTGTCAATGATGGCCTTCTGGACAGCAGTCAGGTCGGCAGTCTTACCCATGATTGCGGTTTTGAGTAATGAAACAGGCTGGGAGTTTTTAAAAGCCTCAGGAATCTTTTGCAGGTGTTTAGAGTTAATTAGTTGATTCAGATGATTAGGTTAATAGCTCGTTTAGAGAACCTTTTCATGATATGCTAATTTTTTGAGATTGGGTTTTCATGAGCTGTATGCCAAAATCATCAGTATTAAAACAATAAAAGACCTGAAATATTTCAGTTGGTGTGCAATGAATCTAAAATATATGAAAGTTTAATTTTTATCATTACATTATGGAAAATAATGAACTTTATCACAATATGCTAATTTTTTTAGAATTACCTGTAGATGGCCAATAATTTGTCCTAATTTGATTTGCTCAAAATGGATATAGAGTGACTGTTGTTCTTTGCAGGAATAAGATTCTCATCTTTGGACTGTTTGAAGAAACGGCTCTGGCTGCTTTCCTATCCTACTGCCCAGGCATGGATGTTGCCCTCAGAATGTATCCATTGAAGTAAGTCTTGCAATATTTTGGGGTCATTTGTTGTATATTTTTATTAAATGTAAGAATAGTTTTATATATATTTTTTTTCTTTGCATCACGACAGTTTATGCAACACATTACATGTATTATATAAAACCTTTGCCATTTATGCCATGGTGGCTTTACGGTTTTATTTGTAAAATTTTGTTGCATTAATTTACTTACTAATATTTTCCGTGCAAGTCACTAAACTCTTGTTTTTGGTGACACTCAATGTTAAATGAATTTTGAGGGGAAAATGTATTTTATCGAGAAAGTTTATCGAGAAATTGTATTGCTAAAGTAATTAATATCAAACAGCTATAGTCTAGAACAGGTGTAATTTTGTAATTTTGGTATGTTTTCTTCTTCAGACCAAACTGGTGGTTCTGCGCCTTCCCTTACTCACTCCTCATCTTTATTTATGATGAAATCCGAAAACTTATCATTCGTCGCAGCCCAGGAGGTAAGAGAATATTTAATCGCACCGTGCCTCATAACATCGGAGATAATTTTTATTTGCATAATGAGGTAAATCTTGTTTTTCAAAACCTAGTTAGTATTTTTAATCATTTAAAGATTTCTGTTGACTCCATCTGCCACCTCGGATGGATTTTTTCATGTTGCAATGCATTCTGGTATTGTCTCAGTGAAGAACATATGTGATTGAGCCCAGTTTTTGACTTGAAATGCTGCCTAGGTCACTAGGTTTTGGCAAAGAACTAATGTTTTTCAGTTCAGTTAATTGAAGTTGATGCATTTACAAGAACAGGATATACAGATTAGAGTTTACATGCATGCAATTGTCCTGCTAAACTAATTTGAATTTTATCTTTGTCATAGGTTGGGTGGAGAGGGAGACATACTATTAAAGCATCCAGTCTGCATCACACAAGTTTATTTGCATGGTTGTCTCGCTGCTCGGAATTTTATCCTCCGTAATTTGGATGTTTTTATATAGGGAATGCTTGATACAAACACTGAGATCGTGAACCAAGACATTGCGTGCCTTGTTTCCAAAGCCGGACCAATTTTATACATGTTTTTAAAAGTGTTATATAAAAATAAACTTGCAGTCAGGTCCCACATTTGTGTCATTTCCTTGTTTTTCATTTATAAGTTTTGTTTTTGTGTAAAAGTGCTCGGAGCTTGAGTGCATGCCCAGAATGCCCCTGTTTGTTTGGTACTCTTGGTGCTTTGCCTTTATATGTAACCCTTTCAAAAATGTACCATGATAACCATAGTTTCAACCAAAATATCATTGTTGAAGCATTTTGTTACTGCTGTAAAAGTAAAAAATGCATGGAATGACGTTAAAGTAATGGAAGATGTTTTCAGAAAACCCAATAATAACATTAATCATAGTAACTTTGGTGAAAAATTATGATGTGGTTACCATGGTAAATTATTATTATTATTTTTATTACTCCAAGGTAAATCTCATTAGTTTGTGCACGAGTGTTAATGTCGGGAAGGGAAAGAAAATCTTGCCTTGCCTCTGCAAACCTTCACCTGCAGTCCATTTCAACAGCCTCAGCTACTGAAAAATAACATTTTCTAGTTCAACATCCTTCTTAATGAGAGTGGGTGTGTTTTAAATGGGTTTGGAAAGTGTAATCCAGGTCTCAAACCTGGAGGAAACTGGAGATCCACTTCTCTCCACCCACTCTAACTAAGATCTGGCACGGAAACACGTCCAACAAGTCAAGTATTTTGAGTCAGAATCAACAGAGGGCAGGGAAAGGTACTGACCAATTCAGTTTTTTTTTTTTTTTTTTTTTTAACTTTATTAATGACTGATACCAACAACTAAAACCAAAAAGTACAATGGCCGATATATGTAGAATTAGTTTCTGCTTTTGATGCAATATCTAAATAGTTCTGATCATGCTCTACAATAAAAATATACATTTTGAATACAATTTAACGTTTTAGCCATCTAAATAATCATGCATTTCATTTCTTTTTTGGAGGGCTATGTCTAACTATTAATTCTGCATGTTAGGTATAAAGTTGAGTAATTTATGCAAGTAATGCATTAAATTATTTACCCGGCCTGTCTTGTACTCTGATGAACACTTGTAAATGCATCTTTTTTTTTTTAGAGAGAGAGATGCGTAAATTGTTTATTGACTTAACTTTGAAGAACCGATCATGTAGATGAGTAAATATCGGTGAAACCAATTATGCGTGCAGATATGCACACAAGTATTCTTTTAAACCCTTCTATCTTCAATAATTTGGAGCAAGTAGCATGAGTCTTCCACATCGTGTATTAGGCCTACCTTCCCTTGTTCTCTCTCTCTCTCTCTGTTTTTGACTCGATGAGCTTTATCTTCGGATGATGGGTCCGGGTTAACAGCTCAATCTCCCTGAGGTGCATATCTGTTTCCCAGGGAACTTTGGCTGGGGGCCATGCTGGGAAATGTGGTCGGGTGGGTTTGAGACTGGAGAGGGATTGTGAATTTCAAGCCTGGATGAGCTTGAATCGTTTTCTGTTGAGTAACAGCTATTTTCTATCTCTCAAATGAGGCTGTTGAAACTGCATTTCCCTTTCATGTGTTTTATTTGGGTTCATAGGATGCCGGTTGATAGTTTAATTACCCGCAATTAACTCGCAGTTCATTTCATTGCCGTTTCACGAAAAGATGCGCCATTAAACCTGATAGTATGTGTTCTCTGTGTTTTGAAGTATCCGCTCCACCCGCTGAGAAAAGCTCAGTTTGTGCTTTTTCCTGAGACGCAAGGTTATAACAAGCTGTTTGACCCTTTTCATTCAACTTTTCCACCGATTACGTAACATACAAAGTGTGAGTTGAGGCACAAGGACAGTTTTTAAACTATTAACTAACTGCCATTCGCTCCAAGTCAAAGTTGCTCATCCACCAAAAGGGTGAATGGCGGGAAATCATCTGGGACTTTCAGCCCAAAATCAAAAGAAATTGTTGCTTGCGTAAAGAAAGTCCTAATTTTAGGATCAGTAATTGTGCATTGTTTTCATTAAAAAAAAAAAACTCTTACCCCAGTTCTCGGTAGCTACTGTAATTCTCTTTAATTATTACAAAAATACAGCTGTAAGTATTTGCATTCACATACTGGGGGAATTTATGCTGATTTTAATCAAATAAAATAAAAGTCCAATACAATCTTAATGGACCAGCCATTTCTACATGATGTAGTATCGTTAATGTTTCCCCTGATTTACCTTCCTATTTAACGTTATGCTTTCTGTTAATGAATCATTTCCATTTCTCCCAATCAATCAATGGCAGATACTGGTGAAGTATTCTCTAGGGTGAGGGGTCAGGGCAAGGTCAGTGCAGACACAAAAGAAACCAGAATTAATCAAATTTTTCTGGAGTGGGACAATTGCATAACTAAGGCGAGGAGAGAATTTTGTTCAGTTTGTACCAACCATGTTTATTCATGTTGTGTTGCTGCATGATTTTTGCATGACTTTCACGTGACTTTGCATTTAAAAACTAGGTTGTTCTCTGATGTGTTTGGTCTGTTAGGGAGTGAAAACCATTTAGGAGAGCCTGCAAATAAACTCTCCTTAAAGCAACAGAGCCACCAGCTTTAATGTTTGAAGCCCCCTCAACAGTCGGCATACGTGCATGTCACAAACATCTAATTAAATCCATTAAAAATGAAGCTTGTTGATCATTTTAGCCCATTGAAACATGTTGTATTTGCAGAACCCAAATGTGATTGTATGAGATTGAAGACTGTTATGAAGAAACCAATAAAGCAGACTTTTTATCATGTATCTTAGAAGCATTGCATCAGCTATTTCTGAGTGTGTGTGTGTGTGTAGACAGTAAAACAAGGGCCCTGGAGTCTCGTGCATAGTCAGTTTGCTAATGCACATTCCCCACTAACTTCTGCTGAGAGCCTTAATGGAGCGTGTCGAGGCCTGGGATTGGGTTAATTTTACAGCACATTCAGAACAACAAACTCGTGCACATCTTTAGTAATAGAGTCAGTAAACAACACCACAAAACAGATTTATCTGGATGAATATGTGAGAATGTCATGCCATGAAGTACTTCATAAATATCTTCCCATCTAAACATAGAAAAAGTCACAAAATTGGCCCAAGTGAAAAGAGTCTCTGTTCTGGTTTCCTTCAATGTGTGTCTGGGATTTTTCCACCAAGTGCATATGGAAAAAACGATGAACACGCTGCCATGACTATAAAAAACACACCATGGATCCAAATGATGGTTTACAGCACAGTGTTGTTTTCAAGTTCACTTTCTATTCATCAAGCATCCATTAACATGCATCCTCAAGGAAATGATTGTCGGTCGCAACAGGGCTTAAACAAGATCCATGAAACCGTTTCTCATTGATAAAGTGAAGCAAAGACAAAAATTAATCCAAAGCATCCAGCTGCAGTACTTCATCAAACTTCTCTATGCCATTATGAGCCGGGACTAGCCAAAGCCTCTATTGAAACGATCAGTCATCTGTCCCAAAAGAGCCACGTGTGTGAGGAAAGAGGCGTTTAATCAACATCTCCAAAACCATCTCTTGTGCTCGGGGAGAGGAGACGTCAATGATGTGATTTAGACTGTGAAAAACGCTTACAATATCATAAGGCAAGTTTACAAGTTCAAAATATTGAAGGTAAGACTAACATCAATCTTCCCAAGCAGAGATGAGCTGCAGTTCCGGGCTCTTCCTGTCATTGAGTCTGGATTTAATTAGAGCGGTCTTGCTCTAGTGCTAATTACAAAGCCCACACAGCCCATTAGAATTTCTAATGAGCGCTTTCTTTCATGTGCAGGAGTCCAAACAAACACACACCGGCACTTAAGAAGGATGTTTCCTCTGCTCACAGCTTTGATTTAATACTGCACAAAATTAGACAGTGACCGATACACTATATCATTAAACATGAACAAAAACTCTGGCTGAAAACCCTGAAACAGCATCACAAATGTTTCTTTATCAGCACTTTTGAATAATAGATTCACAAGCACATTTACTTTGCTAATTTCTCCCGCTAAAGGACCCGCTGAGGCAAATCAAAAGCGTGATGGCTCAGTCTTTGTAATTTGGCCAAGTACAATTTCTGAGAACCCTCTTAATGCTCTCTTGGAATCGGTTTTCATCCCGCAGTTGAAAATGAAATGTGATTTTAGGAGCATTTCCAGTGGCTGCTGGGGGCAGTGAAGCAGAGAGATGGAGTCTGAGGGCCTGGACTGCACTTTTATTTCTCGCCTAGCTGTAAAAAAAAAAAAAAAAACTAGCTGTGTATATATATAGGCAGCATCCTAGCTTAAATGAAACCTAATGTGATTAAAATTAATTGAATGCTCACAAAAAAGCACTTTTCATACAAAGCAGAATTTGACATACATTGACAATAGTCCAATTAAGCATAAAATATAAAACAAATAGGCAATTGTGAAAATAATGACATTTTAAAAATTTAAATTTAAAAAATAATCCAACAAATTTCCCCTCATCTTTCATCTTGAATCATTTTTCTTTCTTTTTTTTTCCCCGACAGAGCTTGTCAAAGTGCATTCTGGGATTGGGTTCTCTAATTCCTGCAAACTCGACACTTTCGTCACTCGAAAATTGTCGTTCTAACGTTGAAATCAGCCATTCGTGTGAGTTTTTATTATATAATGTATATTTGATGGTACTGAAGCTTGTTTGAACCACGGAATAATTTAAAAAAAATAATAATTGCAGCTTTTTATCTCACAATTCTGTCTCAGTTGAAAGTTGCATTTTCAGTTGAATTTGGGGAAACCACTTGAAACAATTGTTGTGTTGAGGTATTTCAATTAGTTTTGTTTGATTTGTTCTCTGCAAACAGCTGAAAGTCTGTACATTTTGCCAATAAACCTGATTTGTAATGGGGGTTGAATAACTTCGATTACAACTGTAATTGCAATTCTGACTTTTTTTTCTTGCGAGTTTATATCTTTTTGAGAAAAAAAAGACTGACTGATTTCTCAGAATTACGACTTTATATCAATTCACAATTCTGGCTTTATAACATGCAATTGCGACTTTAAATTACGCGATTCTGACTTTATAACCCGCAACTCTGAGGAAAAATGTAGCTACAGATGTAACTCGCAATTGCGAGAAAAAAAGTTCGAATTGTGAGATAAAAAGTCGCAATTACCGTTTTAAGTTTTTTATTTAGTTTCGGAAACACACTTCCATATCCATATGATGGAAACTGACTGTGTTCAGAAAAGTTTTGATGTTATTTTCTCTTCATCCTACGTTCATATGATGTGTTTAATAGCGTAGCGCTGCTTTGTGTAACCGCTGTATTTCTGCTTTTCCATAAGAGCCATTTTTGTTCAGAACATACATGCATAATCATTTATTAGGCTGAGATGTTTGGTTTACCATTTTATAAAACTTTAACACTTTAAAACTTGTTTTTGTCAAAACATACAGCCTATTATTTGAAATCATAGTTTTTACAGTCATTTTACAGTTTAGTATCTTATCATAGACATTAATGTTGTTTCAAAACACAATTAGTAGGCTACCTAAACAACAGTTCTATTCTAATATTCAAATTTTCCAAAATTACTTCAACTGCCGATTCAAGAAATGCTTTGAATAAAATTTCCCAAGGTCTGCTTCATGCATGCAATGCTGCTATCAGATTTTCATGTTAAAAACTCAAGGCGTAATTCACACTTAAAATGAATATAAATGCATGAAACCATTATGAAAGATCAACCTCTACCCAATAACTTTTTCCTCTGGTTGCTTTTGCTGTGAAATCAACACTAAAATGTATAAACTCAACAGAATTTCAGCAAGTTGCATCTCTGGAGAAAAATCTAAAACGCAAGCTCTATTCTGTATGTTTAATTATTTCTCTGTCCTTTCACACAGTCCCCAGATTCATAAATCCAAACCAAATCAAGGTAAAGTGACATGTTAATTGATCAAGAATGATTTGCCATACGAATGCACACTGAAAATGATTGAATAGAGAAGTGAATCTTTTTTTTTCTCCGTTTCTGGTGTTGTCAGAGCTTAGGGGGCGATTCTGCCGTGCAGAGTATCAGTGCACATGAATAATACATGAGGCAATGTGTGGCACTGATATTTTATTAAAATATCCCCAGCCTTACTGATCCATGAGCCGCGTGCATGCGTGAGACAAACACACCACACGCAAACGCTTCAAACACACACAAATAAAGAGAGATGATGAAGGATGGTTGCATGTGAACGATGGCTGATAATGGCAGAGGAGGGATGCAGGTATACTATTTCCCTACAGCTAAATGCTGTGATGTTCATTTCTCACAGACAAACAGAAGGCAGATGCTTTGAGCTTCAGATACCTAACAGATGCCAAGCTTCAGCTCTGACAAACTGTGGAGCTTTAGCAATAGTAGGTTAGAGCGGAGGAGAATACAGTCACGTGAGGCCATTGTGTTGTGTATGATTTTACTGGGAATTTCTGTGAGAAGACAACATGAGAAAGCTTGGATGTTCTGAGTGGTTGCTAGGGCATTTCTTAATGGTTGCTATGCAGTTACTATGGTGATATGAGTGGCATCTGAGATATTGATTGATAGTGGTTGGGCAATGCTAGGTTGTTTCTAAATGCTTTTTATGATGTTTTGGGTGGTTTTTAGGATGTTGCCAGATGGTTGTACATTGCTAGGGGGTTTATGTGGTGTTTTGAGTGGTTGCTGGGGTGTTGCTAGGTGGTTGTGATGATGTTTTGGGTGGTTTCTGATGTTACTAGATGGTTGGGCATTGTTAGGTGGTTTCTAGGGTTTTTGGGGTGGTTGCTATAGGATGTTTCTAGAAGATTGTTATGATCTTTTGGGAGGTTTCTATGTTGTTCCTAGGCAGTTGTACATTGCTTAGGGGTTTCTAAGGTGTTTTGAGTGGTTGCTGGGGTGTTGCTAGGTGGTTGTTATTATGTTTTAGATGGTTACTATCTAGGATAATGCTCGGAGGTTGGACATTGCTAGATGGTTTCTGGTGTTTTAGATGGTTTCTAGGTGGTTGTTATGATGTTTTGGCTGGTTTCTATGATGTTGCTACACTCAAAAAAAAAATGCTGGGTTGTTTTAACCCAATTTTGGGTCGAATATGGACAAACCCAGCCATTGGGTTACATTTTTAAATTACATTTTTAACCCAATGTTTGAGTTTGTCCATATTTGACCCAAAATTGATTAAAACAACCCAGCATTTTTTAGAGTGTAGGTGGTTGGACATTGCTAGGTGATTGCTAGGTTAATTTGTGTGGTTGCTAGGATGTTGCTAGGTGATTGTTATGATGTTTTGGGTGGTTTCTATGATGTTGCTAGGCGGTTGGACATTGTTAGGTGGTTGCAAGGAATAATTCAAGTTATGTCAGTTATGAGTTTACTTTAAATAATTTGTGTTAGGGTAAAATTGACACCCCAATGGTTTCAATGAAGTTGCCAAAAAATGAACACTGAAGAATCATGTAAAAATAGGAAACCTATCGTAGCTTGTCAGAGACTAAAAATATAAAATGCGTAAGAAATGTTCTTTTTCTAAAATGTATAATTTCTATTGTGTTGTGGGTCAATTTATGTTCATATTTTTTTTTTTTTAAATAGCATGACTGCTTGAAGTGACTCTTTGCACACTGAGGTGTAAATAACTACAAATAAGTATGTTATTTGTAAAAACCCATCAACGAAAAATAATCTTTCACTGATTTTTTATTTATTTATTTATTTATTTATTTTTTGACAGCAAATTCTCCTTGGATGATTCAGAAGTTGAGCAATGCATAATTTCTCATGTATTTTTATATTTTAGTATTTGACAAGCTACAATAAAGGTTTTTCTGTTTTTTTTTTTTTTTTTAATCTGACTGGACTGCTGTTATTTTTTGGCGAATTGCATGGAAACCAATAGATGGGTCAATTTGACCCCCAACACAATCAATTTTAAAAAGTCTTTCCAAAACACGTGTAGAAACATTGCAAGTGCATTCATGACCGTAAATGAGAAAAAATGTAAAGAAATAAATAGTTTTCTTAGTTAGTTAATAGTTAAAGTGTTTTCTTAAACTACATTTTAGAGATAAGAATTGTAATGCTTCATTTAGCAAAGCATCTTTATGTAACTTCGTGACATTTTTTAAATATTTTTTTCTCTCATATATTCCGGATTTACTGTTCCTTGAATCTTTTTTCTTGTCGCTTACGTGCTGCACACGGCCATCGCCTTTGATCGTTCCTTTGAGGATCACCCTTCAGTTTTTATTCAGTAATTATCCCACACACCATCTGCCACTGAACATATGACAAGGTGTTGGGAATATCTTGGCCAAACCATGAGACTGGAGTGGAGAAACATTTTCACATTCCAGAGAGCGGCTATTTTTAGGCCGATGATCCCCTGGGGAAGCTTGTTGAGTTTCAGCTCTGTAGGTCGGGTATGATTAGAATCGAATGAGCAGCCCACACGAGACCACACACACACTAACACATGTGCTGCCTTTTTGTTTTTCATTCAGTTTTGGAATAATTACGATTTTTCAGTGTTTTTGAAAGAAGCCTCTAATGCTCACCAAGGCTGCATTAATGTGATCAAAAATACACTAAAAACAGTGAAATATTATTATAATATAAAATAGATGTTTTCTCTGTGAGTATACTGTAAAATGTAATTTATTCCTGTATACAAGCTGAATTTTCAGCATCATTACTCCAGTCTTCAGTGTCACATGATCATTCTAATATGCTGATTTATGCTCAAGAATTATTATCAGAGTTGAAAGCAGTTCCATTTTTGTGGAAACCATGATTTTTTTTTTTTTTCAGAATTCGTTTTTTTCCAGCGTAAGTATTTTAAAATAGATTTTTTTCTGCAACATTATAAATGTCTTTACTGTCACTTGAATGCATCCTTGCTCAATAAAAGTATGCATTTAAAAGCAGAAATAGTTTAAGCACCATTAATTACTCTAAATGTTTATCTCAATGCATTTAAATTCCATTCAAGCTAACAGGATTAAAATACAGCAGCACTAAAACTAAAAGCAACGGCTTTACTGCATCCTAACAGTCCTCTAAACCCCAGATTTGCCAGGCCAGAGCATATGCCCTGTGATTTTGTGTTCCCTGCCCTACGGTTGCATGTGTGTAAGTCCCTGGCATTAAGCCTGGCATCTCCGCAGGGTACCAGCGCACCGGACCGGTCCTGACAACACCCGCCCACAAACCCATCAGGCCACTCCGAGAAGATTGGGTCGAGGTGCCTGGAACGTGTGCCTGCCCAACCCTTTGACTCACAGATTCACAATATTCGTTGCATAATACATCGGCCCGCAATTTGCATAGTGTGAAATTTGAAATTGAATGTTCTTTTCAGCAGTAGCTGTTCAAAAGGAGGAGATTATACTTGGAATAGAAAAAGAAAGACAAAGAAGTTTGAATGAATAGCACTGGTTAATATGATTATCCAGCAGGAGTTCTATAAAATCCTGTTTAGTGTGTCCGATTAGACAGACATAATTCCGTAATTCACCAGCTGTGAATTTTAATGCTTTTCTTTCAATGTTGTGTTTTATCATCAGTTGATTTATTAAGTTTCTCTCTGCAGGGTGGATCATTATTCACAATATTGCTATCTGTGTTGGTTCCTGTTGTGCATGTGCCGGGAAACAAAACGTGTTCCGGCTGGAAATGGAACAATCTGGGATAATGCTCTTTGGTTTCATCAACGCCCCTCCCTGCATTAACACTACATCATATGCCCGGGTTTTCCTGCAACGCTGCTGTCATGTTGTGTCAACATTATGAGAATGTTGTGATCTGCAGTCATTATACCAACCCATGTATTATGCACAGTCGTTCTGCTTTTGTACAACAGATGTCTCTTGTACACACGCCCATACACTGACTACAGGGTAACTGAGATGGATGTTAACGTATTAACCTAGCCATGTAAACATGCATTAAATGGGTGTCTTGGCTATGTTTAGACTGTCAGCAAAAATCAGATTTTTTGCATGTCTGGATTTTATCCAGATGGGTTTTTGAAAGTTTGGACAGCAAAAAAGCACATGAAATCTGATTTTTTTAAAAAAAATCTGTTTGGAGGTGGTTTGAATTGCATTTTACAAATGCATCTCAGGCCCTGTTGTGTTTTGGTCGATTGGATCACAAGTGGACGACACAAAATACAGATGTAAACAGGGTGTAAAACGTTTTGAGCTTGTCCACTTTCGGCCACTTCCAGACGAAAACATGAAACACCGGATTTTGTTCAAACAGCCCAAAAGACTTTACTCTCCGCCTACTGACCTAAAGCGTTAACAATATGAGAAGAGTGCTCGTCAGACGGGATTTAAACTTGTCGGCTGAAGACCCAAGTTTAGTTTGAAGAGGAAAACGTACCAAGCACGACGTTCTCTCACCACTCTTGATTTCTCACAGCGTTCAGCGTGTCTTGTGGCTGTCAGAGCAGAAACGAAAGCTGTGTTTTTTCGTCGTCTCTAGACGCATTCATACTGTGTAAATTGTGTGAGCTTATTTTAGATAGAAAGTTCTGAAAACCCATACGTTAGACCAGTGGTTCCCAAACCTGTCCTGGCGACCCACCAACACTGCACGTTTTCTCTGTCTCCCTAATCAAACACACCTGATTCAACTCATCAGCTCATTAACCCATGTGATTATGAGCTGATGAGTTGAATCAGGTGTGTTTGATTAGGGAGACAGAGAAAACGTGCAGTGTTGGTGGGTCGCCAGGACAGGTTTGGGAACCACTGCGTTAGACCCTCCCCTCAAAGAAGTAGTTAAAAGTGGACAAAAGAGAGGGATTAAAACACCAGGTGTAAACAGGTCCCTCGTCTACTTGTGATCAGATCCACTAAAACGCTTCTTAACACCAGCTGTACACTTCAGTCTGGATGCTCCGGCTGCCCAACTCAGATTTTAGATGGTCTTTTGCGTCACTCTTAACGTGACACACAACAATAACATCAAGTGACGGAAATGTCAGACGTATTTATACAGTATTTAAACGGTATGACCAATCATTTCACAGCATGAGTTTTTCCTGTGTGACGGATAAGCTGGTTATGTTTGGACACAAATCTTATTTGATCACTTGCAATAATACTGCGGAAAAGTCTGCCTGAAAAGATCTGATTTGCCTGAAGTCTGAACACAGTTATCACTATGTTTTACCTGTTCGTTTCTATGCGCCGTGTCAAGTTAAAAAGAACTTCAACTGTTAAATGCATTAGCCAATATAGTGGATGCTAAACGTAAGAAAAATGTCAATGCTTCACTGAAAGGTGAATTTTTTTCGAGTGTTGTTTTTTCCAACACCAAAAAAAATAAAAAAAAATAAAAAATAAATTCCCCCACCCCACTACACAATAACGGTTGGTTAGGTTTCATTTCGTTTTACTAAATATAGTAGGGCATTTCATGCATGCAGAAATAGCACAAGTGCTGTGTGACTGGGTGACAAACGCTGAGCAAATATTTGGTGAAGCTGGCGTTGAATTATGTTTAAATGCATTAGTTGCTGGGGAGCGGTCATTTTCCTCTTCAAATTATTGTTATCTTTAATGGACGTCATTGTCAATAACATGTGGTGTACAGTTTCTCATGATATAATGTTGCACGACAGCTGGTCTCCATCCACAAGCTCATTTTCTCCTCCCTCAATCTCACATGACATTTCTATTAATGACAGCTAAGCATGTGTTAATGTTTGTATTTATAAAACAGATCTTGCTTATCCTCTCGTATGTGTTTCCATATCGCATGCAAATGTGTTTCCTTCTCGACCAATGCACCTTTCAGATCGTTTAGAAAATCACCAGTCATGTTCCAAATATAAAAATGAGAAGTTTGAAATGATCATGATGCAATCCAGAAGCAAGAGCAGCTGCTGCTGTGCCACAGTAATCAGTTTTTCTATGAAATTCATGGAGCATATCCCACGATCATCTATAATAGAACATCACACACACAACTAAACAAATAAACATCTTCCCTTATGCAGCCGAATGTGATTTTCATCTCTGCCAGCAGACGAAAACAGACGAATCCCAGAGAGACGAGCCGGACTCTTGCCACACCGCCAGGTACAATTGTGTGGAGTTATAAATCTGCTGGATTAATGACTGTAAGATTCTCCCAGAGGAAGGTTTTATTGCTCAGCTTCATTACTCAAGAGACTGGAGTTCTCAGTCAGGCTTTATTTAGGAATTAACTTGGTCCCCAGACAGCAACAGGGTTTCGGCCCAGATCCACATGTGCCAGGTGTGACCCGGATCTGGGCCGACACTATGTTGCTGTCTGGGTCTTCTTGATATGTTTCTCTTAAGAACTTTTGGTCTGGGAAGAAACTGATGAGAAATGAAATTGAAAAACTGGGAAGAAGGATAAAGTATCTGATTGTTTTATTCTTGATTTGCTCTCCATTTAATCTCATTTGTGTTTAGGAGAAATTATTGAGATGTTGAATTGATCTTACTGATGTTTTTCTTTCCTGAGGACGAGTTACGGCTCCAGGGGGTTAATAAAGACCGTCTGAAAGCGAAGAAAAATAACCATATTTATAACTTTATATAATCAGTATATAATTTATAACTATAATCACTGGCGTCCGGTAACAGCCGTACGTAAATCTAGTTCATGTGGAAGAGTGACCTCTGACCTGACGCATGACCTCTGAACTGACGCATGACCTCTGACCCAACGCATGACCTCTGACCTGACGCATTACCTCTGACCCGACGCATTACCTCTGACCTGACGCATGACGTAACGACGAACGTGGAAGTGCAGAAGATAGAGCAAAACAAAACACTGGTCACGAATTAGAAGTCTATAATGAGAATTTTTAAAGAGAAATGTGGGAGGAGCTTGAGTTTGTTTGAACTGCGAGAGGCGTCTATTCTCAGCTAAGCTTACGCTACTCCTACATCCTACGTCATGTGTCGGGTCAGAGGTCATGCGTCGGGTCAGAGGTCACAACTAGACTCGTGTACGGCCGTTACTGGAAAAAAACTATGAATAATCATCTACGAGTGAAACGGCATTAGATGAAAAACGACTAGTGGTAGAAATCTTTTTTACACCTTGTTTTTTTACATTCATGCATTTAGCATACGCTTTTATCCAAAGCAACTTACAATAGAGGAACATAAGCATTGCATCACAGAGCCAACAGTATCAACAAAATCTATTTTTACATAAAGACTTAGTAATTTTAGTCTTTCTTCTTTTTCTCGTTTTTGTACACTTAAATCATTTTAAAGTTGACTTTCCGAATGTTTTTATTCCCCCCTCTCTTCTTTAAGCATTCCAGTGTAAAGCACTTTGAAATTTACAAGATGACTTTAAATGACTAGTTTTAATAATGATTTGATTGTTCTAAACTCCGCCCACTCCTTCATTGCTCACGACTGTAGAGGAGCTTTCAAAGCTCTTGTGGTTGATCTCTGTATATTTCTTTCCTGTGATGTTGTAATATAAATCTATTGATCTCCCACCTCCTATGAGGATTTTGTGCTTTATGTTTCTTCATTAGTTCGGGCCTCTACCTTAATGGGTGATGTTTCTCCACACAACAGCCACTCCTTTAGAGTTTTATTAAATCAGTTTTTTTTCCCCTCCTGCTTATGTTTCAGCCTTCATAAGTCCATTTGTGAAATTCACAAGATTCATTTAGTGAAAGTCACCAGTGTATGATGTCGGTCTGCTGGTTTGCCCCCATTAAGCTGTGCAATTAGCTTAAATAGCAAATCTACGTGCTGATCGACCCACTTTACCAGCTCAACCTGCTAGAATCCCACCAGATGAGCATTAGAACCCACATGGACATTCATGCTGGCTTTTCCAGCAGGCACTTTGAACTGTTTATGTACAATTAGATGTGTAGACTGGATCCTGGCAGAATCCTCTAATAGTAGTACTGTAATTAACCCTAATGACTTTAGTTCAGGCCTGGGTAACTTGTATGTCTGCATCATCCAAGCTATGGTGTGGATCTGTGTGCTCCATAACACCAAACAAGTCGTGTTCTCTATGCATTAGTGGTGTTTAATCAGTCATCGCTAGCACTCATTGTGTCAAATATTACAGTTCAGTGTGTGTCGTCCTGTAAAAAAATCCCACGGACCTGAGCCATACACTCTTAAAAATAAAGCTTCCATATTGGCATCTATGGCTCATGAGGAACCTCACAGCTAACAGGGAACATTGTGGCAAGACTCTCGCAAAGTTATGAACAAAGATTCTTCCGTTAGTTCAGAGTTATCTGGTCTTTTATGATGTTCTCAAAACGTTAGCACAAAAATATTATTTATTCATCATTTATGGAATGTGTTTTCTGAAACATTTTAGTTGGACTTTCATCTAATATGTTTAACTGTTAACTTTTGTTCAAAAGTAACGTTCCATAATGTTTGCTGAATGATAAAATGGAAATCTCCCTTAACGTTCGCATAACCAAATAAAAACTTGTTTGTTTTTAAAACTGGACATTTTGAACGTTTAGGGAATATTCATAACCTAATGAGAACAATAGCAAAGCATTCTTAGAACACTTTTGTTTGCTGGACTTCATGGAAACTTTTCATTCACAAAATGTTCTCATAGTGTGAAACAATTGTTCTTTTTAGAACTTTTCACTGAAAGAACCAAACATTTTTCTTCAATGGCATCACTGTGAAAACTCTCTTTTGGAACCTTTATTTTAAAGAATTTATCACATGCAAGCAAATTCATGTAGGCTAAAAGTAAATATAAAAACCATCTTTGCCTTCTGTTTATGGAGTCACTCAGAACAGAAAATGCATACTAAACAATATTGCGGCACTGTCGTAATGCATCATCTTAAAATGTAACTAAAAGCTTTTCAGTGCCCAGAAAGAGTCAATCTACAGAGCAAAGCAATCCTGCTGATTACAGATGAAGTCCTAAATCTGACAGCAGTCTTCTCCATATGCACTGCACTGGGGGGGCATTAAAAGAATGAATATTGGATGAAAAACTTATACAAAAATGATATGTGTTGCCAAGCAAATTAACTGAAATAAATTAAGTTGAAGTACTAAAATTACTAAAACAAAATAAAAAAAAGCCAAAGCTAATAAACAAAATTAATAAAAATGACAAAAGCCACATAACAAAATTGCTAAAATTCAACATAAATTTAAAAAGAAAATATACAAATAAAAGCTACAATTCAAAATATGAATAAATACTATAGTAGTATATAAATAATAGTAAAATCATGCTGGAATCAGTCACACACACACACACACACGTGTTGTGTTTACATGTGAGCGCGTGTTAAAAGACAGACTTACTGCACTAGAGATTATACATGATGATCAGTGTTACGAGCATCAGTCGCTTTCCAGGAAAGACATCGTGGATTACTATCCAAATGCCTTTTGAATCAGTTTTTTCAACGGTTTTGAAACAGTTTTTTATTGATATGCTTTTGACCGAACTATATTGACCCCACTATATTTGGTTCTGAAACGGTAAAACTCAGTTCAGGAGATTAACAGCTTAGAATAAGGCCTGAAATGTCAAGCTCTGTCTTTTCAGGCCATCGTCCATTAATATAAAACGTACCAGCAGAGATCAGCGTCAAATCCTGACTGGAAAAATATATGCTGGTCATGCAACTGAATTTCCAAGTAATCAACAAACAGCATAAGCTCTTTTTTAGCTGACATGTCTGATGTTTCTGATTGATTCTGAACGACTGCGTCAGCGTGTTACAGTTACATCACATATGGAAAATCTCAAGTCATGGAAAATGTTACTGCTTAACAAAAATATGTTCTAAGGAAGTTTTGCTATCGTTCTCATTAAGTTATGAAAACGTTATTTCTGAATGTTCATGAGTTAAAAAAAAATGTTAAAAAAAAACGTAATTTGACCGTTAAGTGAACATTCCATTCTATAATTGTTGCAAACATTGTTGTAATGTTACTTTTGAATGTTCTTTGAACATTCTAAAACAATTAGTAACATTTAAAATGTTTTTGTTCGAACGTTTTGAGAACTTTACCAAAGACTAGATTTGAACAAACATTCTATTATTAACGCTTGTTTATAAATTTAAGAGAAACTTGTGTGTTAGCCAAAGTTAATTCCTCTTTTTATTGCTTTTTTATAGGGCATAACTTCCAGTGAAATATCAACAGTGTCTGAGATGTTTCTCTTAAAATCCTCTGTTTACTTTCATCTCACTGTCTGAGAAACAAATGCGATATTAAAGAGATCTCACTTTTCCTAAAACATCGTGTCCCTCTTTGTTTTGAGCTCAGTTTAGTAGTTGTGCAACGCCTGTGTGTTCATGAATCTTCAGGATGGATTGTGAACCGTGTGTCATAATTCTCAGCATCCTGCAAACTCTGTCTCGCTGAAACACTATCACAACTCACAGCTAAAAAACACAACTTTCAATCATAACCTTCAAAACATTACAGTGAATCATCAGTTAAATCAATAAAGGGAAAGTTCAGCAAAAAAAAAAAAAAATTCTGTCATCGTTTATTCACCCTTAAGTTGTTCTAAACCTGTATGAGTTTCTTTGTTCTGTTGAACACAAAAGAAAGTGTTTTAAAGAATGTTGTTGGTCCTCATTGACTTTTATAGTATGGAAAAAAAAATCATGGAAGTCAATGGGGACCAGAAACTGTTTGGTTCCTCTTCTTTTTTTTTTTTTTGAGGGTAAGTAAATGATGATTTTTTCTTTTTTTTTTCTGAACTATCGCTTTAATCCTAAAAATGAACTATACACCTCAAGTTTTACATGTTGTTTTCAATGACCTTGTCAAATGGCACGGCTCCAGCTTTGTCTTTTTGCCCTTGTTTCCGTTACGCTCGTCCTCACTTCTCTCTTTCTTTATGAGCCACTGTGGTTGACCTTTGACCTCTGACACCTTCTCACATGGCTGTGAACAATGGAATAGTTCTTAAAGATTCTGAAACATTCCATTTGTTGCACAATCCAGCAGCGCTGAGCCGCTTCCCACGTGAAAGAGAGTCAGGCACGCGTAACTGCCTTCAAGACCTGTACATTACAGACAGACGAGCTTCAGCAAGGACAAAAACTGGACTCTTTTTGCTTTACTTTTTTTTACAACGGTTTATAGTAATAGTGTTCATAAAAAAGAAAATTCTGTCATTATTTACTCATGTTGTTTCAGACCCATATGCCGCTGTTTATTTGAAAGAATTGTCACACAGTTTTTTCCCACTAGAAACAGTTCATTGTGACGTCTGTCAAGCTCCAAAAAGGATAAAATCATAATTTTTCATTCAATTTTGCAAGCTACTTCCTTACAAATATTGGAAAATCTGTGTTTATTTATTTGAGAATGAAAGAAAAAATAAATAAAAAAAATATTATAATAATTATAAAATATATATAGCCTAATATATACACTACCATTCAAAAAGTTGAGGTCTGTGCATGGGAGTCAGATTTAATATATATATATATATATATATATATATATATATATATATATATATATATATATATATATATGTGTGTATATATATATATATATATAAAATCATTTTTATCATTAAGGAAGTATGAAATTGATCAAAAGTCACAGAATTTCAAATAAATGCTGTTCTTTTAAACTTTCTATTTATCAAAGACTCCATAAATAAAATATATATTGGTTTCCACAAAAATATAAAGCAGCAGCACGACTGTGTTCGACATTGTTAATAATCATAAATGCAAAAAATCATCATAATGATTTCTGAAGGATCATGTGACTGAAGACTGGAGTAATGATGCTGGAAATTCAGCTTTGATCACAGGAATAAATTACACTTTATTATATATCCACATAGAAAACAGCTGTTTTAAATTGTAATAATATTTCACAATATTACTGTTTTTACTGTATTTTTGATCAAATAAATGCATCCTTGGTGAGCAAAAGAGACTTCTTTCAAAAACATTTAAAAAATCTTACCGACCCCAAACTTTATATATGTTCTTTTCTTAATAATATGATTGTCACACTTCAAATGTAGGCCAAAAAGCAAACAGTCATTCACACACACACACACATAAACACTCTTTATTAACAGCTCACGGACAGATTGTCTGGCTATTAAAAATCAGTGTTCAAAAGAGCAATAACTGTAAAATGACATTCTAGCAGAGATTGAGATAATCAGCATTCACATGACAGAAGCTCGAAATCGTGCTGCAATTATTCAGTTCATTTGAGCTGAACGGATAGAAATCCTGTACAGCAGACATAATAAAACACCGGATGGATGAGCACACTGACACACAAACAGAAATAGAAATGATACAGGCGAGTGTACCGTCACCAGTATTCATCTGTTTATTATCTAAAAACACAACGTTTTCATCTTTGATCCAGTAACTTGAGATTTGCTAACATCCCAATGCCCTCGATCTCCATTAGGCCCATGAGTGAATCCACATAATATCTAACCCTGAGGAAGCGGATCATCAGGTGTGTGTCTGTAACTCGTGCATTTGTGAAGTTAAAACAAGAATGCAAAACGATGAGTAACATGTTCAGAGAACGCCCTCACAGACTGAAACAACACAATGCAGCCATTCTTCTGAGTTACTGATGAACGATGCACTGGAGTTTTTTCAGTGGAAGAACCTGGAATTATTTTGTCATCTCTCAGTTTGAGTACAAACAGTTCCATCAAGTGGCGGGAAATGAAAACACACTTAAAACGCACATTCGTAGGAAACAGCGCCATCTGTCGGTTGAATTAAGCTAGTGGAAATGCAAACGCTTTTGTAGAGAAATTGTTTGGTTAAAAACAAAAAAAGTTTTATACATACAAATTAGGCCCTGCTCTTTAATACGGCGTTTTTATTAACATTATAAACATCTTTTATTATGTCAGACACAATCGACATATGTACAAACGAACAGCGTATTGTTTGACCATCTGTCAGTTGTTCGCAGTGTTTTTCCACTAGAGTGAGCTACAACCAATCCATCAGGCTATTGGCTTCTTCATCTTTTTGTTTTACAGCATTTGGCAAACCAGCGTTTGGTGCATTAATTTCTCCATCTGAACTGAAATGCCTCTCCATCACTTCTCCATTCCACCCAGATATTAATTGCATGCTTTTTGAATGCCTTTTGAAAATGAGCTCTATCGATGCATTCGTAGTTTGTCTGCCTTCCACTCCTGCATGAGTTGAAACTCAAAGAAAGTAGATGTTAATTGCTGTTTATGGACAGTCTGCAATATAATATGAATATATAAGAATTAATAATGTGCGTAATTTGTTAATAAATTATGCATGCAATATACAGTGGCTTTCTTCAGAAATACAAAAACACAATAATATAGTGTTTTACTGCATTATGCATGTACTTTTTCTAATGCAAAAGTTTGAGATCATTAGATGTTTTTTTTTTCTGCTTTGTTATGTTGAGATCACAAGAAAATGACAATTAAGCAAAATAAGAATGCCCTCGGCTTCCGTACCAGTGGATAGTTGCCACCCAGTGGATAGTTGAAGCATTGCAACTCACAATTATCATCAATCCTGAATGTGTTTGTGGAAGGTTGCAGCACTAATGTTAGTGTCCAGTCCTCTTCATCTTCATCTTCACATCAGCAGGAGTTTCAGAGAAAAGTCTAGAAGATTATTTTGTTGCTTTGGTTCGTTTCTGCATCTTCTGCTTCTCTTGTAAAACACAAGTTCAAGTGTTTTCTAGAGGCCAATTCTCTAGTTCTTCATATTGCAGAATATTTATGGTAAAACAGATTGCTTCTAATAAATACGTCTTCTCTGGGCATTGACAAATTACTTCCTTTCAATATTTTGAAATAAAAAAGTTTGCGGCTGCAAGGTCTGGGAAGAAATTCTCAGTATTGCATCAACAGCTGATTTGTCATTTTGCGTATCATTGCCACAACATTTCATTGTTTCTAAATCACGCGTATGGCTTTAGCAGTCTTCATAATGCATTTTCTGTGTTTTTTCATGTGAAAGTTTTCTGACTACTGTGGGTGTAGATTCATTTTTTAAAAGGAAATCTCTGACCTTTGACAATGTTCTGTTTCCTGAACAAAACCGGTCAGACTTGGATCATATGTTTTGCTCTTTGTGCCTGTCAAACAAATTAGTCATCGACAATCTGCTGTCACCTCCACACGGTCACCCTGAACTGTGTTTAAGATCAAATCCAGGACTAAAACAAGGGAAACATGATGTACAATGATTAAGAAGTCATTCACATTTCTAGGCGATTAATGAATCACATGAGTAGTTGCTTGCATTGATTAAAGTCAAATTTTGTTCCATAAAGTTTTGTTCAAATGTGCTTTCATTTTTTGTGCTTGTTATGCTTATAATCTAGTAATTATCAAATTTAAAAAAATGCAAAATCTCCTTTTCTTTCTTTTTCATATATTTACATAATCTGTGGCACGTTTTTATTTGCATTTTGGATCATTTTATTATTTTTTTATTGTTGTATTTACAAATTAAGTAATCTAAATTTAGGAAAAGAAGTCTTGCTTTACAGTATCCTAATGATTACGTTTTTTAATGCATTATTAATTATGCCTTGTAATGCACCTTAGAATACACTGCATGGACTCATGAATGATTGTAACCAGTTATAATAGATTATAATATTTATGTTACTCCTTTAGAAAGTATAATGCATTAAAACACATGACAAACAACCATTAACAAATATAACAAGGAATCTGCTAATATTATAATGCATTTTAACTTTTGTTATAAGTATTTATGAAAATATATAATGCATTATAGCATATATTATGAATACCTTTATAATGCATTATACGTAAAGGCTTTAAGTAAAGTGTTGGCGATTCTTCTCTGATTAAGATTGCTCTTTATGATAACTTTGACTCTTTATGATAACTGATTAAGACTGATTACGATAAGCATGTCAGTACATTTTCACATTCTTTTTTTTATTGTAGGTCTTCTTGACACTTTTATAATTTTGTACAGATAGTAGGGTTATGGCAGCAAATGATGGTGAGCGTCAGGTTTTCTCAGGACATCGCTCAGTCAAACTGAGAGAAATTCTGAGAAATCTTACGAGATTTTCAGAGACAGCTCAAAGAAAGTATGGATTATGGAGTGTGGTGACATCATGATGGGTCTGAACATGTGACCTCTGGAACCAGCAGCATCTGTAAACATAAGAACATAAAAACACAAGCGGCTTTAAAACCCGTCAGTCTTACAGCAAACATGAGACCCCATAACAAAAAAGGACTTAAATATTTATACTGTCCAAAATCTATTTATATAACATAATGCATTTACCCAAAATGTATTATAAGATTTGATGTGTATTTTCTGGTGTTCCTTCAAGTATATTTTACCATTTATTTTAGCGTTGATTTTTAAATGCTTTAAGCTGTGCATACATTTTGAAATATATATTGGCCAGTAATATTAACGTTAATGTTGCAATATTAATTGCTTAACGTTTCAGTTGACCTCTAAAATCATCCTTCTCAACACTTTGATTTAATGTCATAACTGTGTTCGCCATAATTCAGGTTGCATTCAGTGAATTGTTTTAGTACAACAGCAACCACAATTCTCATTTCATACAAGGTCACTAGTATGAAGAAGGAATTTATATAATAAATAATATAGAATTATTGTTTTCCAAACAGGTTCTTTTGAGATTTTGTTGCCATAACAACATCTTTTTATTTTTCAAAATGTTGATATGGTGATGTCTGAGTTCAAATACAATTAGAGATGATTTTATTCTTTTTACAGGATTGGGATTGATATTAGTAAGACATCTTGCTTTTCTGTTATTTTCGTCAGATTCTCATGATCAGTTTTATTGTTCACTAAGCACCAATTGAAAATAAATGAATAAAATTGATTTTCCATTAACATTTCTGCATATATTTACTCATATTGCATATATTTGAGGAAAAGTGCCGCAGAGAATGAGGGATGAGAAACAAAGTGAATGGATCTCAACCAGGAGCTATACATCTATAAAAGTTATATTAAAATCACTTAATTAAAATGTTGAACCCATATTATTATAGTACAGTGAATAAACTGCAATCATATTACTTGCTCTTGATAAATCAATTAGAGTTTCAATCAGGAGAATTGTGACATTTGGTTGCACTTTATTTCGATGGTCCAGTTTCTATATACTAACTGTAACATTCTGGTGCCGTTCGCCATTTTTGACCGAAATATTTTAATTATTATTATTTTTTAATTTTTTACTTCATTGAAATTGTACGAAACTTAAAGATTTTAAAGGTAAAGGTAAAGATTTTGGCACTTGCTGTGAGAACACAAAAAAAATCATGGACATGGTCCTGAAAAAAGTCTTATAAATATATCAAATGGTAAGTATTATATAGTAATTATTTAGAGCACAACTTGTTTAGATTTATGGCTTTGATTTTCTCACAGTTTTAGAGTAAAATGTGTCTTGAAAACATATATTTCATATAAAAATTAAAAATGACATTTTTGTGCATTTTTCATAAAAATAAATGATTATTATTTTTTAACTTTCTTCACTTCAGGAATAATCTGCCACGTGTCGTCTTTAAAAAGAGACCAAACTGAATTCTTCAAAGCATTCAAGATTCATGCAAGTTTAAGCTGGAAATTTCATTTTCAGGTCTATGCTCAAAAAGTGAATAAATGGATTAAAACTACTGCATACATATCATTTAGTATCATCAAATCCCCTAAAAATACAAAATATGAAATAAAAAACATTATAAAAATAAAATATAGTACAATCATTTCATTTAAATAATAAAAAATGTGTAATTTTTGACAAACACACAAACAGTACCAGGGAGTTAAGTAAGTATTATTAGTATTAGAGTATTGACTGTTGGGTTCGAGTTGGTAAAATAAGTTGAAGTGTAGTTGCAAAGTTACTTCTAGTCAGTATGTCTAAAGTGGACCATCGAAATAAAGTGTTACCTGACATTTTATTTTAATCTTTTGAAATCTCTCAGTGCACCCACTCTTTTATTAACTATTTATTAGTTTGATTTGTTTGTCATAAAACGTATCTCTGTTAAATTTTGAGAGGAAAAGGAGAGGCCAGTGCTAGTGTACATATTCTTTTACAATACCAAGAACAAACTCTGTATTATTCACCCGAATTCTGAGTATTACAAGAGCGCTTGTTCTGTTAAATCACAAACTCCTCCGGTGTAATTCTGTCTCTCAGAGACTGGACTGATTCTTCAAACTCTAACTCTAAACCTCCTTATAAAAGTGACTTTTATAAGAAACAAAAAACAAACGCACACAAAATATCAGTTTATGGCAGCAAATAAGAGGGACAAGCTTAAGAACAGAACATGTGATTGACAGGACAGCAGAACCAGTTTTAGGCTAAGAGTAGACTGAAAGGAGTCATATTCTTGATATTTTAATATTAGACTTTGATGTACAGTGTAAACATACTGTAACTTTCAGAACTTCCTGTTCAGTCCAAAAGGAGCATTTATTGAGCTGCAAATCCAGCTAACATAACTAACATTAGTGTACTCCTGCTAAACATACAAAATAACACAAATATTTATGATAAGACCAGCTTTTAACCAGCTGTTACTGTGCACTATAAAGTTTGTTTTAAAATTGCACCTCCCCCATTTGACCATATGTGATATTTTTCTATCTTTGTCACATCGTGAAATTATTTATTACTTTTATATAGGGTGTTTTTTTTACTCTTTTTTTCTTTGTGTTGACAGACACAGTATGTGAATATCTGTTATATTATACAACTAAAACCTTTTCCTTGAAAATAAGCATTTTATATTACAACTAATGATGCTAAAATATAAATTGTAATAAAAAACATGTGCAAAAATAGTTTTAAAAAGACATTAATGTCTAATTAGATATTCTTAAAGGGTTAGTTCACCCAAAAATGAAAATTATCCCATAATTTACTCACCATCAAGCCATCCTAGGTGTATATAACTTGCTTCTTTCAGCCAAACATAATCAGAGTTATATTAAAAAAATATCCTGGCTCTTCTGAGCTTTATAATGGGAGTGAATGGTACCTGAGATTTTGAATAATTTTAATATGATAATTTTAATATAAAAAGCTCATCAATCCATCATAAAATTTATCCATACATCTCAAGGGGTTAATAAAGGCCTTCTGAAGGCCTAATTTATGGGATAATTTTCGTTTTTGGGTGAACTAACCCTTTAATTCACCTGCTATTGACTATAATCATTATATGCCATTTCAGACATTTTCACTCCCTCTATAGCAAAAAAGTGAATTGTGATAAAATGTAATTGCATAATTAAATAAAATAAATTTCTGTCTTGATCAGTACCATAAAACTATTGATGCTCATTTCCGCCCTGGAATAAAAAATTACAAAGGTAATTGCAACTTGAACACAATTTGAAAGAAAAAAGGCAGAATTGCAAGTAATAAACTCACAACTGAATTTAAAGGTTTTTTTTTCCCTTTGTGATTTGTGAGATTCCAGCAACTCGCATTTGCGAGAGAAAAAGTCAGAATTGTGAGTCACCTTTTTTGTTTTTTATTCTGTGGCAGAAACAAGCTTCCATATAAAAAAACACTGTTCCACCTACAATTTTTTAAATTCATAAGTTCAAATGTGAACTAAACGTTTGAAGCATAATGAAGGACATTGGCCTATAAGCTCTGTTGACTGGCAACATACACCAAATGGTTTACAAAACACAGACAAAGTCCATCCCAAATTCACAGTCACAATGATTCTTCCCACATATAGAATCAATTTGATTCCACAGACACGGTCATGAATTCCTTAACATCACTGGATTAAAGGTCATAAAATTGGTGGGTAATTATCAATCTTTGAAATACCATCGTACACCAGCATGCATGCATTTCCATGCAGGTCCTAGTTGGTTTGTGGTGGTTTAGTCCCGGTCTTGCATGTGGACCAGGATAGACATGTTCTGGTAATGCTGGTAAAAGCATGTTCTTTGCTGGTTAACCTGGTTAATTAAGTCTAGTGTGATCATCACCTGCATTCAGAATATACTGGTGATCAGCCATGCTGGCCTGTTTAACAGGGAACATAGAAATCATTCATAAAATAAGATACAGACTTTACATTTGATCTATTACTATGTTTATATTGAGTGCTGACTTGATCATTTTTGAATTTTTATCCTACAGCAAGAATTAAAGAATGTAAACAAATGTTTCAGCTTCAAAGGAGCCATAAAGAATTAGACTGATATTTATCAGATTGAACTGTTTGTTCAGTTCCAGCTCATTCCATCTCTAGAGGGCCTGAAGGCCACAATAAAGAAAATGAAAGTTATCATCATATTATCTTCTTTATTTCATAGAAACCAAGCTGTGCTCTTTGGTCTGATTGTGGAACTGATCTGGCAGCTTTCCTGTCCAACTGTCGAGGCACGAACGCTGCTTTACTAGGAAGTACTGCAAGTGAACATGTCTTGACTTTTGCATAAAAGCAATGGAAAGTGTCATTCAAATTAGCTTGGAAATTTTAATATATATATATATATATATATACACACACACACACACACACACACACGCACACGCACACGCACACACACACACGCACACACACACACACACACACACACACACACACACACACACAACGCATTACCTGATCAGAGCAGAGCCAAATGTAAACTTTGGAACATCAGCAGAATAAAATGATCAAGCAAACTGATGAAACCACCAGAATCGATGCTGAAAGGACCAACATACGTGGTTATATATATATATATATATATATATATATATATATATATATATATATATATATATATATATATAATTGTAGTTCATATAAATATATAAATGTAATAATTAATACATTGCTCTTGGCAAGTTAATAGTTCTACCAATACATATATATATATATAGACCAGTCCTTCTCATCGGTGTCACCAAAATGACGTGCCTGTAAGGATGAAGGTTAAATAAATGAAAGGTTAAATAAAAGGTTAAGGATGACAGGTGCTAAACCCCTCCCAAAATTTCCCAGATCTCCTCCCCAAAACACAGGTGAGTTGGCAGAATATAAATTTTGTAAACTTTGCTTGGTCACACTGGCACTTGTGTCTCCAGAGAGGCTTCTGGAATACAAAGCACCAGATTTTGGGTTGAATTAATTAGGAAAATGGGGCTTGGTGTGAGTGGACTATGGTTATCTTGATTATATCTTCTGAAACAACCAGCATATGTTACGTTGTTACGTATGTTACGATGCTGGTGAGCTGGTTGGTCCCAAACGGGAAGCTTAATTAGCTTCCCTGGTCAACAAGCTTCACCAGAAAGACCATGCTGGTTGATCAGCGTTACAGACCAGCGACAAACCAGCATAAGCCAGCATGGACATTCATGCTGGTGTATGCTGGTCCTTTCAGCATCGATTCTGGTGGTTTCATCAATCAGTTTGCTTGATTATTTTCTTCTGTTGAAGTTTACCTTTGGCTCTGCTCTGATCAGGTAATGTGTTTTATAGACGGGGAACGATGACTACAAATTGACAGCAACTTCTGAGGATAAAATCAAAAAGCCCAAAAAGGTGAAAAGAAAGAAGAGGGATGTGGACGAACTGAAGAAAGAAGTGGAACTGGTGAGAAATGCATATATATATATATATATATATATATATATATATATATATATATATATATATATATATATATATATATATAACACAATATTATCTAGGACATGGAGGCAATATAACCTAATGCTAGTATGATCTGAAACTATAACCACCCAGAATACTTTCTCAGCTATACTCACAAAACTACATTATTTCATTATTTTCTGCATGATTTATTATGCTGGCCAAAAATGGGTTTTTAAAGATTTTATGTGGAGAACTGAGATGCAAGGTTTTCTTCTCTTCTGCAGGATGACCACAAGCTGACATTGGATGAACTTTCACGCAAATACGGCACTGACTTGAACAAGGTGAGAAAAGGTTGTGTGACGTTAATTGAAATTTGATGTATTACTGCATTTGGTGTTACTCTATATCCATACATTTTGCCTTCTTTTTATTTAATATATAAAGAGATAAAGAAATGTATATTTAAAAAAAAATGTTAATGTTAATGAATGTTTTATGTTAAGCTTAAGATACCTTAAGCTAAAAACCCTTACCTGTTAAAAAATAAAAAAATAAAAATTGTAGCCTTGAAGTGCATAGAAACCCGTGTATGTGTTTTCAAATTTTGGTGTTTTAATTTCAAGTAGCCTTCAGTTTTAAGTTGAAACTGTGTGTTTTTTTGTGTGTTTTTTTTTTCATTTCTGTATACGTTTAACTACTCAATGTTCATACCCTATGGCAGGGATTGTCGTCTTCTCGTGCAAGGGAGATCTTAGAGCGTGATGGGCCGAATGCCCTGACCCCACCGCCTACGACCCCAGAATGGGTCAAGTTCTGCACACAGCTCTTCGGTGGTTTCCAAACACTGCTGTGGCTTGGTGCACTTCTTTGTTTCACGGCATATGGAATCCAGGCGGCCTCTTCTGAAGAACCAGCAAATGACAATGTATGAGAGAGAAAATGTTTCTTTTTTTTTTCATTATGTAGTTTCATTTAAATGTATGCATTTAGTAGATGCTTGTATCCCAATCCCAAGTGACTTACATTGCTTTCAAGGTGTAGATTTTTTTATTGGTCCATGCATTCTCTGGGATTCAAACCAATGACCTTAGCGTTGCTAGTGCCATGCTCTAGTGTTTCACCTACAGAAATGTAAAAAAAAATTCTATACAAGTAGTTCAATGTCAATTCAATGTAGATTATCATACACTTTGTGCCTTTCTAAAAACCTAACTGTGGTTTTGCAGCTGTACCTGGGACTTGTACTTGCTTTTGTTGTAATAGTCAACGGATGGTTCTCATACTATCAAGAATCCAAGAGCTCAAAGATCATGGAATCTTTTAGGAACCTTGTTCCTCAGGTATAGAAATTGTGTCTTACAAAACATTGCATGTTCAAATGTAGCTTTCCCATGGCACAAAAGTAGTCATTGTTCTGTTCTGGTAATGTAGCAAGCTCTAGTTATGCGTGATGGAGAGAAAAAGATCATCAGTGCCGAGGAGGTCGTTGTAGGTGAACTTGTGGAAATCAAAGGTGGAGACCGAATCCCAGCTGATCTTCGCATCATCTCTTCACAAGGATGCAAGGTAAGACCTGAATGTCAAATGTGATATATCCCATCAGTACCTTTTTATGAAACTTCCCCTTTACTGTATCAGGTGGACAACTCTTCCCTCACTGGCGAATCTGAGCCCCAGAGTCGTACTCCTGAGTTCTCCCATGAAAACCCTCTGGAGACAAGAAACATTGTGTTTTTCTCTACCAACTGTGTTGAAGGTACATGCAAAGTTTCTGCAGAATGTTGAATACAATTGCATTTTACAGGAAATGTGGACAAACTATAGAACTAAATTGCTTGAACATAATGAAACCCTAGGTACTGCAAGAGGGATTGTCATCAACACCGGTGATCATACTGTCATGGGTCGTATAGCATCACTTGCCTCCAGCCTGGATGGTGGAAAAACGCCAATTGCAAAAGAGATCGAGCACTTCATCCATATTATCTCTGGTGTAGCTGTGTTCCTGGGCATGACCTTCCTAATCCTCTCCCTGATACTTGGATATGGTTGGTTGGAAGCAGTTGTTTTTCTGATTGGAATTATTGTTGCAAATGTACCTGAAGGTCTTCCTGCCACTGTAACTGTAAGTCAGGGTGCTTCTTTCGTTATGCTTCTTGTTGTTTAATCACCTGTATCTACTTTTCAAGTTATTAAATCCAGGTTGTACAGGTCCTTCTCAAAAAATTAGCATATTGTGATAAAGTTCATTATTTTCCATAATGTAATGATAAAAATTAAACTTTCATATATTTTAGATTCATTGCACACCAACTGACATATTTCAGGTCTTTTATTGTTTTAATACTGATGATTTTGGCATACAGCTCATGAAAACCCCAAATTCCTGTCTCAAAAAATTAGCATATTTCATCCGACCAATAAAAGAAGTGTTTTTAATACAAAAAAAAGAGTCAACCTTCAAATAATTATGTTCAGTTATGCACTCAATACTTGGTCGGGAATCCTTTTGCAGAAATGACTGCTTCAATGCGGCGTGGCATGGAGGCAATCAGCCTGTGGCACTGCTGAGGTGTTATGGAGGCCCAGGATGCTTCGATAGCGGCCTTAAGCTCATCCAGAGTGTTGGGTCTTGCGTCTCTCAACTTTCTCTTCACAATATCCCACAGATTCTCTATGGGGTTCAGGTCAGGAGAGTTGGCAGGCCAATTGAGCACAGTAATACCATGGTCAGTAAACCAATTACCAGTGGTTTTGGCACTGTGAGCAGGTGCCAGGTCGTGCTGAAAAGTGAAATCTTCATCTCCATAAAGCTTTTCAGTAGATGGAAGCATGAAGTGCTCCAAAATCTCCTGATAGCTAGCTGCATTGACCCTGCCCTTGGTAAAACACAGTGGACCAACACCAGCAGCTGACATGGCACCCCAGACCATCACTGACTGTGGGTACTTGACACTGGACTTCAGGCATTTTGGCATTTCCTTCTCCCCAGTCTTCCTCCAGACTCTGGCACCTTGATTTCCGAATGACATGTAACCACTGAGCAACAGTCCAGTGCTGCTTCTCTGTAGCCCAGGTCAGGCGCTTCTGCCGCTGTTTCTGGTTCAAAAGTGGCTTGACCTGGGGAATGCGGCACCTGTAGCCCATTTCCTGCACACGCCTGTGCACGGTGGCTCTGGATGTTTCTACTCCAGACTCAGTCCACCGCTTCCGCAGGTCCCCCAAGGTCTGGAATCGGTCCTTCTCCACAATCTTCCTCAGGGTCCGGTCACCTCTTCTCGTTGTGCAGCGTTTTTTGCCACACTTTTTCCTTCCCACAGACTTCCCACTGAGGTGCCTTGAAACAGCACTCTGGGAACAGCCTATTTGTTCAGAAATTTCTTTCTGTGTCTTACCCTCTTGCTTGAGGGTGTCAATGATGGCCTTCTGGACAGCAGTCAGGTCGGCAGTCTTACCCATGATTGCGGTTTTGAGTAATGAAACAGGCTGGGAGTTTTTAAAAGCCTCAGGAATCTTTTGAGGTGTTTAGAGTTATTAGTTGATTCAGATGATTAGGTTAATAGCTCGTTTAGAGAACCTTTTCATGATATGCTAATTTTTTGAGACAGGAATTTGGGGTTTTCATGAGCTGTATGCCAAAATCATCAGTATTAAAACAATAAAAGACCTGAAATATTTCAGTTGGTGTGCAATGAATCTAAAATATATGAAAGTTTAATTTTTATCATTAGATTATGGAAAATAATGAACTTTATCACAATATGCTAATTTTTTTAGAAGGACCTGTATTTTAGTATGTCTGTGCCAAAAATTATTACTTGACTTTATGTATGTTTGCATTTACTCATGTAGGTGTGTCTAACTCTGACTGCCAAACGAATGGCAAAGAAGAACTGCCTGGTGAAGAATCTGGAAGCCGTGGAGACTCTTGGCTCGACCTCCACCATCTGCTCTGACAAGACTGGAACTTTGACCCAGAACCGAATGACCGTCGCTCACATGTGGTTTGACAACCAGATTCATGAAGCAGACACCACTGAGAACCAGAGTGGAACTGCATTTGACAAGAGCTCTGCTACTTGGGCCGCCCTCGCACGTGTCGCTGGCTTGTGCAACCGTGCCGTCTTCCGTGCTGAACAGAGCCATCTCCCAATCCTTAACGTGAGCTTCTGCTAGCTATCTTTATATCTATATGAGCGACATGAATATATGCAAGGCTTGCAACTTATACAATTCCCATAGCCAACATATAACATTATGTTATTGTGAGTGAACACTTTGTTCAATTAAATCTTTTGTAGCGAGAAACAGCTGGTGATGCCTCTGAGTCTGCCTTGTTGAAGTGTATTGAGCTGTGCTGTGGTTCAGTCACTGAAATGAGAGAGAAGTACACAAAGATTGCTGAAGTCCCTTTCAACTCCACCAACAAATATCAGGTATTTTTGTTGATGTATTCTTTAGAAATTATGATGCAGATTTGACTGGTCGTCCTAACAGTACCTCAATATGCCTTTTCTAGGTCTCAATCCACAAGAATCCCAATTCCTCAGAGTCTAAGAACCTGCTGGTGATGAAGGGAGCGCCTGAGAGAATCTTGGATCGATGCTCCTCTATTTTGATTCAAGGAAAAGAGCAGCTTTTGGATGATGAAATGAAAGATTCATTCCAAAATGCTTATTTAGAACTCGGAGGTCTTGGAGAAAGAGTGCTGGGTAAAGTAACCTTATGAAGTTCACCTGTAAAAAAAATCACTAAAATTATGACTGCAGAAGAATATGAACACACACAATGGTTAATTACAGCATGTATGAATAATTATGTGTTCTCCTTCACAGGCTTCTGCCACTTTAGCCTCCCTGATGACCAGTTTCCTGAAGGTTTTGCATTTGATTCTGAAGAAGTGAACTTCCCAACTGAGAATCTGTGTTTTGTTGGCCTTATATCCATGATTGATCCTCCTCGTGCTGCTGTACCAGATGCTGTCTCCAAATGTCGGAGTGCTGGAATCAAGGTGTTGTCCTAATTTGAGATCTACTGCTTAAATATACTATGCCTGTGTTACATTATTCAAATAACAATTACTTGTGACCATTCAAATTACAGCTAAGGTTATCAATTCAAAGCAATTTAAATGAATGATTTTTCCAATACAGGTTATCATGGTTACTGGTGACCATCCAATTACAGCTAAAGCTATTGCAAAGGGTGTTGGTATCATCTCTGAAGGCAACGAGACTGTGGAAGACATTGCTGCTCGTTTGAATATCCCTATTGGAGAGGTTAATCCAAGGTAATCCAAACATCCCAGCCACATAAAACAAGGCAATGTTTTCAGGTAAAAAAATATAAATGGTGAACATCACTGGAATTGCTCTAGATGTCTGCTAATACAAAGTGTGCCTCTAGAGATGCTAAGGCCTGTGTGGTCCATGGTGGAGAACTGAAGAATATGAGTGAAGAACAGCTGGATGATATCCTGAAATATCATACCGAAATTGTGTTCGCCAGAACTTCTCCTCAACAAAAGCTGATCATTGTGGAAGGTTGTCAGCGACAGGTACCGTCAAAGAGTTATCTATCCAATCCTAGATGATTTTACCCAGCAGGGACCATTAAATGCATATTTTCTCTCATCAGGGTGCCATTGTAGCTGTAACCGGTGATGGTGTCAATGATTCTCCTGCTCTGAAGAAGGCTGACATTGGTATAGCTATGGGTATTGCTGGATCTGATGTTTCCAAACAGGCTGCTGACATGATCCTTCTGGACGACAACTTTGCCTCAATTGTCACTGGAGTAGAAGAAGGTATGACAAGTTATTAGGAACTTAACTGATTTAGGATTTATGAAGGTTACTTTGATACTTATTTTTCAAACATGTATTCCACTTCAGGTCGTCTGATCTTTGACAACTTGAAGAAGTCCATTGCCTACACCCTTACTAGTAAGATCCCGGAGATGTCACCTTTCCTCTTGTTTGTCCTTGTGGGTATTCCTCTTCCTCTGGGCACAGTCACCATTCTCTGCATTGACCTGGGCACTGACCTGGTAAGAAAAAGTACTATTAGTGTAGAGAACTTTAAATTATGCAGTCTCTTTTTAATTTGTTTTAATCGTCATCACAGATTCCTGCTATCTCATTGGCATATGAAAATGCAGAAAATGACATCATGAAGAGGCAACCCAGAAACGCTAAAACAGATAGGCTGGTGAACGTGAGGCTAATCAGTATGGCATATGGTCAAATCGGTAAGAGCATTCTTACCAAAACTGAGGTCTGGATGTTTTGAACATGACATTGATTAAAAATCTGTAATATGGGCAATTCATTCATTTTATTGTCAATGCTTTCCTTTTTAGGTATGATCCAAGCAGCTGCAGGGTTTTTTAACTACATTGTGGTTATGGGTGAGAATGGATTCTGGCCCAGTTATCTGCCAGGACTTCGAGTTGGCTGGGAAGACAGATCTATCATGGACCTGGAAGATAGCTATGGTCAACAATGGGTAAGCATCAAAGTTCTAGCAAAACCTGATAAATGTGAAACAACAAAGCTTTTATATCATTTTATGCATTTGAAAAATCCACCATATAATTTATAGTATAGTATAAACATACCTTTGTTCTTGTGTGTTTTGTTGTCTGATGCAGACCTACGAGGCCAGAAAGATTATAGAGTCCACATGCCACACGGCATTCTTCATTAGTATTGTGGTTGTGCAGTGGGGTGACTTGATCATTGTAAAGACCAGAAGAAATTCCATTTTACAGCAAGGAATGAAGTATGTAAACAAAAGGGATGCAAACAAGCTTCAAAGAAGCCATAAAAAATTGGTGGATTGTTTGTTCAGTTCCAGCTCAGGGCTGGTCACCTCTAAAGCCTTATCATAATTGGTTATTTTTTCTTTCCTAGAAACAAAGTCCTCATCTTTGCTTTTTTTGAGGAAGCTGCTATGGCAACTTTCTTGTCCTACTGCCCAGGCATGGACGTTGCTGTCAGAATGTATCCTTTAAGGTAAGTGGACATATCTATGTAATGGAGATCTTAATGTTCAGATCTTTTCACTGACTTTGAAAAGAATAAAAATGGCATGTCAGAAATTAAAAAATAACAGTAAAATGGACAAAAAATAAAACTTGTGTTCTTTTATTTAGACCATTGTGGTGGTTCACTGCCTTCCCATACGCACTTATCATCTTCATCTATGATGAAGTTAGAAAATACATCCTACGACAGAATCCAGGAGGTAATATCAGATTTTCTCCTACAGATGTTGGCAGAGTTCATTAACCTCAACTGAGTTTGTTGTATTTCATTACATTGAGAGATTAAGAATGAACTGGCTCTAATATCTGTGCTATTGTGTTTCAGGCTGGGTGGAACAAGAAACATACTACTAAAACAAGACGTTCTATCACAAACTCATGTTAGGAGACATTTTAAATGCTCAAAATGATACAGAATCTGGTCAATTTCAGCAAATAAATATTAAATAATATGGAGCTGAATTTGTGTGTGCGTTTTATTAAACTAATAGAGAAATAAAAATAGTGAAAATGCACAAAAAAAAGAAAAAGAAATGACCAATTTTGCCACAAATCAAATATAAAAACAATCTCTCTCTCTCTCTCTCTCACACACACACACACACACACACACACACACACACACACACACACACACACACACACACATATATAAGTTGATCTGTACGAAAGATGAGATGCAATAGGATAAATAAGGATATAAATTTAAATCCATAATCCTTAGATATTGAGGTGCACCATAATGGTGTAGTTACATAATCTACCAGCAGGGGTCTGTTGCTATACAAGGTCTATTTAAATCATACCAAACCTAACCAACAGTTAACATTTAAAGGAGCATTTCACCCATGGGAACATTCATCTTTATTGAAAGTGGGTCATATATGTAGTTGAAATATAATACAATTTTCGAATTTGGTTCCTTCTTGACCGAGAAAGCACTCTACCGTCTACAAGGCTGGGTGCTGGATGCTGGTGCCAAGGCTGGAGTTTGAAATTCATTTCACAGAAAAAAAAATCTAGTTTGTTGCCGAAATCATTATGGAATTACTCCTCGTTTCTATTTATGTTGAATGTTCAGTCCGAACATTGTAATGCAATTTGGTTTTGCAAAAACGACGGCGAGGTGTGAACCGGCCGATGCGCAGCGGAGGACGGTTGCCTCCGCCGAAGTCCATTAAAACCTGACAATGGACACCTCGGAGGGCATTAACCCCACTTATACCATGGTCACTTGCCAAATATATTTTTTTAGTTTATATTTTAATTAGGCTAAATCTAGTTTTTACAAATAATAACTTGCCTGACGGTTTATTTAGCAACCGGAGATATTTATAGTCCGCTCAGCTTGTAGAACCCTTCACGCTGTACTCTCCTCCTGCCTTGGTTGTCTGGACAGCTGCGTAAAACTCCCGCAGGGTCTCATTCAGAGCAGCAGCGGTGTAATTTTCAAAGCTGGAGTCCATTTCTTTTTGAACAATAAAGTCTCTGTGTATTTACTGCCCATTTCGTATTTTTTTTCGTGTTGATCTCATTTTTTTCGTCTTCTATTTGATTCAATTCTCCCGGTGTTATCTCTTTGTGTCGTTTCTCCGTTTTATTTACATTTTTTCTTTCTTCAGCAGCATCCCAGTCGTCAAAGTTGTCATATTCTCCATAAATGTTAAAAGAAATAACGAAGTCGCTCATTGTTGTATTAGTAGGCTATGTAATATCTAACTAACGTTAGATGTTTGTTTTGATAGAGCAAATTGTTAACGGATACTTTGACTGCATGTTGCTATGGTTACTCACAGCTGTTGTAGGCACCGCATTTATTTATTAATTTCGAATGGTAAACAGGCAGTTTCACCAGAACTACTTTACTAGGTGTCCTCTATCACTTTTTAACGGACACACTGCAGCCAATCAGAATCGAGTATTCACCCAGACCATGGTATAAAACACTAATAAGGAAAACAACGTAAATGTGAACCATTTATTTCAATAATGATATCAACAAAAATAATTAGGTTAACAATAAAAGTTCAACAATACAACAACAATAGTAACAACAATAGTTCCTCCTGAGCTTCCTCAACTTATTGGTGCCCGCAGTACTGGCAATCTGGAGCTGGATATTTCAGTCGGATTGCCGACACGAGCGGGTAGAACGACACGACCAGTCCGCCTCAACTCGAGCCAGTCCAGGCTCCTCGACCGCGACAGGCAGGTCTTCTGATTTGGCTGATGGAGGAACAGAGCGCGGCTGTTGCGGCTTCTGCAGCCGATGCAGAAGACCTGCCTGTTACGGACGAGGAGCCCGCACTGGCTCGAGTTGAGGCGGACTGGTCCTGTCGTTCTACCCGCTCGTGTCGGCAATCCGACACTTCGCTATATTGCGGCTCGTAAAGATAGCCACGAACATCAGATTTGAGCAGAAGACTTTCAAAAACATCTTCTTCCATATCATGTTTATTTCCTTCCATCATTGTCGTAACTTCCCATCTGGCTCCACAGCGCTTGTTAGCTTAGCTTCCAAACAAGATGGAGGATATTGCTATTAGTTTCGGCAAGTGAAGTCCCACCCACTGATCTGTAATAGGTCTGTAGCATGAGTGGGCCCCTCCCCCTGAATAAATGATGAGCTAGTGTTTTTAGTCAATACAAAGTTTGTTAGCTTATACAAAGAAATGGGACTTCCTGCTTTTTATGACGCAAAATGACGATTTTTACATCATAAAAAGCAGGAAGTGGAACACTTAAATCCTTATTTCTCCCATCTCAGGGGGAAATAAGGGAATAAATCATGACCATTCAAAAATATGACTGGGTTTCTAAAGATACAAAGCTTAATGCAACTGGGTGAAGTGTCCCTTTAAATTAATATGATACAAATAAAAAATGTGTATGTCTATAACTGTCTTTTTAATGCAGAAAAGGTTCACAAGTTGATTCTCATGCACAGCTGAGAGAAAACAGGACTCATTAACAACAGCAAAGTTTAATGTGACTAATTGCTGCATTTATCAGACACTTTTATGCTAAACACCTAACTGTATTCAGTTTACACATATCAGACAGTTTATATCTATCTGAACTTGCATTCTCTTGGAACTGAACCAATAACCTCTAATACTGAGAATTCAGGTACTTCTTGGTATTGTGAGAGATGTTTATACATATCAGTGAAACCAGCAGAACATGCTGAACATCAGTCAAACATTCCATTATAAAAACATTAGATCCACAAAAGTGTGCCATGATGTCATCCTCAGCTGTGTTATACTACTAAACGTTTGTAGGAAGTAATGTTAGCATGGGGGCTGTGAGGCTCTGTTGACTGACAAAACAGAACATAGTTTACAAAACAAGACGGTCCAATCAAAATTAGTGCGTAATCGTACCCATTTATCAGATTTATTACAATTTAGTCATTCATCACTTACCTTTAAAATGGACAATCGGCCAAAAGTCATACAAATAAGACAGCATCTCATTTTTTACGTAAAAGTCTTTCATAAATACAGACAAAATAAATACTCAAAACATATAATTGCATACAAAACAAGTGCATGAATTTATATAGGAAGGATATTACTTTCAATATTAGCAAATTGATATAACAAAACATAACTGGGAAGTGATGATTAAAGATTAAATTAACGTTAAAGATAGATGACACCTGCTAAACTCCTCCCAAATTTTCCCCAAATCCTGCCCTTAAAGTAGGTTAAGCTGACATAGAAATTTGTCAGCCTATTTTGGACACACGAGGATTTGTCTCACACAGTGGCCGACAGGTTTCCTATCCAAAGCACCACATTTGGATTGAAATAAGGAAAAAGTGCTTGGTGAACTCTGGCTGTCTTACCTAGAGTTTTTCTTCTTTTCTTACCATCTGATGTTTCATTTGTTGTGTAGATTTTTTGCTATTGTCTCTACTTTTTTAAGGGGTCAGGTAAGGTTACCGTTTTATGTTTTAAACAAAGTTTTATGTATAGGTAAAGTTTCACTTTTGTCATTAGGGGTCAAAAGGAGGCATATATGTATCATGTGCTCTGTATCATGTTATCCAAAGCAGACATGACAGTGATGAACTTTCAGAAAGTTAATTCTGTAAGTATTGTGCCTGTAATAAGTGTTTTGTAGGGTTCTTTGGGCAAAAGTTTCTGCTATTAAAGTGTAGGTGTGTATAAAAGTGTGTAAAAGGTTAGGCTATTTACTACTGTGATAAATTACTACATTACATTTAAAGCTGGTGAGTGTGATTTCTGCACCACTAGTGGCACCCAACAGAACTGCAAAAAATAATGACAAACAGAATTGCATTGTTCAGCAAAATCCTACATCAAAACACATGACATTGGTTGAGCCAATGTCGCAGAGAAAAAAAAAAAAAAAACAGATCAAAGTTCTCTAATTCTGTTTGGTGCCACTAGTGGAGCACGGCAGGTTCAATACATTCATTAAATATTATAAATCAATTTATTATACCATAAATGTATAAAAATGAGTTGCAGGTGATCAAGTTAAAATGTTCAGCTCCTGAGACCTCTCACATCTGACACACATGGAAAGTATTGAATGATGCATTGTATAATGTTCTCTTCTTAACATGAGAAAAATGTGAAAATAAAGATTCAAGAAAGTCAAGTGAATACTTGCTTGTGGTTCAGGCTGTGTCTCTTCTTGACTGAGCGCTCAAGGAAGCTGGTGGAAGAATCGTGAACGGGACAGTTGATGATGACGGAGAAACTGCTGATGAGATGCGGCCAATCCATGATTATAAGGGAGATCTTTTCTGTCCCTCGATTAACAGGGCAGTAGATGAATATAGAATAAACTGATGATTGAAGAAGCATTCTGTATCTCCACAAATGGCAAGAGGATTATGGTTACACGACACCCTGCAAACATCACCCTGTACTCTGGAAGGATAATAGTTGTTCTAGTTGTAAAACAAGACAAAGATAAATAAATCTTTTTTTTTTTTTTCACAAACAAAAAATTTGGCATTTGTCGACTCAAATAACTGAAGTGTCAATGTGGTATCATGTAAAAGCAATAGTTTTTTTGGTTAGCCTACCTATGCCATTGTTGAAACGCAACGTCTGCCATTATTAAACTTATCTATTAAACTTATCTAAATTGACAGAGTGTCTTAAAGATATAAAATGCTGGATGACGTGTAATTTCCTGCTATTAAATTCAGATAAAACGGAGGTATTACTTATTGGTCCAAAAAATTACCCACAAAACCTCGTACAATACAACTTTAATTTAGAAGGATGTCCTGTTACTTTATCCACTACAGTAAAAGACCTGGGTGTTATACTAGACCGCAACTTGTCTTTCGAAAATCATATATCATATGTTACAAGAACAGCCTTTTTCCACCTTAGAAATATTGCTAAGCTACGTAACATGCTATCTGTTTCTGATGCAGAAAAGTTAGTTCATGCATTCATGACCTCGAGACTAGATTACTGTAATGCTTTATTAGCTGGTTGTCCTGCATCGTCAATAAACAAGCTACAGTTAGTGCAAAATGCAGCTGCTAGAGTTCTTACTAGGTCAAGAAAATATGATCATATAACACCAATTTTATCATCTCTGCACTGGTTACCTATTAAGTTCCGTATCAATTACAAAGTACTACTACTGACCTATAAAGCCCTAAATGGTCTAGCTCCTGTATATTTAATGGACCTTCTATCGCCCTACAATCCATCGCGTTCTTTAAGATCACTAAATTCGAGGCTTCTGGTCATTCCTAGGATATCTAAGTCCACTAAAGGAGGGAGGGCGTTCTCGCATTTAGCTCCTAAACTCTGGAATAGCCTTCCTGATACTGTTCGTTGCTCAGACTCGCTCTCCCAGTTCAAAACTAGATTAAAGACGCATCTCTTCAGCCAAGCATTCACATAATGCTTAACTTTTATACCACTGTTGAATCAGATCGAATGCATTAATATTATGAACAGCAGCTACGCTAATTATTTCCCATCTGCTTTTCTGCTGTTATCTCGGGACGCTAGTCCTGAGGTAAATAGCGTTCTTCAGCTACAGTCTGTATCCAGCCTCTCACGGAGACTTCAGATGCCCCAACTCTTGCGATGAGATGACTAAACGCCTGTGAAGAGAGGACTCGACGCCTGTGAAGAGACGACTCAACGCCGGCGATATGTTATGCCCTAAATTAATACATGATGATTAACTAACTGTATTTTTTACGTACATTTCTGAAATGCACTTTCTGTAAAGCTGCTTTGAAACAATATGTATTGTGAAAAGCGCTATACAAATAAATTTGAATTGAATTGAATTGAATTAATGTATTCCAATGTGAAACCGCCTCATTATAGAAGCTCTTGATATTATGATTGATAATGTATTACTCTTCATACATTAGAAAAGCACTTTTTGTTTAGGGGTATTTTTTTTTTAAATGTTCCCCGCCATTGATGAAAATTTCCATCATTAATGAGACAACACTTCCCCACCATTTATGGATATTTCTGGCTTTCCGTGTTTTCACTGTTATATGGTAGGGGGCGCTATGAGACATCTTCTGAAAGAGTACAGAATCTCCGGATCAAAACACAGGTGAACAAGAAGCAGATGCATAGTACAATAACGCTTTCCTCAATATTAAACAGCATGTAAATCAAAACTGCCTAATGTTATTGTTACTGAATGAAATGTCGATCCAGGACGAGCTACAGGACTGTGAAGCGTTGGGAGTGTTGATGGACTCAATCTACTTCATCTGTGTTTTGATCATCATTTTGAATTTGATCCGGACATAGTCTTTGACAAAAAATGTTGTTGATAAAAAAATAATAAAAAAAAATAAATAAAATAAAAGCGTTGATAAAAAAGAATGTCAAGACAGAATAAAACAGGTTTTTTGTTTAAAAGCAGAGGCTCTGTTCTTTCTTTTGATATATTGCATGTTCAGATATTCATTCAAGAAAATGTTATGAGGGCCATGAAAATTTTCTGAAAATGATTAAAAATGCTGGGGGTGGCTGGGAACTTTCTTTAAAAACATTTACATTTATGCATTTGGCAGACGCTTTTATCCAAAGCGACTTGCATTGCATTTCAAGATACACATTTACATTCTTATCAGTTCTGGCGCTGGCGGGGAAAGAGTTAATGGAGGTAAGTGTATTTGACTTCAGTTATTGACGGATATTAAAAGACGAATAAAAAACACAGAACATTAGTAACTTTAAATTAACCATTAACTGTCATATAATAGAAGTTTTATATAAAGCTTGTATGACACTAACAGTTAAGCACAAAAGCATTTGTAAATGGTGTTTTATGTAGTGTCCAACAAAAATTAGACTACATTAACACTCGTCACATGCTAATTTAATAATTTCATAACTTTGCTGGTAACTAACACAAGTTGAATATCAAATAACATCACATATGGCCTAACAAGTTTTACAGCTTTCACACCAAATATTCATTAGCAAATAACAAATTATATATTTAAACAAGCTAATCACTTAGCTTAGCTAGCCAGTTCATTTCTTACCTCATAACTGTGCAATTTCTTTCCTTTTTAGTCAGCCAATCAATAGATTCCGTTCCATTACAAACCTCCAGGTATGTTAAACTCTTTAAAACCTTCTCTGACATATATAATTTAACACAGAATATCGCTAGAGAGGCGACTATTTGAAGCAATAGCGAAACTGATCGGCAGTGAGACCGTCCCTCACTGACCGTTAACATTTAAACTGAGTGAGCGCGCGAAGTGAGAGAGATAGAGTAATTACGGATCTGCGCTGCATTCATGTGGTATCTGAATTAAAGAGGGAAAAGCGGCAATTTCGATTATTGAACTATTAACATGAATAATGAACTTATATTTTATAATTACAATGAGTTTTGGCCGCAGTAAAATAAATAAATAAATAAATAAATAAATAAATAAATCGCCAACATGTTAATTTAAGAGGTTGGGGTTCAAACCTCCTGATTCTTCATTTTCTCACAAAATATGTTTTTCCTTCCTTATCACTCAATGAATGTCAACACTGTCAAATAAGGTAGCCTATACTGTAGGTGGCATCTATGAATAGGCTAGTAATTATAAAATTGTAATTATAAAAATTATACAATTTTTTTTACCTAATGTGTGATATTCAAAACAATATTATAAAAATATAAAAATAATGTTTTGAATATCACACATTTTGTTAAATTCAGTTGTTTTTTCATGTCACTCAGAATATCATAATGACTGCTAATTTGCATAAATTAATAATAAATTATGTGTTGCTATCTGGGCCCCCACCTTTTTTCTTTAAATAAATTTGTTTATTTTTGTAATGACCTAATACATATAGGCCTATAGTTCAGGATAAATATAAAGGATGAATATATGGGTCAAATTATACATTTTATCTCCTCTCCTCATTGCTTTTACACACAACACTTGTGTTCTGCACAATAAGAACACAATGCCAAAACAAACAAGTATTTTTAATTAGTGGCACCAAAAGGTTTCACACTAATTGTCAGCACCCATTCAACTCTCTTAAAATCAAAATGTACCCTCTTTACTTTCTTAATTCACTTTCTCTTTTGGGAATGATCATCAGTGGATGAGTACTTGCACACAAGTACAGTATATACAAGTAGTCTATGTATTCGGTAACACTTTGTTTTACAGTCCTGTTTCGCATGAACATACTGTACTTATTGTAGTAATGACACTAACTAGGTACTAACCCTGAACCTACCCCTAAACCTTAACTTAACCCATGTAGTTACCTTACACTACTCATTACTTTTGTGGTAAGAACACTGTAAGTACATTGAAAGTGCACGTACTGTAAAATTAAGTGTTACCATGTATTCATCAAAGCAGAAAGCTTGCCTAAATAAAAATTATGATGCCTTTTCAACTACATTTGTTGTTGTCACCTAAAATGAAAAATGGGGACTTCCCAGCCACAGGATACACTAAAAAACCCCATGTATGAGTCAAATATGGGAAAACCCAATGTAATTTAAAAAATTTAAACCAACGGTTGGGTTTGACCATATTTGATCCAAACATGGGTTGAAACAACCCAGCATTTTTTTTAGAATGATGGAAGGAATGATAGAAAAGCTTCCTATTTTTATGGCTTACCTTTTTATTCAAAACCTTAATCCAAACAAAAGTTGTTTATTAATACGACTTGTTCAATAAAGTCGACTCTTTGTAAAATTTGATAATGCCTCTGCACCGCTTTTGGCCTCGTCTTATTTCCTTTCTACTTTGGTGTGTGGAAATTAGTTTGTTTCCTGAACACATGACTCACACGCCACATGAACTTCTCTCTTTGCTGCTTTAAATATTTAAATGATGTCACTGAAGTTTCAGAATGTGTATCAAATCGTTGTAGGGTCTCTTAGATGAGTTCAATCTGATCCTTTTGAAGCAAATACTGCATATATGCTTAATGTTCAAGGTCCTTTCAGCTGGAGTCACTCAAGTTTTCCTACTGATTCGGTTGAATGAGTCTCTTATCAGATGCAGTTAGAAATTATTAAGTAAGTGGTAAATGTAAAAAGGTATTTCTGGTAATATATTTGAGATGATATATCAGATAACGTGCCACTAAACCAACTGTGATCACACATGTCAGTTAGGTGGCACTTCCTGTCTTACTAGTGGGCGGTTCTTCGCCAGCATAATCTGCCGTATGAAACAACCCTTGTGTCGTTTAGTCAACAAATACTTGAGTAAATTGGCCCTCTGTTCTTGAGGCACCTGCTTCGCCATCAGGCAGCAAGTTTGTTGGACATTATGTCCTGTGTTGGACTTTTCCCAGTAACCTGATATGCAGATAGTCTGTTAGTCTGAAGAGGAAGGCAAAAGTCTCTTTCTGACTAAAAACTGTGTGTTTGCAGCAGATTAAAGGCATTTTGTGATGAATGTGGATGCATCACTGAAGGAAAAGAGCCTAAGGAACACAAGATATCACTTTGTGTGTGAAGTGCATGAACCATTAATAGATGCATTATTGAGTCATTTGACACTGCTTGAACTTTACAACTGCTTTCAACCAACATGACCCTGCTAAGGTTCCTATCATTTATTCACTCCCAGCATCTGAAAAAAGACTCCTCCAATGTCAGTAAATCTGCTCTTTCCAAAGAAGTTGCCTTTGCCTTTAGGAAAGGTTTAAAAAGCAAGTTCAAGCTTTCCTCAATGTTAAGGTTAATTGATGAATCACTGATCTTATAGGGAAATGGCCATATTTAGCGACTACACTCCTTAAAATAAGTGGGTTTTCCCAGCGATGCCATTGATGACCCATTTTCGGTTCCCCAAATAACCTTTCAGTGATCTGTTCTTAAAAGAACAATTTTTCCCCACTGGAAATGTTCTGTGGTCAAAGGTTTGAGAGTTGGTTTGTGGCCTTTGTTTTTAAGAGTGCACATACTGTACGTATATCTCAACAGAAAGCATGCTTTAACTCATGCTTTGGATATTTGGTGTCTTGCAGTCTAAAAGACATGGAATGAAGAGTTGAATAACCAGTTTTAAGAAAAGCTGTTTGTCATTCTAAAATAAAGACATGTGCATTGTTCTAACAGAGGGATTGTTCATTGATCTTGAGAGACATTTGCAATGAAGCACAAAGCAATACATGCAAATTGCGATAAAGATGGTGCAAAATTAAGGGGGCTGACAGAAAGATGGCATTATACTATAGCAAGGTGTTGGTACAAAAAAAAAAACAAAAAAAAAAAACCGACGATAAACACTAAATCATGATACATTGATCTGGGGCTGATGCTCTTTCCATTGTTACTTTTGTCCTTTGTGTTATCATTGTTAATATCTCTGTTTGTGGTTCAAATCTTGTATATAGTTAGTAGCACATAGTGTAAATAGTGTGTCTGCAGGGGGTTGGAGCATTTTCTTTGAGGTTATCTTTTTCTCCTGGGTTTGGTTTATCTAAGAGGGAGGTATGACAGTTTTAAACTTAAGTTATTATTTTGGCTTGAGCAAGCCTAGACCTGAAGCTTATTTGCTCCCACTTATAGTAAAATAATAGGGAGGGGGATATTTGAGATAATGGTTGGAAAGGTTTATTTATGTTCAGCCTGTCCTATCCAGGTCATAATACTCTGATAGCAATGCAAAATGGTGGTTCCGGTACCCTCAGATGTGTGATGCTGCTGGTGAAATATGTGTGGATGTTTAAGGCAGTTTGAAGGACATGTGGGCCATGAGGCTCTTTTGCATTTAGGACATTTCAATATATTTTTGACCTATATCCATTTGAAAAGTTATTCCGCCAACCCTACCTAACCAAACCCAGGAGAAAAAAAAAAAAAATGAAAGAAAATACTCTGATAGTAATACAAGATGCAGCCTACAGGTGTGAACAGACTTTGTTATTAGCCTCAACAAAGAGTGTTTTCATTCTAAAGCAAATATGTTTCCCAAGAAGAAAGTTGCATTGTACATGACAGTGATTACTTCCATTTCATAACAATATTTACTAATATATATTTTCAAAGTTATACAGAATCTGGTCATTTTCAGCAATTAAATGAAACAGTAAATAGAGGTTTGTGAAAACAGTAACCCAAACCATTTTAGACATGCACACAAGTATAGTTACAATTGTAATGTGCAGAAAAACAAGATATAAGATAAGATAATAAAATATATAAGATTGTAATATTTATATTCTAAAAGCATGTTCGTTTTCAGCAATGTGATGAATAGGTCTACTGTACTACCAATAAATGAAACCAGTTGAAAATAAAGCATTGTGTTCTAACATTCACTAAATATTATCATTTAGTTTAAATAAATCCTTGAATAAATATCACAATTTTAGTAATTAAAATACATATCATTGCTGATTTTAACAAGTAAATCAGAGGGAACAACAATGCCAGTAAGTTTATGCATGACGATCATATTCTGACATCCGTTTAGCAATTATAAAAGTTATTTTTGTTTTGGCTTTTCCTCAGAAAATTCTTTCCTTTTTTGTGTGTGAGACAAAGAGGCCACATTTATTAATTAATGCAAACTCAAGAGAGAAATTGTCCCAATTGTATTCAAATGCAAAGTGATGTTTGCAGCACCCTCAGATGTGTGATGTGGACTAAACTTTAAGGCACTGTGAAGGACATGGAGGCTGTGATAGTCTATTGACTGACAACATTTAGCAAACCTTTTTTAACATTAACATTGACAAGGTCCTATAATCACAGTCTGAAATCTAACATGTAATGATTGATTCTGACAATTTACAGAAACAGTTTGATTCATCGGATATCGTTGGCCACAGAACACAATTTCCAAAGTCATTATTTACGTAGAACGAAAATGAAAAAATGGTCCAAAGTGATAAATATAAGGTAGCGTGCAATTATAACCATAGAAATATGTCATAAAAAGCAAAATACTGATATCTAAACAAATATGGGCATGTATTAATGTGAAAATCAAGCAAGTTATTATTAACAAGCCATAGATCAATTGATAAGATAATAGTTAATGGACCAGTCCTTCACCCGGGTGTCATAGAAATGACCTACCTGTATAAATGAAGGTTAAGTAATGTTAAAACTAAATGACACCTGACAAACTCCTCCTTAATTTTCCCAGAACACCTCCCCATTAAACAGGTGAGATGGCAGGGTATAAATATGTGAACTTGGTTTGGACACACAGGGACTTCTGTCTCCAACAGCCTCCAACACAGGGGTACTAACCAGACATCATTGGATTTTAGGTGGACATCAAGAAGAAAAATGGGGCTTGGGGTAAGTAAACACTGCTGTATACATCGCTTAATTTGTTTCATTTTACTGTCCAATTCTGCATGTTTTCCATTTATTCAAGTAGATTTTCAGGGAGGATCTGGTAAGATGTTGGTGTTTTATAAATATATATTTATATTATTTTGTGCTTGACAGATGGGGAATGATAAGTACAAATTGGCAGCAACTTCAGAAGATGGAGTCAAAAAGCCCAAAAAAGGGAAAAAGAGCAAAAAGGACATGGAGGAACTTAAGAAAGAAGTGGAACTGGTATGAAATTATTTTAAATTGTATTTCATTAAACACAAAAATCTTTTGAAGTCCCAGATTACCATTGCTTTAGAAACATTTGACCTGAAAAAAAAAAAAAGGTATATTATAATCCTTTCAAAAACATTCATGGTTTTACCAAATACTGTAGTCTGAAAGTGAGGTAACTAGAGATTTCAAACATCTTTACTCTTCTGCAGGACGACCACAAGTTGACATTCGAAGAGCTTAATCGAAAATATGGTACTGATCTCTCAAAGGTGAGTAAATGTTTAGTGACAACTTTGGGGGAAAATATTAATAATGCATTATTCTAGAATTAGTCACATATTTCTGTTTTGAGTCATTTATGTGAAACAAATTATTAAATTTTATGGAGAATTCCTTACTTTTAGTTAAAAAGAGGAACTGTTAAATTTGGCTAGTACTTTTTAGTAATTTCATTCATTTCATGATAGCAGTTACTTTCAAGGCTTTTTTAAACTTTTTTAAAATATAAAAAGTAATGGATCTGTAGCCATCTGCATTTAATATTATTATTTGTGAGCATCTGTTTTCTACATGCCTTTAATACTGAATTTTCATACCTTGTGGCAGGGTTTGTCCATTTTCCGAGCAAAAGAAATCTTAGCCCGTGATGGACCAAATGCCTTGACTCCACCTGTTACGACTCCAGAATGGGTCAAATTCTGCAGACAGCTCTTTGGTGGTTTCCAAACTCTGCTGTGGATTGGTTCCTTTCTTTGCTTCTTTGCTTATTCGATCCAGGCTGCCTCTTCTGAAGAACCGGCAAATGACAATGTATGAGGAAAAAATGTTTTGTCTTCATTTCTACATTGGCATAAATAGTTCATGTGTCAATTAACTTAGTAGCATAATTTAGAACCCTTTTTAGGAAAGTGTTTTATTCATTAAAGATCTGAGCTGATAGCCACTGTGCCATTGAGCAAGGTACTTAATATGAGGTTTCATATTAGGGGATTATCTTCATAATAAGTATGCTGTAGACTTTGGATAAAATAATATGATTAATGACTATTTACATTGTTTTTTTGCAGCTGTATCTGGGACTTGTGCTTGCTTTTGTTGTCACAGTCAATGGATGCTTCTCATACTATCAAGAGGCTAAGAGCTCTAGGATTATGGATTCCTTTAAGAACCTCGTTCCTCAAGTATAAAAACGTAAATTAATTTTACCTCAAAAATTGCTTTCACAATGTACAAAGGATAGTTATGTTAATTTATTGTCATGTAGCAAGCCCTGGTTATACGTGATGGAGAGAAAAATATAATCAATGCTGAGGAGGTAGTCGCTGGCGATCTTGTGGAGGTCAAAAGTGGAGACCGAATTCCAGCTGACATTCGTGTTGTCTCTGCACAAGGATGCAAGGTAAGAACAAGAATTTTATGGCAAAAATAATATGCTTACTGCAGTAAATGAGTTTTCATGAAACGTCCCCTCTTGCTTTCCTTTCCAGGTGGACAACTCTTCCCTCACTGGAGAATCTGAGCCCCAGAGTCGTACTCCTGACTTTTCTAGTGAAAACTGCTTAGAGACAAGAAACATTGCATTTTTTTCTACCAACTGTGTTGAAGGCACGAAATTACAATATCTATGCAGCAGGTGTGGACAAAATTAATGACTAAATTCTTTAAATGCAATAATGCTTAAACATGACAATATTCAATAGGTTCTGCCAGAGGGATTGTCATCAACACTGGTGACCGCACCGTCATGGGTCGTATCGCCTCTCTTGCCTCCAGTCTGGAAGGTGGACAGACACCAATTGCTAAAGAGATCGAACACTTCATCCACATCATCACTGGTGTAGCTGTCTTCCTGGGCGTGACCTTCCTAATCCTCTCCCTGATCCTTGGCTACAATTGGTTGGAAGGGGTCATTTTCCTGATTGGAATCATTGTCGCTAATGTACCTGAAGGTCTCCCTGCCACTGTAACTGTAAGTTGGAGTGATATTATGTTCACATATTATTTTACACACATTTCAAAATTCCAATGATTACTTGACTGGGTTTACTCAAATAGGTGTGTCTAACTCTGACCGCCAAACGAATGGCAAAGAAGAACTGCCTGGTTAAGAATCTGGAAGCCGTGGAGACTCTTGGCTCGACCACCACCATCTGCTCTGACAAGACTGGCACTTTGACCCAGAACCGAATGACCGTAGCTCACATGTGGTTTGACAACCATATTCATATAGCAGACACCACTGAGAACCAGAGTGGAACCTCATTTGACAAGAGCTCTGCAACTTGGGCCGCCCTCGCACGTGTCGCCGGCTTGTGCAACCGTGCCGTCTTCCTTGCTGATCAGAGCCATCTCCCAGTCCTTAAGGTGGCCTTACTATAATAATATCTCTATTTTGGAAGTACATTGAGACTGCATTCATAGGCTTGCAACTTCTAGAGTTTCAGCAATGAATCTGCATTCTTGGTTGTGATATTTAGAGTGGCAGCTTTTTCTTAACAATAAAATATGTTTTGTAGCGAGAAACAGCTGGTGATGCTTCAGAGTCTGCTCTGCTGAAATCTATTGAGCTGTGCTGTGGTTCAGTCACTGAAATGAGAGAGAAGTACGTGAAGATTTCTGAAATCCCTTTCAACTCCACCAACAAATATCAGGTATTTTTGTTGATGTGTTCTTTAGAGATGATGATGCAGATTTGACTGGTCGTCCTAACAGTACCTCAATATGCTTTTTCTAGCTCTCAATCCACAAGAATCTCAATTCCTCAGAGTCTAAGCACCTGCTGGTGATGAAGGGAGCGCCTGAGAGAATCTTGGATCGATGCTCCTCTATTTTGATTCAAGGAAAAGAGCAGCTTTTGGATGATGAAATGAAAAATTCATTCCAAAATGCTTATTTAGAACTCGGAGGTCTTGGAGAAAGAGTGCTGGGTAAAGTAACCTTATGAAAGTTCACCTGTAAAAAATCAAATTATGACTGCAGAAGAATATGAGCACACAAAATTGTGAATTACAACATCTATGAATAATTCTGTTCTCCTTCACAGGGTTCTGCCACTTTAGCCTCCCTGATGACCAGTTTCCTGAAGGTTTTGCATTTGATTCTGAAGAAGTGAACTTCCCAACTGAGAATCTGTGTTTTGTTGGCCTCATGTCCATGATTGATCCTCCTCGTGCTGCTGTACCAGATGCTGTCTCCAAATGTCGGAGTGCTGGAATCAAGGTGTTGTCCTCATTTGAGATACACTGTTTGAGTACACTGTGAATATTACATTTGAAGACAACGCTGAATCTTCTATTACAGGTTATCATGGTTACTGGTGACCATCCAATTACAGCTAAAGCTATTGCAAAAGGTGTCGGCATCATCTCTGAAGGCAATGAGACTGTGGATGATATTGCAGCTCGGCTAAAAATACCTATCGGGGAGGTCAATCCAAGGTAAACTTGTTATGTCAGCCCCTAACAACAAATCTATTCCAAAATTCAGCAAACAAAAGTTTTGGATTTGCTCTAGATGTCTGCTAATGCAAAGTGTGCCTCTAGAGATGCTAAGGCCTGTGTGGTCCATGGTGGAGAACTGAAGAATATGAGTGAAGAACAGCTGGATGAGATCCTCCAACATCATAAAGAAATTGTGTTCGCCAGAACTTCTCCTCAACAAAAGCTGATCATTGTGGAAGGTTGTCAGCGACAGGTACCGTCAGAGAGTTATCTACTCAATCCTAGTTGATCCTAGATGATTCTACCCAGCAGGGACCATTTAAATGCATATTTTCTCTCATCAGGGTGCCATTGTAGCCGTAACCGGTGATGGTGTCAATGATTCTCCTGCTCTGAAGAAGGCTGACATTGGTATAGCTATGGGTATTGCTGGATCTGATGTTTCCAAACAGGCTGCTGACATGATCCTTCTGGACGACAACTTTGCCTCAATTGTCACTGGAGTAGAAGAAGGTATGACGTTATTGGGAACTTAATTGACTGAAAAATTATCACGGTAACTTTGACACTTATTTCTTTAACATGTCTTCCCCTTCAGGTCGTCTGATCTTTGATAACTTGAAGAAGTCCATTGCCTACACGCTGACCAGTAAGATCCCGGAGATGTCACCCTTCCTCTTTTTTGTTCTTCTCGGTATTCCTCTACCTTTGGGCACCATCACCATTCTCTGCATTGACCTAGGCACTGACATGGTAGGGATAAGATGTCAATTTAGTTATCTTAATGAAGAGAACTGTGAAATATGCATGTATTCATTTTTCCCTATTTATCCCTATAGGTTCCTGCTATCTCATTGGCCTACGAACCTGCTGAAAGCGACATCATGAAGAGAGAACCCAGAAACGCTGCAACAGATAGGCTGGTGAATGAGAGGTTAATCAGTATGAGCTATGGTCAAATTGGTAAGAGCATGCCCTTTCTGTACTGAGCGCCCTTGGTGTACATTGCTGGTTGTTTCTTACGTGTCTTTATACTTAATTTATAGGTATGATGCAAGCAGTTGGTGGGTTCTTTACCTACTTCGTAATTCTTGCTGAGAATGGATTTTTGCCCTGGGATCTGGTGGGAATTCGAGTTGGCTGGGAAGACAGATTTCTCAATGACCTGGAAGACAGCTATGGCCAACAATGGGTAGGTGTCACAGTTCTACCAAACCTGACACACGTGAAACCAACATTTCTATAAAAATATCAATCTTTTTAAATAATGCTCTGTGTTCTGATTTAGACCTATGAGCGCAGAAAGATTGTGGAGTACACATGCCACACAGCCTTCTTTACCAGTATTGTGATTGTGCAGTGGACTGATTTGCTCATCTGCAAGACCAGAAGGCTTTCCATCCTACAGCAGGGAATGAAGTATGTACACAATGGGCCCGACGTCAAACAAGACATGAAATATTGGCCTGATATCTATCAGATTGAACTGTTTGTTCAGTTCCAGCTCATGGTTGCTTATTGTACCTCTAAAAGCCCAGTTTGGCCAAATTATATTTATCCTAACAAGATTTATTTTTCTTTTATAGAAACAAAGTCCTCATCTTTGGTCTGTTTGAGGAAACTGCTCTGGCAGCGTTCCTGTCCTACTGCCCTGGCATGGACGTTGCTGTCAGGATGTATCCAATGAAGTAGGTGAAATCTGAAATTATTAATGACATATTTTAATTTTTACATGACCTTGAAAAGGCCATATTGCCTGATTTTTTAATTGATAAACCCTGTTTTTGTTTTGTCATTTAGACCAATGTGGTGGTTCTGTGCCTTCCCATATTCACTGCTCATTTTCATCTATGATGAAATTAGAAAATACCTTCTTAGGAAGAGCCCAGGAGGTAAATTCATTTTCATTATACATCTAATATATATGTTTACCAAGCAGAAAATTACCAAAATTACTTCTGTTTGCAAATACAGTAGCTTTTAGTTTGTAAGCTTAGATGTATTTCATTCCTTATATCGATTTAAGAATAAACTAATATTTGTGCTGTTTTGTTTCAGGCTGGGTGGAACAAGAAACATACTACTAAAAGAAGAGCACTTTATATTGGGAACATGTGCAAAGAGACATTGTATGATTTTGAAAATATATAAATGAATGTCAATTCAAGTTAATAAATGTGTCATTAAATGAGCTGATTTTGTTTTTGTCTCTAACATTTTTTTTTTATGAAACTAGACATTTAAAACAAGGATCCAAGTAACAAAAGTACTTGTAGTTGCATTTAGCAGCCTAGTATGATATAATCCACACTCTTGCATCAAAAGAATATGTTTCAACAAACCCTTGAATGAACGCCAAGACAGATAAAAGCAATATTTAAAATAAGCATTTTCTTTGTTTAGGATTTAGCAGATGGCAATTAGGAAGAGTGGTGACCACAATTACACGTTTATTTACAATATTAGATTTTGCAATATCGGTCAACATCTATTCAAAGTGCTTTTCAATTTCATTTGACTTTTGATCACATAACGCTTTGTATTTCTGTGAAATATTACTTTTTATTCTTCATTTACTTCATTTTTATGACTAAGAAAGACACTTGAGCAATAGGTTGAGTTTATGTGGGTTTTCTGAATAGCTGGTTTGGATTTATGAGTAGCCTAAATAAGGAATAATGTCTGTGGTTAACAGGGGCGTAGCACAAGATCCCGGGCCCTATGTATAGGCAGTCCTGATGGTCCCCCATGTTCCAAATAAAATATATTCCAGACTTTTCAAGGGCCCTCTCTCCCCTTGGGGCCCTGGTAATCAGTACTGGTTTTACCCCTAGTCCAACGCCCCTGGTGGTTAATATTAGGCTACTTGAAACATTCACGATTTATTACCAAGTACACAGTCAGAACTCAGACATGAATTTTTAAGCAGCTGTTTTTCTTTAAATAGAGTGGTCAACAAGTTTCAAAATAAGGGGCACTATTTTAAGCGCATGGTCTAAAGCAGACTCTAAAGACTTTAGACTCTAAAGCATACGGTGCAAGTGTACTTAGGGCGTGTCCGAATCTACTTTTGCTAGTTTAACGACGGGAAAAATGGTTAGCGCACCCAGCGCATGGTCTAAAAGGGTCGTCTCTATTCTATGAGTAATGGGTGTGCTTTAGGCATAACGTGCAATAAACCAATCAGTCTCATCTCCAATTCCCTTTAAATGCCAGTTGTAGGCTACTCGCCACATGGCGGATTCGCTATTAAAGTAACACCAGGTAGTTTTTGCTCTCGGGGTCCCCCTACAGTTGCGAAACAGTATTGTCCTCTACTACTGTCGTAAACTCTGTCATCGTGCATTTGTTGACAACCATGATAGCCCTGAACACTGTAGGAGGAGGTCACATGCAGGTTTTCTGCTTGCGTCGCGTGTGAAATGTCTTCATCCCAGGTACAGTGGCATATATTTCAGCATGTCATATGAATATAATTTCATGGGATTTTTTTTTTTTTTCTAACGACAAATGATCGCGATGATCACGTTTACAAGCCAGCGTCATTATAGTAGCCTAGTCTATTGGTTACCGTTTTACTGAATCTATATGATACTTCAGTGCAATGTTTGAGTGGTAGATAATAACCATATATCGTCAATATTATAATATCAAGCTACCATAAATGATTCTGCAAATTTTACAAATCGATTTGCATTATAGCTTGAGGCAAGACAAATAAACAAATATCACAGACATGTTAGGTATCCTAAAATATGATTTTGTACATCTTATATATTTACTTGCAAGAATGAAGCCCCTACCAAACTTGTACACGCCGTTTAGACATAGGCTTTCATTTGATTTTTTTCTTTGTACATGTTGAGTAGAGTACACTTTTTAGGTCAAACATTTGCTATTTGCATTTCATCGATTGCAAAGTTCAAATCAGAACGAGAATGCTAGCGATAGCAAACCATCAAAAACTAGAATATCGTTTACTAGCTACCAGATTGATAATTCGCTATACTCTACTATCATTACTTGATTCATGAAGATAAACGGAGGATAAGATAGCTTCCGTAACATAGTCAGGCAGACAAAAAAAACAAAGAGATAGTATGCAAGCAATATACTTACTAGTCCAAAAGCATGACAGCCAAGTCCGCATCGGTCGGGCACCCCTCCTCCTCCTTCAGCTCACGCCAGCGAGAAAACGCTGGCCCAATGTTGATCCTCGTTCTGCCTTTAACGCGATCACTTTCTCTTTTTCTCTTTTTGCTTTGCTCCGATAAAACCTTTGCTTTCTTGTTTTTCTGTGCTGCTTCGGCCATAACTTTATAACATTTGGCTCGCACGTCCGATTTTAAGGAAGTGCGGTGGTGGTGGAAGTGACGTATATGCCGTAAAGCAGTCGAATTTTGTAGTTCTCTTTGTTCGCCGGTTACTACCCGAAACCCGAAGTTTAAAAGTACGATTAAAAACGCTACAGACCCCGTCAGGCTATGGCAGATGTGTCATTCAACCTATTGTAAGTCGATGTACCATCACAAGAGACTTGGAAATATATTATGAAGGTTGAAAAGTTACCCAGTGTTACTTTAACATGACGGAATTTGATAGTGGAAAGACTGAACGCTTCTCCAGAGAGGAAACGGATCTGCTCGTGCGCGAGGATCTTTATGTATACAATAATCTTTTACATTGTAATCCTTTTATTTTTAATACTTGGCTGGTTTGTGTGCTGCTGCGAGCCTGCGTCCCTGTGTGTGTAATAAGCAGAGTGTACGTGCGTTGTCCACCTAAATAAATTAAGAAAATGTGCCTGTAGGCCTAAACGTTTTATAATGTAGATAGGTCTAAATCCGAGTGATCACTTACATTAATGTTATACTGTATATCATCATATCGTCCAGCCCTAAAACTTCCTATAGTTTTTTGTCAGTGTTTATTTAAAAACATCCAATTATGCAGAATATAGTCTGTTCTGTAGCTTTTTGCAGTCTGTAAAAATATACAGTACCTCAGATTTCTGGTCAAATCTAGTTGTACAGTCAATCGCAAAGCTCTTTCCCGTTTTAGATGTGTTTTGTGTGTTTTTCACGGCATTCACGCTGAAAACAAATGCTGCGGCTCAGTCTTTTTACCACTTGTGGGCGTGACCGCATTCACTCCGGTCGACGGTGACGTCATGCGCATACCCTCTATACTGTAGGTGGGTAGCCTACACAACGCACACACTCTGCTTATTACACACAGGGACACGCAGCAGCAGCACACAAACCAGCCAAATATTTCAGTCTATTTCAGTTGCCTCAAAATAGCAACGTGCCAACAATGCGCCTGAACACACCTCGTTTCAGACCAGCAGCCAAAATGCATTTGCTATTTAAACAATGTGGAGCAGGATGTGAAAATTATAACTTCCACTGGCTGAAACTAGTAGGTGTATGATAGGGCCCAAGGACTATTACAAAAATTAAATGACGCACGGGGACTTCTAGTAACACGGAAATAGAATAGAAGAGACTTGCCTATGGATGCAGAGCGAGTTGACTTTGGTGGGCAAATGTTTACCGGTTGTTTCATCCTCCAGGGGGCGCTTACAGACACAAGACGAATCCTTCATTTAATGGACCTTTTCAGACTGTGATGACACGTTTAAACTGTCCTCCTTATCCTTATCGTAAATACAGCAAAGTTTATATATATATCATTTTTTTTTAATTAATGTACATTCATAACACTATACTTTGTAAAATTACCTGTGCATCAAATTACAAAAAACTAGGCCTCTTTAATGCTGCTGTGGAAGTGGAGGTCAAATCGACATCTTTCTGTCTTCTGACTGCCATTATCAATCTCTCTTTTTTTTTTTTTTTACTCTTTTTGAAAGTTGTGAAAACACTATTCAGGAGATTTTCTTTTGCTATTAGCAAAAGAGCAACATTTTTACACTAGAAAGTAACTTTTTTTTATTCGAGTTCATAAGTGTGACGTAGATTAAAATCTGCTGTTACTACAATCTCTACAGAATGTTTTAAAGACAAAATACAAACTTAAACCAGAGATTTATGAACCGTCATCGAGGCACATGTCCCTTCATTTAGTGTACTTTATAATATGTATGATAAAAAATAAGCAATCAGCCGATCTGTACAAAGTTCGAACTACCAAAACAGTGCAAATGTTCTTTTTGCAATGCAATGCAACTAATATTCTACTACAGACTTCTTGTTCAGCCTATTCTTGGCTCAAAAAGGCAGGAAACGAACAGAAACAAGAGGCAACAAGAGGCATGAAACAACTTGAAAACAACTTTCTGAAAAAAATATGTTCTATTGGGGAAACGATAAAAAAGTCTGTTAACACCTTGTCATACATTTCATTATGCTAAATCATTATCATAAAAAAATGCTGACATCATAAAGATTTGTTTTGTGAGGCTTCACATAAAAAGCAACTTTGATTATTGTAAAAATGTAAATTCTGTCATCATTTGCTCACCCTCATGTTGTTTCAAAACAGTACGAAGAATGCCAGGGTCCAAACAACACTGGACTACACTAACTGTATGAAAATAAAATATATTTATTCGTGTCCCTGTGTTCCTCGGAAGAAAAGTAATACAGGATTGAAAAGACATCAGGGTGATAAAATAACAGAATTTTTATTTTTGGATGAACTATAGCCTAAAAAAATTAAAACTGTTGTTGTAAACATGAAACATGCAACTGAATTTCTTTTGTCACTTTTCCTTACATGGCAAATTTATTCAAACGTAATACACAGTTGGTCAATGCATTCGACCCATTATCAGACATTTTTTCACTCAAAACCCATGCAATGATTTAATATTAGCCTACATATTTTACATATTTTGACCAGGCTGAATGGGAATTTCCACTGGCAAAATTGACGTTAAAATAATGGCAAAAGCTAATTTTTTATAACTGAGTCAGTTTTCAGGAGTTTATGTTTATTGACGCATGATTACCCGAGAACTTCCTTAATTCTTTTTTTAATCCCTTTAGCAACAATTGTTGGGTTAGTGTTTCTCTGCGGTTCCTTTTTTGAAGAAAGGAACACACATAGATTGTTCATTCACACCGTTTAGGGATAAAATATTACATTTTTTATACATTCAAATACCAGTGTATCTTAAAACATAACAAACACATCTTATAAACCACAAAGAGGAGGTCTAAACACTCTCCTCCAGTAGAAAGATGTGTTTCCCTCCTTCAAACTGAGCTCCTCAATGACAATTCAATCAGTTATTGGGGCACTTTGAGATTCTGACATGAAAAGGATTCATACAAAATGATCTACATTCAAAACACAATAGATGCATGACGTAAAAGCAGAAGAAATTATATTTTACACTTTACATTATTGTGAATAAAATAATAGATACAAAATAGCGATAAAGAAAGGTTTATATAAAGCAGAGATCATAATACAATATAAGAATATATTTAACCAATCAAAAAAGAAACTATGATATCATTAGTAAGCTATGCCTGAATCAAAACCACACCCTAACACAGAGCCAAAAGTCCAAGAGAGATGGGAGTTTACCCGCTTGACTCAAATGAGGCCTTGAAGTGGGAAAATGCATCATAATTCTAGTCATACTTTTAAATGTTCTTAAAATCCCAGTAAGACCTAGACACTAACAAACTTCAAACTTGAAAATATAAAAGAAGAATGTAGCATTTGGTTTACACTAAGATGTTTTATAGTTGTAAAAGCTAAACAACTGACCTAAAATGACATTTACATGTGTATTTAATGAAAAAAAAAAAAAAAAAAAAAATTCATAAAATTGCTCTCAAACCCTCACAATAAAAAGGTGAACTTAAATTCAGAATTCATTTGAATAGCATTCATGGCTCATCAGTAAGAATAAGAATGAATGCGTTGAAAAATAAAAAGCAATCAGCAAAGTTTTACGTTATATGCCATCATTTATGCCATTTTTTTCTGAGTATCAGAGCTGTTTCCCCTGTCAATTTATGACATCTATATTTAATTATGCACTGTCTATTTACACTGAGTGCAAACACAAAAACTATTTTTACTAACTCCGCCCACCACTGCTCAAGTTACCTCTAGTACTAACAGCGTATTACTACTATTTAGACTTTATGATTAAAGGGTTAGTTCACCCAAAAATGAAAATTCTGTCAGTATTTACTCACCCTCATGTTGTTCCAACCCCGTAAGACCTTCGTTCATCTTCGGAACACAAATTAAGATATTTTTTATGAAATCTGAGAGCTGGATCACTCCTCCATAGGCTTCAAAAGGACTGAAACTTGCCGGCCTCGAAAAGTTATTAAAGACATCGTTAAAATAGTCCAAGTGACTACAGTGGCTCAATCTTAAGTTTATCAAACGACGAGAATACTTTTTATGCGCAAAAACAAACAAAAATAACGACTTTATTTCAACTATTCATTTCCTTCTCTGTGGGCCTCTAGTCAGTTAACTTAGTGTAATAGCATAGAGCTACGTCACACGTAGGCTCACTATTGGCCGACGCTGGTCATGTGTGTGATTCGTGTGACGTACAACAACAGAAGCTCTACGCTTTTACACTAGTGAACTGACTCGAGGCCCACAGAGAAGGAAATGAATAGTTGAAATAAAGTCATTATTTTTGTTTTTTTGCGCACAAAAAGTATTCTCGTCGTTTGATAAGCTTAAGATTGAGCCACTGTAGTCACTTGGACTATTTTAACGATGTCTGTAATAACTTTTTGTGGCCTGCAAGTTCAGTCCCTCAAGAAGCCTATGGAGGAGTGATCCAGCTCTCAGATTTCATCAAAAATATCTTAATTCGTGTTCCGAAGATGAACGAAGGTCTTACGGGGTTGGAACAACATGAGGGTGAGTAAATACTGACAGAATTTTCATTTTTGGGTGAACTAACCCTTTAACATTACTGTCACTAAGTGATATTTGTTGCTATTTGTACTCGGTACAAACATTATATACACCTATTTGCACTCAGTGTAAATAGAATCCACGCTTTATTTTACACATACACCCAGTCTACACTGGACACGTGTCGCATCAAAAAAACAAACCCATTATAATCAATTATACTGTTCAACCTGGATGCAAAAGGATTTGGACCAGGGCCGTCACAAGCATTGTGTGGAATGGATCACCCAGCGTGAGTTAGAATAAGCGGATCACCCTTCACAATTCGGTCCCGTTTACAATCGCCACGTATTAAACGTATTATATACTTCAAGTGAAAATGAAGAACGAACTGGTGTGACGTCATTTCAAACAAAATAAGTTAGTTTTGGTGAGTTCGTCACATAACTTTCCTGAAAAGCTTGCTCCGATTGGTGAACACCTGCGAAATTATATTTGGTCTGTTGCCATTGTGTACTAAGTAGGTGTGGTTCTGAGGCTCCGCCTTCTTTGACGCGGAAATCATTAATTTAATTATTGTCAGTCCGTCGAGGACTCGAGGTCATACGTCTGCGAGAGTAAAAACATGAACACACAAGTCGCTTTAAGGTCGAAATTGAACTTGTAATTCTACTTTAAACAGACAGACAGTTGTTCATGTTTAATACTACAGCTACTGGATTTTAAGCAATCTATAGTATAAAGTGCTTTTTAAATAAACGTGACTCGACTAGAGTGTTGAATTGCAGAGCTTGTGCAAACAAATCCACATCACTATGATCGGATGCTTTCTCAGCTGCTGTTTTCTGATTTTTGCTGTTCATTTATTTTGTTATTGAGAAGAAAGCGCACAGCATATATATATACATATACACACATATATATACACACACATATATATATATATATATACGCCCTCAGCAGTGTTGGACGTTTGCTAAAAGTATAACTCGGTGCTCACGTATTTTTAACTTCTTTTTACTTCTAAGTGAAGAATTACATTTTTTTAAAAAGAGTATATCAAAGCCTTTTGCGTGCCCAAATATGTGTTGAAAGCCTTAAGCCATTGCAATGCCTTGCTTCAATGGACACACCACATGTAGACAATGTGCAAGTGTAATAGGTGCTGCATTTAAGAATGCAACATCCAGAAAAAAAAAACTATATAAATAAATTCATATTAACATCTACTTGCAAACAGTTCCATTTAAGTTGAGAATTTGTCAATATAATTGAGACAGTATAATTTAGAATAAAATCTCATGTTGATCTTTGTCCACTGACAGAATACATCAGATTTTGTTCACACGACCAATTCAAATTTGATTAGGTATCCGATAACTAGTATGGTGTGATGGATAAAAAACCTCCCTACAGCATTACTTTGACATGAGCGCATCTTGAGTTAGTAATGCCTCGTCACCACTGCATTTAAATCCACAGCTTTCCTGATCGTCCAGTGGACACTAGTGTCCCTGAAGATCCAAGAAGGAAGAGGGTAGTGGACACCAGCACAACCAAAAGGGACAAATCTGAACACATATTGCTTGCACTACTGTCTGCTTGCGTCTGGTAGTCACCTCAGTGTCAAGGATTTGGCTAAATGCTGTGCCAAGCCTATATTCTCAAACCCAGATTAACATAGAAATGCTAAAAAAATGACACAAACAACACACAGATCCGTCTGATTTGCAAATAACAGAGTGGACAATCCAGTCTAAAGATCAGATTTGGGAAAATGAAAAAAATCCCTGCAGCGTGAACATATTGTAGCAATTCAGCTAAGGGTTGATTTATGAATACATTAAAATATCAAACTAAGTTTATCATACAAAGTTTTGTGAAATAAAATTTGCAAGCCGATAAGATGAAAAATCCACAGTCTGCCGTTTTGTTACAGTGTTTCCACCAAACTCTGCCTTTTCACAGAAGTAGATTATTTCATTTCTAGAAAGTAAAAAAAGCAGAAGAATTTGTGTTTAGAGCAGCAAAAACAGGAACAATGTACTGAATAACATGCTGACCTGAGAAGTAAAGATATTGATTATGATCTTGATCAAATTACTTATACTGAAATTAAAGATGACATAGCATGAACTTCAAATGAACACTCAACTTGATTATGAATAAGAGCTGTTTTGGTCCAGATGTGCAATTATCTTACCTCTTCTGGCTGTTCTTTCAAGAGTACACAGTGGTTACATCCACAACTTCTGTCTCCTCTGTAGTCCCAGGCGGACTGCCTATGAAATCGCAACAATAAACAAACAAGAGTCAAGGGCAGCTAATTAAAAAAAAAAGTTTTAAAAAACACATCAGATTTCAGAGAATGCAGAGTAAAGTAAAAACATTGCTGTGCTTATGTTAAAACAAAGCCAGTTTTCCAGTGTCTTTATCATCATTAACATAATCAGATGATATTATACAAGTAAAAATCTTATGTCTATCTTTGTAAAGGACTGTTAATGTAATTATTTTTCTATTGAAACTATCACCTTACCTGGCTTGCATTTGCCTGCGTCCTTATCGGTGCCTTGATGATTAACCAAATAATAAACAATTAGCCATACAATGAAATACAACTCTTATTTTATATTATGTTGACAGTCATGAAAAGTTGGGAGCAAACTGATGCCTTGGCACTCAATTAGCCACAAGCATTCTCTAATTTAAACCCCCTGGATTCTCTCATTGGTGTACCAGACACTGCTTATGCCGAGTTCACACTGCATGATTTTAGACCCGATGTTCACTCGCCGACAGATTTTGCTAAATCGCTGACAAATTCCTGAAATCAGAGGCAAATCGGTGCTCGTACACGCGAGTAACAATCACACAGTGTGAATTATCAAAGACGCGATCGCTGATGAGGATTCAAAATCCTGCTGTGTGAAATGTGTTCTGACTGAAACCTACATTGGCGATGACCTATTGCCAATGAGAGAGCAAGATACAGGGCAGCAGGAAGTTCGGGGAGGAGTTATAAACCAGAATGTCAGTATTTTAATAGATATATTTACAATTATATCAAACAGAAACAAAGTACAAACATTTGCTTGACCAGCAGAAACAGCAGCAAATTGCTAAATTATTTATTTACTATTTATTATTTATTTTAGTTTGCGGACCAAACCGTTGTCGGCAATTCTTCCTATTGTAAAGTCATGGAATGTGAAATCCCCCGTCGCCGATTCATCGTGCAGTTTTCACACAGCAGCAGCTGAATGTTACCCCAGATTGTCATGCAGTGTGAAAAGAACAGTGATCTTACGAGTTTGAAAATCGTGCAGTGTGAACTCAGCATTAGTTAGTAATGATTTATGGGTCCCACATTATATTAGGTGGCCCTAATACCTGTGAACTTACAAGGTAACTACATGTGTACATAGTATGTAACTACAGTGCAAGCACAAATTGGTACATAGTATCTACAACTGTAATATTTGTGTAACTACACATATGTAACAACCCACAGAATGGTATGTGTAAGTACAAATGTGTAACAGGACATTGGTAACAACACTTTTTTCACTTCAGTAAGTACACATGTGTAACAGGAATTATGTAACAACAATATGTATTTACACAATTTGTTCCACTTCCACAAGCAGTCTTAAATTCTGCAGTTACCAGTTTGGATATACATTTATTTAATATCCAACCATGTCAGTATGTTAAAAGCAGATTTAGTTTCACAGTGGCAGAGTTTTTCTATTTTTATTTTAGGCAGTCTAAAGGACCTTGTGCTGTTCGAGTGTTATATAGTTTAGCTTTACTGCTTTTATCTCTTTTTCCAGTCCTCAATACTTTATTTACTGAGAAGTGATCAATGTTTAATACTGGGTAATTTCACCCATGCAATTGTTAAATTACTCTTAAGTGGAAAGATCCTATGAAATTATCATGTAATGACACTGATGGTACACAGCAATTACCTTAACAATTACACTTTATATTACGTGGACAGTTCCTGAGGAGTTATAATGTAAGTACACTGGTATCAGAAGAGGAAACTTTAGTTGTAATTCAACATTAGTCCTGCCAGTCATAAATACATGGTATACACATAGGAATCATCATGGTTTCCATAAAGTTTCAGTGTATATCCAAACTGGTAACTGCAGAATTTAAGACTGCTTGTGGAAGTGGAACAACTTGTGTAAATACATATTGTTGTTTCAAAATTGTAGTTACATAATTCCTGTTACACATGTGTACTTACTGAAGTGAAAAAAGTGTTGTTACCAATGCTCTGTTACACATTTGTACTAACACATACCATTCTGTGGGTTGTTACATATGTGTAGTTACACAAATATTACAGTTGTAGATACTATGTACCAATGTGTGCTTGCACTGTAGTTACATACTATGTACGCATGTAGTTACCTTGTAAGTTCACAGGTATTAGGGCCACAATAAATTGGGACCATTTTTTTTTTATGTTTGTATTAATAGATGACAGTTTATTACATGATCTTACCATTCTGTTCTGGAGAATATTGTCCTTTAGTATCATTTGTGGGAAAGAAAAAAGATTCATGAGTTTATCCATTTCATGCACTAATTGTAGGGTAAATTATTACTAATAAGTTTGCCATTATCGCCTGGTGTGGCTACAGGTTTGGATAAATAAAGGCCGGTCTCAAATAGAGACTTAGTCTGTTTTTTAGTTTCGGGTTGTATTTAATCTTCTAAAACCCGTCAGATCGTAGCCAGTTCTATGGTGCAGATTGCGCACGCAAGAGAGCCCTGCGCATCTGGGCGGGAGCTGTTAGCGCAAGAACGGCAGGCAGAGTTAGCGGAGGTCGGAGAGGGAGAAGTGGAGGAGCGACGAGGAGGAGGAATTTGCCAATGAACTTGTAGTTGAGGATCGCGGTGATGATGATAGTGATGAATAGGGTAATTTTGTATCACATGATTGCAGTTGTTTTAAAGGGTAGCCTTCATTCCTTCTTGATGATGTGTTTCGGGCAACAAGTTGCCCGCGTCTATGACAACTCGAGGTATCGCACACCGGACGCACACTTTGTCAGTTTATGGCCAGCAATATTCTTATGTTTAAAAACATTAGGAATTAAGATCATGTCTGTACTATGTTATGATTGTACTGTACAATTAAATACAATCGTTGCTTAGTCTGCAGTCTGAACACACTTTACCTCAGAGCGTCCGTTAACTGAATGAATTGAGAATATCACCTGAAAATCCGATAACATCAGCAATTTTCATTCAACCAGCTGATTTCTGTAAATTAATGTAAAACTAAATGTATATCGCAGCACAGGGTGAAGTCAGTGTATACATAACGACGATTTGAGACAAATAAATGTACATTTTATATAAAACTATGTAAATGGCACTCTGAGGCGCGGCAGGATTTTGAACAAGGTCCTGAGCCGTTGCCTTCGCTGCGCTTCTCGTTCGGTGTGCGACCCCCTTTAGATATACGGTAATATAGTAGGCTAATTCTTACATTAACTGATGTTAAACAATTCGAATTATAAATAAAACATAATATAATGTGGTAACCTCCGACTGTCATGCTTTCCGTCTATCAGCCTATGCTATTTGAATCGTTATCTCTAGGCCTACACTCAATGAACAACATCTCAACACTAAATTAAAGGCCTGTCTCATATAGACGCCTGTCTCAAATACAAGCCGGTGCAGTTCGGCGATTTGGGAAAATAAAAGCCTGGGCTATTATTTGAAGTTTTTCGGTAGTAGTAGCCATTAGCTTGCTTATATTCATGAAATATAACAAAAATATTGGCCTAAATGCCTACTCATAAACACATACATACATACAACTATAAAAGCTAAATACACTTTTCAAGTTATATCTATAAAGGACTTTATTTCAAGTCCTCTGTCCTCACTTCACCATGTTTCATCTGTGCTGTTTACAGTATGTATCTGATACTAAGATCCATACTATATCTTTGTATTGCTGACAAACAGTTTTCTGATAGTTCTGATAGTTCCAGCCCAATCTCACGGCAATTCGTACGAATTTTGCTAATTCGTACATATTTTACGAGTTACCGAATTCGTATAAATTAGTACAAATGACCTACCCCTGACCCCGCCCCTAAACCTACCCATCATGTGGGTTTAGACAAATCGTACAAATTCGTACGAGTGAGGTCATATGAATTAGTATGAATTAGCCACCTTTTAATCACTCGTACGAATTCGTACGAATTGGTTGTGAGATAGCGTTGGATAGTTCAGACTGCTTCACTCAAAACTCTCAATGTAAAATCAGATTAGCAATTAATGATCTAATGGTCGTTTTATATCACTATTATACGCCTATATAAACTCAACACATAGATTTAGGGTCAGATTTACAAACAGCTTCCTCCAGCACAAACCCTCTTTTGACGTTAAAAAAATACTTTCAGAATTTAATATAGACATGCAATGAAAAAAGGTGATGAAAAGGCGTTATTTTTGCGGATGACGTTATTGCATATGCATTTGTATTAAAGTAATACAATACAAATAATTGTTTAAAGAAATTAAATGTACATCAAATTACCTATATAAAGTATTTTTATAGTAGTTGCTGGTATGGAATCTTTTTTTAGAATAAATTCACTCGAACAACAATACACTCACCTTTGATACATGTACATTTGTCATCAACATAACCTGGTGTAAAAAAACAAATATGTGATTACAAACTGATCAATTAGCAGACTAAAAATAAAAGTATAGTTGACTGTACACTTTGAAACAATAAAAAATTTTGCTAGCATTGCACACAAGTATTCAACCCACAGTACTAAAGAGATGCCTAAGAACAAAACTGGTAAAACAGGGATAAAAATAAAGACAAACACTTGCTCCTGTTCCATTTTCCTGCATTAACACCACTATTAGTGCAAAAACAATATTTAATTTGTCTTTCAAAGTAAACAAAAAAGAATCTCTTAAGATTTATTTTCTTAAATAATCCTAAAGCATAAAGAAATACACTTCTGTCTAACGGTTGGAGAAAAGTTAGCGAATCTACAGACTACAGCCTCTAAGCAAAATACACATATTCTAAAGGATAAAACGCAAAATAAAACTTACTTCGAACGTTTTCATTGCGTTTATACAGAACGGCGAAAATGATGATGACGACGATTACGATGATTATGATGACAACAATCGCTATCCACCCAGATCCGCCGCTTGATTCATCTGAAGAAAAAGAATATTAGCTTCAATTGCTGAATGAAAGATGTTACAGTTCTGTAATAAAGTTAGTAAAGTAATAAAATGTTGACACATTACAAAATACACTTACATGACTTAACTTATGTAACTTGCATAAAATCCATAATGTTTGTAATAGTATTTATCCAGTGTGTGATCAAAAGGTGTGATGAAGAAATGACACAGCCATGAGGTTTTGTGCTAATTTTGACAGTGGGACAGAGTAGGGCTGGGAATTGACACAAATTTCACCGTTCGATTTTATTTCGATTTACGAGCTTGAGATACGATTGAATTCTGATTTTGATTCAATTCGATATAGATTAATTTTTGGATACATATCATGTAGAGTAATTATCAATTTTTCTAAAGGAAATTTTGTTTAATATTGATTTGTATAAAAACATTTAAATTGCACACCAGGCAGTTTTTATAATAATAACATTATAATAATATCTTTTTAATTACATAATTATGTTTCTATGCCTGAAAATATATTGGATGGGAGGTGTGCCACCACACGTCTGAGATTTTATGGGGTTTTTTATGTATTTGTGATTTTATTTTTATTTTCCATTTGGACAGGACTAACATCTAACAAGTTTTGATGAATTATTTATTTAGATCATTTTTATCTTTTATAAAAACCTTATTTAAACAAACTTCATGCAATTTTTTAGAAGTGGTATAATAAACTAATGTAACTAAGCAGAGAAATCTATACATGTGTCTAACCTGACACTGATATTAAAATGGCCAGTCTTAGAAGTTTTTGTAACTTACATAACTTATTTTTCATCTTGCTTTGATCCACTATTAAAGGATTAGTTCACTTTTTAAAAAACTTTTGCTGATAATTTACTCACCCCCATGTCATCCAAGATGTCCATGTCTTTCTTTCTTCAGTCGAAAAGAAATTAAGGTTTTTGATGAAAACATTCTAGGATTTTTCTCCATATAATGGACTTCATGGGAACCAAACGGTCCAAGGTCCAAATGACAGTTTCAGTGCAGCTTTAAAGGGCTTTAAACGACACCAGACGATGCATAAGGGTCTTATCTTGCGAAACGATCGGTCATTTCAAAAATAAATAAAAAAGTTTAAGTTTTATGAGCACAAATGCTCGCCTTGCTCTGTTCTGTGATGCACGTTCGTGACTCTCCTGTTCGAACTCGTTCAACGAACGAAATGACTCGAAAAAAGACTCGTTCAAAATTAACAAATCTTTTTTCGAGTCATTTCGTTCGTTGAATGAACGAAATGACTCGAAAAAAGATTCGTTCATTTTGATGAACGAGTTCGAACAGGAGAGTCACGAACGTGCATCACAGAACAGAGCAAGGCGAGCATTTGTGCTTATAAAACTTAAACTTTTTTATTTATTTTTGAAATGACCGATCGTTTCGCAAGATAAGACCCTTATGCATCGTCTGGTGTCGTTTAAAGCCATTTGAAGCTGCACTGAAACTGTCATTTGGACCTTGGACCGTTTGGTTCCCATGAAGTCCATTATATGGAGAAAAATCCTAGAATGTTTTCATCAAAAACCTTAATTTCTTTTCGACTGAAGAAAGAAAGACATGGACATCTTGGATGACATGGGGGTGAGTAAATTATCAGCAAAAGTTTTTAAAAAGTGAACTAATCCTTTAATACAAGCCTGCTGTGGCGGACCACGTCCGAATGATGGCCAAAAATGTACTATGTAGGGGTGCGCCAATCCGATACTCTGTATCCGATACTGCCAATTTTTGCCGAATCGGATATCGGCCAGATGAGACCATCCAAATCCAATATTGTGCGTATTTTATTGTTATACAACACAAAAGGCACAAAAACATTATAAAGCACCATAATGTTTTTGTTTACTAGCCTATATTCCAAGTTTTCTGAAGCCATTCCATATAGTTTAATGTGAGGTACAGATTTAAGTCGTTAAATTAATCTTCACCTAAGTGCTTCCCTCCGCTGCGGCTTTCAGTCATTCTCCATTCAGCATTCAAACAGCGCGTCACGCTCGGGTACGACAGTCAACACGATGAAACTCTCTCCAAGATGATTCAATGTTACTATTATTATTATACTGTAGATCTGTAGATAAAGGTCTGTTGTCTATTGTTTTTTTCTATTGTTCTGTTTTGCATAAAAGGACTTTATCTTGCTGCAGTTTCACATGTTACTTTCTCCCGGGTGTCTGTTAGATCACAACACTGGAGTAGAGTGATATAGTTGTTCTTCACGCACACAGTAACTGAAATTTAAAACTGTTAAAAGTCTCAAATTATTGAATAAATAAATTATATATATATATATATATATATATATATATATATCTTCCCTTTGTGCTTTGAACTTTTCAATGTGAAGCGCTGTGACTCCATGTTGCTTCAAGCGCATCATTCTGTGCACGGGATGCGCATAAGCGTTTTGTGCCGCTCTGAAATGGAGCCTTTCATATTACAATACTTTTGCGCAATGGCAGTTTATTGATAGCCTTAGTTGTTCTGTCCTATCTATCATATGTTGATGATTCATTAAAAAGCTTAAAAATAAATGTCTTTTAATTATATAGTATATATTTTTTAAGTTAGGAAAATAATGTTTAAGTCAAGCTTGATGTCTTTCACAAAAGAATAATCACAGTCTCTTTCCCACAGTGAGGCATACAGATACAGTTTATTAGGTAAAGGTATTAGGCACTGTTTTTTTAATTATTATTTTAGTATTGGATCGGTACTCGGTATCGGCCAATACTGAATCCCAGGTATCGGAATCGGTATCGGAGGCAAAAAGGCGGATCGTGCCACCCCTAGTACTATGAGTTATGAAGTTTATTGTACTCCACACAAAAGATGAAGAATTTGTTTAGTCCAGAAAATCACCTTAAGAGCCGAGTAAAATAGTACAAAAAGTAGGGATGGGGCCGATCCGATCCAGTATCGGGACCGATACCAGCATAATTCACGTATCGGATTTTCCCGATCCAACCTGCGGAGATATTCGATATCCATGAGCCATGTCTGCGCTTAAACGTTGTCTGCTGAAATGACTCCAAAAGTGATTCCCGTCGGCTAGTCTGCTAGCTGGCTGCAAACTGTGGAATGGATTTCCTGAACGGAGGCGCGGCTCAATGAGAAACAGAGCTATGAGACACGCCCCCGCTCAGGAAATCCATTCCGCAGTTTGCAGCCAGCTAGCAGGATAGCAGACATCCCAAGTCTCCCTGAAGTTACGGGAGTCTCCCGTACATTGATAGCGGCTCCCTGATGCCCGCAATTAGTTCAAATCTCCCGGAATCTAGAGCGAGCGAGCAAGAGCGCATGCGAGACAGAACATACTGTGCTCCAAACCGTATAGCAGAGAGGTAGAGAGCGAGAGACCTTGCGTGTGTGTGTGCTAGTGTGCCTCATGAAGCGCATGTAAGACAGAGAGCATCCTGATTGGCCTGTTTCGTTAAGTCAACCAGTCACCAAATCTTGTGTGTCAGATGTTTACAGTTATTGCACTTTCAAATATTTAACATTTTAAAACCTTGATTTGTTGATGCTACGTTACAAGAGCCAGTGTACTTGACTTGTGCTGTTCAAATGCACACTGTTTTATTGATAGTGTGTGTGTAAGATGTTTACACTTGCATTTTTCTTATATTTCAAGACTCAAGTATTTGACATTTTGAGAATGTAATAAATATTGACATGACAATCAATTTGAAACACTTACAGTTGCATATTTATTTTCAGAATGGGATTTTTCCTGTTAACAGGATTTCCTGTTTTTCTGACTTCCTTTTCTAACCTTATACTTACCTCAAGTTGCCTTCTGGGACATACATGCATACATGCGTACATATCATACTTGCCTGTTGAGAGGAGTTTATTGCAGCATCATATAAAATCAACAATGATAATAATAATATTAAAGCAAACACAGCTCTGGTATCGGAATAGTATCGGTATCGGCCGATATCCAAATTCAGGTATCAGGATCGGATCGGAAGTGAAAAAATGTGGATCGGTGCATCCCTAACAAAAAGTGCACATTAAAGTCTTATCCATAAACTCTCTCTCTCCCTTATCATCAACATACACACCAAATTACACAAAAACACTCATTACAACTAACAGTAAACAAATACTGTATATTAATACTGCACACCTTTTCAGGGGGTGCTTAATAAACTGGTAAACTTTATATCCGTAAAACAACTCTGATGAACTGTAATAAAGTGCGCGCTCTCCGTTTCATTACTGCCATGACCAGTATCGATCCGGAGAGTATAACCTGGATCACGAACACAACAGTTACAGATCCATTCTTGAGTAACAACTTTTTAGCAAAGCCTGCTTTGTACTGACCCTCGTTCACAAAGCAGTCTGGTGTAAAATTATTCGTGCAAACATAAACGCATTTAGGTAGATTGGCGGGCACATTCCCTTCAAAAACAAAAGTAACTTAATCCACTGCGTCTTCAGCACCTCAGATATCGGGAGTAAATGACGACTGCTATGCTCATTCTTACATCCAACAACAAAACACCTCAATCACTTTCATTGGCATTTTTGTCTACAGCTGCTCTGGCGTGGAAACAACGGCTGACTGTGTTTAGCTCACTCAGGTCTACGCTAAAACTGCAGTGTCAGTCAACAGTCATGGGAGGGGCTTGTGCAAAAGTACGTCACATTGCCCCGAATCTGAGAACGGTTTGTTCTGAGACTCTGCTTATGATTTATGGGAATAAAAAAAAAAAAAGAAGCACTGTGTGGATTTTTATCATTATAGGGTGGTTGTGTACACACACTGCCAACACAATAAATGAAGAGCAAAGTTACCCCCCGGCCCCCACAATATTTTTTTTTCTTGCTGATCCGAAAAATTACCCAGTCCATGACTCAAAAACCGTAAAATGATCCGAACCGTGAGTTTTGTGATCCGTTGAACCACGAAATGTTGTCCTTTAAAATAAATTACACTTGCTTTAATATTTTATTATCTAATTCTAATGCAATGACATTCAGATATTTTAAGTGTGATGTGGGTGTCCAAACACTTGTGAATGTAAATACAACTTCTGAATAGAAGGAACATCTCAGCTTCAGCTAAACATAAAAATTATTCGGAATCTCAGGGACTTTACTCTATAGTAAGTTATGTTGAGTCTTACCTTTAAACAGATCTCTCTCATAGACCGGTTCACTGGTCTTATTACTTGCATCGTTCTTTAGTGTACAGGTGTGGTAGTTTTCTGGATTTCCATTTTTTTCAACAGTAATGGACTCTCCTTTCGGACTGATTTTCGCACCCTTCAGTGTTTCTCCAGAAGAATTCTTCCAGATGATTGTTTCATCGTACTCGCATCTTAAATACACAACATGAGGGTTACCACTCTTCTCTATTTTAATCTCAGGTTTCGGGACCGGCTCTGTGAAAGAAACAATGAAAATGTCAATTAACGTTCAGTCCACAGAGAAAAGTAAATATGATTAAAAACAACTACACTAGCCTTGGAAAAACTGTGACATTTTTTTTTAATACAAACTATCACGTTTTTTTTTTATTTATTTTTTTTGTTTTTTTTACCATTGTACTAAATTGTTAATTTGGACGTTTACCATGGTAATAACTTGAAGTACGGTAAATACCATAGTGCATGAATATCAGTACCATTGTACAAAGTACAAAGATATAAGAATCGGATACCATTACTGTACCATGATTTTTAATGGAAAGTACTAAAATTCATTGTACTTCAAGATATTTCCACGTATAGTTATGGTAATCATTCAGTTCACCACGTTACTAGTCATATGTCATGGTATTTCTATTGTATTCCAAGAAACATCACAGAATACCATGGTACTGCCACACATACTTTTATTTTTGCCAGCATGATAATAATTATTATTGTTGTTACATTTTAATTTTATTTAGCCTTTAAACAAATAAAAAATAAATAAAACTATGGAAAAAAGTAACACTTCTTATGCTATTACAAAAAAAAACTTTATAATAATATGATAATAAAATTATAATAATCAATATGATAATCAATATTCACTCACCCATAACAATCAAGTTGAATCTTTGTTCCTGCTCTTTACCGCTGATGTCAATGGTATAAACTCCAGTATGTTCGAATGTTAGTTTAGTAATAGTGATTTGTCCGGTCTTTGTATCAAGAGTTGTGAAGCCTTTGAATCTCGGATTCGGGCTATCAGTTAGTCCGTCTTCCCATTCAATCGCCTTAATAGTTACACCACTTTTTATTTGTTTCCATGTGATGCTGGTGACATCAGCAGGAAGAGGATTAACTGGACGAAAAGAAACTTGATCACCCACTGCTTTCTTCTCCTCTTTAACTAATAATCAAAATATGAGAGAGTATGTTAGTCAACATTCAAAAAGCAAGTCTCATATATAAAAAAATATATATATATATAACACAAAAATGAAAGAAAAATAAACAATAACAGAAAAAGAAAAATGAATGAGATCCTCATACAAATAACGTAAAAGCTTTATATTCATACCTAGTGTGTTTTTCTTTACTATTTTTCAACCCAAATAGTAACTAAATTTAATGTTTCATATCTATTGGTGTTTTCCTTCCAGCCCATTTCTGTTTATGTATATGGTATTTCCACATAATCAAACAAAGATTAACAATAAAGGCCACATTTGGTGGTAATCTTTGTCTATTCAAATAAAAAAATACATATTTTTTGGAAACAAATTAACATGCCTAAGCTTTTACAGAGGAAGTCGATACAAAACATTCTGCTATAAATGCAGTTAAAAATAAGAGAGGGCATTTTCTTTCTCAGTCCCACAGAAATCACAATTAACATCTACATCAGTACAAAACCAAAGAAAAAGTGTTTTAACAGGGTACACTTAGTATTTTAAAATGTACGTATCCCACCTTATTTTTTATGCAATATTTTTAGGCAACCATGCATATTTCCACTCATATTTAGATTGCAAATATGTTTTAGAAGATATTGGGCTGTATTATGTTATAAGTAACTTCCTAATAAAGTAATTATTCCATCTACTATCAGTAATAATAATAAAATAATAATATAAATCCTTTAATTCCAAAAAACATTTTAAACCGGATGGTATTGCATCAAACGCTATACAATATTCTTTAGGGATTATTGGAATATTATACATTTTAACAAATTCTATGTTGGTATATACGGGACCATTTTCATGAAATAAATAACTGTTTAACAATACCATTACCAGCCCTTTTTTAAAAAAGTTTTATGTCCAAATGTTATATGCCTGTTATTCCAAATTATACAGTTGTTTGGAGAAAAAATATGTTTACAGATAACTATCCAAGAGAGTAGCACCTGTCTGTAAAAAATACTTAATCTAACTGGAATCTTACTTATTTCAAAGTTGCATTGCAATAGAAAAGCAACCCAGTAACTGTTACCCCACCCATTTTCTCAAAGATTAGAAGAACCAAGTCTTGGTCCCTCGCCGGCTAGTTTCCGGCGATCACTTCACATCAAGAAAAATGTACTGTTTGGACATAGTATGGTATCGAAATATGTAATATAGATGAAATACATGTTGAGAACACAATAAATAAATACAACTATTATCGTTTATCAACAATATTAACTACACGCCTTTTGTATGGGTGTAACGTTAGGGCCTTGGCCTGTGGCTAACGTTGATAACTAAAACAATAGGCTAATAACGTAAACAAAATTAGGCCACGCCGTGAATTTGGTTATCTAAAATACACTGAAATCATTTGGTATTTGTAAATTGGACTACAATATTATAATATATTTTCAACTAAACGGCTTGAAAAGGCCAAGAACGTTTTTTGTTTGCTAATCATTGCTCGAATGCTAACGGTCGCATCGCGTACCTGAAACGGCTCCTGAGGCGATGAACACACCGCAGATAACGAACCACAAGTATCCACGAAATAACATCTTTATTCAAAGTACACTTTCATGCACTCTACTGCTATATTTCACGCAGAAAGTATCCAGGTTCACGCCCGAGACGCCAGGAAAGAAGGACTGAGAATAAGAGGAAATGACAAAAACGAAACCAAAAGTAGTAAGTTAGGCGGGGCGTTCAGACGTTCAGCGGTTTAATGCTGACATCTAGTGGCCATATAACAACACTAGCCTACTACTAACCATACTGTTTTTCAGGATTCATTGATGAATAAACATTTTGAAAGAACAGCAATTATTTCAAATAGATTTTTTTTCTAACAATGTAAGTCTTTACTATCAATTTTGATCCAATTAACACATCCTTGCTGAAAAAAATTATTGATTCCTTTCAAAAAAGAAAGAAAGAAACATTACTGACCCCAAACTTTTGAACGGTGGTGTATATTGTTACAAAATAAATGTTCTGCCAATCTTTTTTTTTAATTTTAATTTTTATTCATCTGGCCTGTCTGAACTAACGCTGCACTCAATAATGCTAAAAAAACTACAATTATTATTAGCTTTAGAAATACAATAGAAACTCAAATCATTTCAGAAAAGTGATGAAAAAACAAGGAAAAAAAGACGAATGTCTTCACTTTCATATTTACAGAAGATTTATGTATCAGTTGCATCACAGTATTTGGATAAAGGTGCACTGTAAAAGTATTTTATGCAGAATTTCAGCGTGCACTTTTCTAAATTTATTAGGTATGCAATATTTGTATGGTAATAAGTTATTACCACACAAACTGTGGTATTACCACAATTACTTTGTTATTACCACACACACATTATTACTAATAACCAAGTTTTCCTCCACTGAATGTCATCTATTATAGTAATTGAGTTTCGAGACTGAGAAAGTTGACGAATAAATATTATTACATTCTTTAAAAACGAAACACGTCCCAAACATAAACTGAGATAGTCATTTAGAGTATGACTCGGGGGTAAGGGAGGCTTTCATTAAAAACATTATAAAGCTTGGAAAAGAATTTATCACAGAATTAAATTATTTAAACGGAACAGGATATTGGTATATATTCATAAAACTTTCATATGACAAAACATTACTATTAGGGTTGAACAGATCAGCAACAAAACATTTTTTTATTAAACCATTTATCAGAAAAATATCTATTTCAAATTTCAATATGTGACTTATTCCATAAGATGTCTAGATGTCCATCTAAATACATTGACTGTTTTTTTTATCAATTCGCATTGATCTTTGAAATGAATACCTAGCAGCCATAAGAACCGCTGAAACAGCAAGTGAGGGAGAGACGGTACAAATTGAAAATATAGACTTTTATTTTATGACAATAAAGGTAAACTAGGTTTGGAAGAAGAAAAGGAGGACAGCCGTCTCCAGCTGCAGCATTACAATGACGACACTTCAGGAATGAGAAAGAAAAGTTTATATTTTATTTAAGTTCGTATATGTTGGCTAAACCAAAATAAAAAATATCAACATGAAATAGCCTTTACTAGTCCAAAACCTGGAGGAAATGTCACTAAACTGCTATCCACCTCATTATACAAAAAGAAAGATAATTGCTTAGAGACTATAATATCTTAAAATGAAATGTTGGTACACAGCCAATCAAAAAAGTCACATTAAACAAACAGCTGGATCTGAGGCAGGAGTCAATCTCTCCAGACGGCACATTGATTTCAGTCATTTTCTCCTCTTCTCAGTGACCGTTGAAGCTTTATACTAATTCTCTCCCGTCACCAGCCAATCACAACAGGCAAAAAATCCACAGAGTGAATAAGATGGCAGTCATGAGAACCTGTTAGTGGAAAGCATGTCCTCGAAACACATATAAACACTGCGATACATGTACATACAGCTCATCCATACATTTAGGCCTAATGTACAAAAACACTCACTGATACAAGAGATTCTCATCTTGTCACTTTAAAAACAATAATCATGCCTATTGACTCTATTAATATACATAGTGAACAATTAATGAGTGCATGCTATTCTAAAAATGTTTATCTTCAACACTTTAACCTGTAGCCTAATTTAAGTATTTTATAGTATTTCATTAATTGTTTTAGCAAAATTGGCTCCATTTTAGATAAAAAAAAAACAAAAACAATAAAATCAATGAATAAAACAATTTGTTTTCTTTCTGAATATCTGATTTTGCACAGAAATATGTCATATTATTGAAGTAAAACAGGTTGCAAATGGCAAATTACCCTGTGGTTACAATGTTTGTTTTAAGCAAATGATAAGCACAGATATATGTTTCAAATGTTTTAAAAGATTAAACATAATATTCTTACCATATAAAGGTGGTATAAACAGGAAAAGGAGGATAAAAAAACCAAGCAGATCACAACAATGGAAATCCAAATGACAAACTCGCTTATAAAACAAATTCAACCCTGGGAAACACATTTAAATGATCAGAATTAAAAAAATGTTTTTAAAATAAACTGTGATATATGCAGTGTAAGAACAGTGTAAGAACAGAGAATATAGAGGAAGTTCGAAAACAGAAACCGCAAACAAACGGCATTAATGTGTTGGTCTTTCACTAAGCAACATTTACTGCTGCCGTCTTGTTTACGTTCATTGCAAATGTTTGATGTTTGGCACAAGTGTATGTCTGAGTCCAGCAAGAGCAAGACTATATCAACCACGACCATAATGCATGAACAATGATCACAACATATGATGGCAGATCAGAGCTTGTGCTCCATCTCTTCTTCAAATTCATTTAAACCTGCTTAGTCTCTCTTAAAACAAACAAACATGAAAAAAGTTCTTGGGAGGAAGAGAGCAACTGTTAATTTTTTTCAAGGTAAGGTGCATTTTTTTTTTTTTCAAAATGAACTTCTTTCTGTGAAATGTTTGTCTGGTAAAGTGTGTGTGTGCTGTCGTTCTCACTTCTAATAGATGACACTTCCTTTGATATTTTATTATTCAATTCTAATGCAATCACATTCAAATATTTTTTAAGTACGACGTGGGTGTCCAAACATGAGTTGTGTGAACATACAATTTCTGAACAGAAGGAATATCTCAGCACCACCTATGCATAAAATAATAATCAGACTCAGAGATTAAATCACCGTCTCACCTTTAAACAGATCTCTCTCATAGACCGGATCACTGGTCTCCTCACTCACTGTGTTCTGGAGTGTACAGGTATAGAAGATTTCTGGATTTCTTTCGTTTTTGACAGTAATGGACTCTCCTTTCGGATGGTGCGCTGAACCCGTCAGTGTTTCTCCAGCAGAATTATTCCAGATCATTGTTTCACTGTACTCACATATTAAATACACATCAGAGTTATCAGTACTCTTCTCTATTTTAATCACAGGTTTGGGGACCGGCTCTGTGAAAGAAATAAACAATGAAAACATTTACACTGTTGGTATCAGATGGCATATTTACTAATACAAACCATAACATTAAAAAAAAGAGCCATTGTACTACCGTGTTTTTGGACATGTATCTAACACCGCAGTTTTGTTCAAAACGTATGATGATAGTGTGGTAGATTGTGTTAGTGTAAATAACAGGTATTGTTAAATTACATATATTAACATTTATAAAATACCCCCCCTCCACAAATATAGGTAAAAAAAAGTTGACAGAATTACTAGCTATATTATGTTAAGTAAAAATCATATTAACAATATGATGCTTTTACAGTAATACTATTAATATAATAATCAATATTCACTCACCCATAACAGTCAATGTGAATCTTTGTTCCTGCTCTTTACCGCTGATGTCAATGGTATAATCTCCACTATGTTCGGCTGTTAGATTAGTAATAGTGATTTCTCCAGTCTTTGTATCAAGAGTCGTGATGCCTTTGAATCTCGGATTTGGGATTGTAGTTTCTTCGTCTTCCCATTCAATCACCTTAATAGTTACACCATTGTTTATGTGTTTCCATGTAATGCTGAATTCAGAAGCAGGAAGAGGTTTATCTGGACGAAAAGAAACTTCATCACCCACTGCTTTCTTCTTCTCTTTACCTAATAATTAAAATATGAGAGAGTATGTTAGTCAACATTCAACAAGAAAGATTCTGTCCTCCACTACAGTCATTTAATATTTGACAATTAAGTTACAATACTATAATATTATCTAAAACAGCGTTGGGGAAAGTTACTTTCAAAAGTAATGCATTACAATGTTGTGTTTGAATTTCACTGTTTTTATTCATTTTGAGGAATAGTGAATTTGGTTTTGTACATGTGAGATGAGAAAATGCATGCTCACATTTAGTCCAGAACTACAATAAGCATCATGTTCACACACAGCACACACAAGACCTCAGCACTTACTCATGATTTCTCTCAACATGAGGACAGGGGAGCTGTCAGTCAATACATGGGAAAACATAGGAACGTGGTAACAAACCATAAGTACCATGTTCATGGAAGTACCATGTAAATACCATGGTATTAATCAAAGTATAATGGTATTACAATTTGATGCCATTATTGCAGAGGGGTTACCAGGATGTCATGTTTTTTTGTTTTTTTTTTTGGGAGGGGGGGGATTGTTTATGTTAATATCAATTGACAAACAATTCACAAATCGGCACAAAATGAAGCTATACTACAATCTGTTTTAGTGCAAATCTTTTTCTAAGCCAGAGATAGGCACATGACCCCTATTAGACTATAGGGCTATCTCATAAAAGTTAGTTAAACCAGGTCAACATTAATAATATGATGAAGATATTATTATTATTATTATTATTGACAGATTCATATATCAGAATCACGGTGATTACCTAATGATGAGTGACAGGTGTTTGCTTGTGAGAACACGTGCTACACAAGTAGACTACCAAGAAGGATGAGAGAGTTTTTTAAACAAATTTGAATTCACGTTTGTTTAGACAAGAGGTAAATTAATTTGTTTCTTTCTTCTAAGGTGTCCCAGACGTAGGTGCTACTTTTAGGGCTAAAATGCCTTGTGAATTACTCTTAGTAAAACACAATAAGACTAAAGTTATGAGTGACACGCCCATTATTTTTAGAAGTTTCTCTTAAATTCGCCAGTTAGGAGCTACTTGTAGCCTCTTATGTAAACTAAAGTTACAACAACAACAGCTTGATCTTGAACGTTACCGGTTAGATCTGATAAAAGACGGTAAACTTCGTTTAACGGAAGGAGTAGAACGTGATTTGGCTTCGTGTAAATTTGATGTAGTGACTAATATGAGATTGATCCCTAGATTTGACGAGGAAGATGTTGAACGTTTCTTTTTGTTGTTTGAACGCGTGGCAAAAGCACGAAATTGGCCAGGTGAGGAATGTACGCTTATGCTACAGTCTGTTTTTACAGGAAAAGCTCAAGAAGCATATTTGTCTCTTAGTGTGGAAGATGCTCAGGACTATTTGACTGTTAAGAATGTAGTTTTGAGGGCATATGAGTTGGTCCCAGAGGCGTATAGACAAAAATGTAGGTCCTGGAAGAAAATTGATAGTCAAACGCATGTTAAGTTTGTGCATGATATTTCAGTCCATTTCAATCGTTGGTGTACAGCTTCTGACGTGAAAACGTTAGACGATTTGAAGGAGTTGATCTTGCTCGAACAGTTTAAAAACTCTGTGTCGCAACGTGTAGTAACATATATTTGTGAGCGCAAACCCGACACAGTATATGAGGGGGCTGTTATGGCCGATGAATTTTCTCTGATTCATAAAACCTCTTTTGGCTATAAAAATGCTGGAGAAAAGAGAGAATTGTGGCATGATTTTAATAGGTCTCCAAAATTTTTGGGTGGTATACCTGATAAACAGCGTCTTGGCTTTGTTAGAGGGAATGATCGGGAAAACACCTGCAATTATTGTCATGAGTTTGGTCATTGGAAGAATAAATGTTCGTTGTTGAAATCTAAGTCGACTTCAGTGAAACCTATTGTTTGGCGGTGACTACCTCAGAATTAAATAATGTGCAAAAGAGTTCCTTGTCACGTATGTCAACATTTTCTCCATTTGTTACAGATGGTTCGGTCAGATTGGTAAATTCTGCGGAGGATATACCTGTTAAAATTCTCCGTGACACCGGATCATCAGAAACATTTGTCTTAGAGTCTACTTTATCTTTTTCAAATGACTCTTATACAGGGAACAATGTGTTGATTAGGGGAATTGGTCTGAATGTGATGTCTGTTCCCTTACATAAAATTGTTTTGCATTCTGACTTGATCCAGGGAGAAGTGGAAGTTGCTGTGCGTTCCTGCTTGCCTGTGGACGGGGTACAGGTAATCCTGGGAAATGATTTGGCTGGTGAACAAGTTTGGCAGAATGTTTCTCCGAATTTGGTCGTCACACCATCTAGGTTGACTTTTGACACAAGTGATGAGAGTTTTTCCTGTTCTTTGAATAGGTTTCCGTCATGCGTGGTAACCAGGTCTATGAGTAAAATACCTGCTGTTACATCCGAAACGAAAGAGATGTTGGGGGCACCTCTAGAAATCCCTTCTTTCTTGTCTGTGTCACGCGATGACCTGATTAAGGGACAGAAGACTGACGTTACGCTTACTGAATTGTTTGATCGAGTTGTCCCTTATGACACAATCGTAAATCTTCCTTCTGGGTATTATCTAGAGGAAGATGTGTTGGTCCGGAAGTGGGCAAGGCCAAGTGCGCCCTGTCCGTGCAAAAGTAGAAACGATAGATAATTACCCCATGCCTACAACAAAAAAAGAACTAATGCGATTTCTTGGAATGGTGGGTTTTTATCGTTGCTTTTGTAGGAATTTTTCTACAGTGGTGCCCCCCCTGACAAATTTATTGCGGGGTGGAGTAGACTTTTGTTGGACGTCGGGTTGTCAGCAAGCCTTTGAAAAGGTAAAAATACTTCTTACAGAGGATCTCGTTTTGAAAGCTCCAAAGTTTGATCAAGCGTTTCAGTTGCAAGTGGATGCCAGCAATGTGGGTGCTGGTGCCGTTCTGTTACAGACTTATGAAGACGGAATTGATCACCCAGTTGGATTCTTTTCTAAAAAGTTTAATTCTTATCAACTTAATTATTCTGTGATTGAAAAGGAGGCGCTTGCACTAATTTGGGCTTTGCAACACTTTGAAGTGTATGTGGGGTCATCTGAGGGACCTCTGGTGGTTTTTACTGATCACAACCCTTTAGTTTTTCTTCACTCGTTGCAGAACCCAAACCAGAGGTTAATGAGGTGGTGCTTATTTTTACAGGGATACCTGTTAGATATTCGCCACATTAAAGGTTCAGAGAACATAACTGCTGTTGCCTTATCTCGTATTCATATAGTCTAGTGTTATAGGATTTGTTCTATTTTCCCTGTCTTCTCTCTTTGCTCTTTTCTTAATTTGCTTCCTAGGCGCAGGGGTTGCTGGAGGGACTTGGAGAGCTGACAAGACTGAAGATTAGAGTTGGACTAAGTTCGCTTACTTGGACTGTTTGACTTTTGTAGTGGTGGGGGGTTTAGTTTGGCTTTTGGACGTGTTTTGTTAAGTCTCTGTGCTCTCTTCTTTTTAGGGGGAGAGTGTGACGAGTCTCTACTCTTCTTGCTATGGTGGCCTAGTGGGTGTGGCTGGGAGACTCATCAAGGGAACGATCTCCACCTGTTCATCCCCCTATAAAAGTTTAGGCTGGCTAGCGTAGAGGGAGGTTCTTTCTCCGGGTTATTTTGTGTTTGGCTCTGTTTTGTTTTTGGTTTAGTATTCTTGTTTTTGTGGCTGATACATTCACATCCATGCACTTGACAGACATTACAGGCGACCACGTTTTCTTATTTTCAGAACAAGCGGCCTTAAGCTCATCCAGAGTGTTGGGTCTTGCGTCTCTCAACTTTCTCTTCACAATATCCCACAGATTCTCTATGGGGTTCAGGTCAGGAGAGTTGGCAGGCCAATTGAGCACAGTAATACCATGGTCAGTAAACCATTTACCAGTGGTTTTGGCACTGTGAGCAGGTGCCAGGTCGTGCTGAAAAATGAAATCAGATGGAAGCATGAAGTGCTCCAAAATCTCCTGATAGCTGGCTGCATTGACCCTGCCCTTGATAAAACACAGTGGACCAACACCAGCAGCTGACATGGCACCCCAGACCATCACTGACTGTGGGTACTTGACACTGGACTTCAGGCATTTTGGCATTTCCTTCTCCCCAGTCTTCCTCCAGACTCTGGCACCTTGATTTCCGAATGACATGCAAAATTTGCTTTCATCCGAAAAAAGTACTTTGGACCACTGAGCAACAGTCCAGTGCTGCTTCTCTGTAGCCCAGGTCAGGCGCTTCTGCCGCTGTTTCTGGTTCAAACGTGGCTTGACCTGGGGAATGCGGCACCTGTAGCCCATTTCCTGCACACGCCTGTGCACGGTGGCTCTGGATGTTTCTACTCCAGACTCAGTCCACTGCTTCCGCAGGTCCCCCAAGGTCTGGAATCGGTCCTTCTCCACAATCTTCCTCAGGGTCCGGTCACCTCTTCTCGTTGTGCAGCGTTTTTTGCCACACTTTTTCCTTCCCACAGACTTCCCACTGAGGTGCCTTGATACAGCACTCTGGGAACAGCCTATTTGTTCAGAAATGTCTTTCTGTGTCTTACCCACTTGCTTGAGGGTGTCAATGATGGCCTTCTGGACAGCAGTCAGGTCGGCAGTCTTACCCATGATTGCGGTTTTGAGTAATGAAACAGGCTGGGAGTTTTTAAAAGCCTCAGGAATCTTTTGCAGGTGTTTAGAGTTAATTAGTTGATTCAGATGATTAGGTTAATAACTCGTTTAGAGAACCTTTTCATGATATGCTAATTTTTTGAGATAGGAATTTTGGGTTTTCATGAGCTGTATGCCAAAATCATCAGTATTAAAACAATAAAAGACCTGAAATATTTCAGTTGGTGTGCAATAAATCTAAAATATATGCAAGTTTAATTTTTATCATTACAATATGGAAAATAATGAACTTTATCACAATATGCAAATTTTTTGAGAAGGACCTGTATATTATGATTAAAATGGAATTTTGATTTTGTTACGAAAATTCTCGGTCTGTTATTTTTACACAAAAATCGCTGCAAAAGATGCTTTCCAACAGGTTTTATCGTAGTTTTTGTCCAACTCCATTGACTTTTATTGGTGTTCTGTGAGGTACGTTATTACTCCGCCGCCGGAGACGGAAATGGGGTTGTTTGTATTCTTTCTGTAGTCTTATGCAGTCGCGGTATCGTAGGCTACGCTATCCAAACATTGGCAAAGGTGCATTATCGCCACCAACTGGGCTGGAGTGTCTATTATTCAAGCTCTCGACGGAAGAATGTCCGGTTGTGAGGCGTTTGAAAAAATAGGTCCACAGTTTTACAACGAATGGTAAAACACCTGTTGGAAAGCATCTTTTGCAGCGATTTTTGTGATCCTGATGATGATTGTTCCAGTGCACTTATGAAACCATTGTGGGGGAGGGGGGGGGGGTGCTAACACAGAAAACTAAAATTCTCGGGACAGCAGCATTTGTCCAAATTTCAATCTTAACCGTTCTATTTCATCAGAAACAATCTTAAAACAGGGCTTTAAGTGTAAAATACCGAACTTGTCCTTTAAGGCACGAGTAGAGTAGCGGTGATAATATGGCTACGTAGCCTACGTCAAACACGTTTTGCTATTAAGGGCAGCCTACCACTACCACACCATTGATGTGAACTTAGCTATACATGCCATTTACGTCAGAGGGAGCTATTTCAGGCCCTGTAGAGATTTAGTGAAATTCCCATACTTTTTTATTTTGCTACTTCGCCATTTTGAATTTACACATTTCTCATTTTTGTGTTATTGCTACTATTTGTGTTATTGACCTTTCAGTAATAAAAAAAAAGACTTAAGATTATTGTGGGAGTATTTTTGTATTTTCAAAATACTAATTACTTGTATTTTATTTAAATACATTTTTCACATCAGTATTTTGTATTTTATTTTGTTACATTTCATGAGCCAGTATTTGTATTCTGTAACAAAATAGTTTTTGATGTATTTGTGCCCACCTCTGACCGCAGTACTGTTCAAAACATATGATGATAGTGTGGTAGATTGTGTTAGTGTAATAACAGTTATTGTTAAATAACATAACATATATTACATATATATTACATATATTAACATTTATTAAAAATACCCCCCCCCCCTCCCCCTCCCCCTCCACCTCCACAAATATAGGTAAAAAAAGTTGACAGAATTACTAGCTATATTATGTTAAGTAAAAATCATATAAACAATATGATGCTTTTACAGTAATACTATTAATATAATAATCAATATTCACTCACCCATAACAGTCAATGTGAATCTTTGTTCCTGCTCTTTACCGCTGATGTCAATGGTATAAACTCCAGTATGTTCGGCTGTTAGTTTAGTAATAGTGATTTGTCCGGTCTTTGTATCAAGAGTCGTGATGCCTTTGAATCTCGGATTCGGGATTGTAGTTTCTCCGTTTTCCCATTCAATCGCCTTAATAGTTACACCATTGTTTATGTGTTTCCATGTGATGCTGGATACAGAAGCAGGAAGAGGTTGATCTGGACGAAAAGAAACTTCATCACCCACTGCTTTCATCTCCTCTTTACCTAATAATCAAAATATGAGAGAGTATATTAGTCACCATTCAACAAGAAAGTCTTTGTCCTCCACTACAGTCATTTCATATTTGACAATTAAGTTACAATACTATAATATTATTTAAAACAGCGTTGGGGAAAGTTACTTTCAAAAGTACTGCATCACAATGTTGTGTTTGAATTTCACTGTTTTTATTCATTGAGGAATAGTGAATTTGGTTTTGTACATGTGAGATGAGAAAATGCATGCTCACATTTAGTCCAGAACTACAATAAGCATCATGTTCACACACAGCACACACAAGACCTCAGCACTTACTCACGATTTCTCTTAACATGAGGACAGGGGAGCTGTCAGTCAATACATGGGAAAACATAGGAACGTGGTAACAAACCATAAGTACCATGTTCATGGAAGTACCATGTAAATACCATGGTATTAATCAAAGTATAATGGTATTACAATTTGATGCCATTATTGCAGAGGGGTTACCAGGATGTCATGTTTTTTTTTTTTGTTTTTTTTTGGGGGGGGGGGGGATTGTTTATGTTAATATCAATTGACAAACAATTCACAAATCGGCACAAAATGAAGCTATACTACAATCTGTTTTAGTGCAGATCTTTTTCTAAGCCAGAGATAGGCACATGACCCCTATTAGATTATAAGGCTATCTCATAAAATTAGTTAAACCAGGTCAACATTAATAATATGATGATATTATTATTATTGACAGATTCATATATCAGATCACGGTGATTACCTAATGATGAGTGACAGGTGTTTGCTTGTGAGAACACGTGCTACACAAGTAGACTACCGAGAAGGATGAGAGAGTTTAAACAAATTTGAATTCACGTTTGTTTAGACAAGAGGTAAATTTGTTTCTTTCTTCTAAGGTGTCCCAGACATAGGTGCTACTTTTAGGGCTAAAATACCTTGTGAATTACTCTTAGTAAAACACAATAAGACTAAAGTTATGAGTGACACGCCCATTATTTTTAGAAGTTTCTCTTAAATTCGCTAGTTAGGAGCTACTTGTAGCCTCTTATAAGATTTGATAGTTTGATATGCTCATTCATACACTATGAGAACAGTATTTGAATGTTATTCTCTTGTTGTAAGTGGCTTTGGATTAAAGTGTCTGCTAAATGAATAAATGTAAACAGTAGGCCTAGATAAAAGGAAACATAACATACAAGGCTACAGGGGGTCAGGAGACCTAGTGAGTTGAAATAAAAGCTATTTTTGTGAAACTATAAGAATTTAAATTATATGATTAGCAGAGGCAACTTTAAAATATAGTTGATTTTATACACCTGTGGAAAGGGACCTGATGATACCCATGAACAGAAATAGAATGCAGTCCATGAATGCTAGGTAAACATCAAAACAAAAGTATACCACTGTCACGGTTGGCTGAAGAAGACGAGAAAGTAGGATCCATTTGCAGCATTTCTTATATTACACAAACTCAAACTACACAAACGTAAACTCAGACTCAGGAAACTAGGCTCGGGAACAGAACAACCAGCAAACAAACATTAAGGACTGAACCAAGAATGAACTAGACACACAGGCTTAAATACAGAGGTAGACAATTTAAACAAGATAAGAGGGCATGGCTAATAGGAAACACCTGGGAAAACTAATAAACAAAACAGGGAACAGCTAAACATGAAACAAGACAGAAACACAGAACAGGACATTCTTATGGGTTCCAGCCCATATAGGAGTGGAAGGTAACGAACTGGCCGATGAACATGCTGTGACGTCATGAGAGGCAACACAGCTCTCAGCGGGACAGTTCAAGTAGTGCGAGGACACAAAGTTCAAATGTAAACAAGGATTTTATTACAGTTTTTGGGAATTAGCAAAAACAGCATTCCAAACTCAAAAAAGTGTAACTAAGGATCAGGTTGGTCTTCAATAATCAAAACTTAACCATGCCTCTTCTGATGGTGAAATCATAATCCCGGTTCCCTCAAGAAAGTAAACAGTCTTTTTCCAACCTTATTTCAATCCGTGCTGCAGCCCGTGGCCAAGCCAGCAGTAAGTCTTTCAAACGTCTGGTAAGTGTTTCCAACCTTCAGTATTCCTCGTGAAAATGATACTGGAGCGGTCTTGTCTTCCGTAGAGAGCACAATCTGAAGCTTGTATCCCAAGCTTCACACACACACTAACTGTGTCTCTAACCCTTAAAAAGCTCTTCAGCTCATCAGAACCTGATCAGTCTCAGGTGTGCGGATATGTATTGAGGGGTGGAGTTCTCGACTCCACCAGCAGATGGAGCCATAGCTGTTCGTGGTTGCAGCCACCTCAGGGAAATGTAGTGCCCCTCCAGGACACAGCCTCTCGTGACATCACAATGCAAAGAGAGCGACAGGGGAAAATAATATAGATATAGATGTGAAATACAGTAAAGCAGAGATAAAAAGTATAGTTAAGGCTAAAACCATTAAAAGGTGGCAACATATCTGGGACAATGGGTGCACAGGAAGACATCTATATAGGATACAAGGGAAAGTGGGAAAAGACACACACACGACCAGATCTAAGCACTTTCACATGCAGCTGAGGACACAGCAATGATGAGTGCTGTGACATACAGCTTATGCAAAATGGGGAAGGCCTCTTTGTACTGCTGAATGCACTTGCATACTTCAGAGAGGTTAGCATCAGTGGACAGTTTATTGAGCAACATTGCTTTTGCCACAGCAATTTCATTTTGCAAGATCATACTATTTTGCTCTGTGCCTGCAAGCACTTGAAGTGGCTTCAGGAGAGAAGGGTCAAGAAAAGACGCTGACTTTGGTAGGAGAAAGTATGTTGCCCTCATTAAATCAACATTTCTTTGAGAGAATCTTGTCTCCATCTCCACAATAGCCCTATCAAGGATGTTGAACATAGCCCTTTTAAAAGTCTGATTAGGAGCAGTTTGCTGACCAGAGTCACCATGCCCTATTGTAGACAAGATAACACTACTGACAAGTTGTGAATTAACTTTCCGTCTCCTTTTAGTTGGGTTGGTAGGCCTACTTCCACACTGAGATAAATGCTCCTCCCAGAATGAATCGCATTGCATCTCCTTCAGTGTGCCCAGGGAAGCTGTCACCACTTCCCCTGCAGTGCACAAATCCACTGGTTGTGACTGCAGAATTGAATTGGCTGGCTTCAGCACACCAAGCACATGCAGAAGAAATTTGCCAGTGTTAAAGAAGTTCTGTCTGTGAAGCTGGGTCAAAAGACCACATGCCTCTGTGTTAATGTCAAATGGAGCATTGTCATCCTCTGCTATCTCAGACAGAAGCCTCCTGATGACATCCTCATTGTAAACAATAGACTTGGTGACATCATAATGACTGGTCCAGCGAATTTCTAGTAGTCTTTTCAGTATAGGTGAACTTTATCTATTTGCAACATAATGTCTGTGACACAATGTGTTCAGTGAACTGGACCAGTCAAAGAACTTCTTTGCCACAGGTTCTGCATGCATTGCATGTACTACTGCCAAATGGAGTTGGTGGTTGTAGCAGTGCACATATGGGATATCTTTACCCACTTTGTTTTGCAGCAAAGCCTGCATACCGCCCCTCACTCCAGACATGACAGAAGCACCATCATAACACTGAGACACTAAATTGTCACCATTGTAACCCAGGTCAGACAGATGAGACAGAATTTGGTCACACACATACTCAGCATCAAGCTGATTCACTTCAATGAGGCCGATTAGGTGTTCCTCTGGGATCGAGTTGCGGACAAATCTAATGATGACTGACAAATGTTACACCGATCCCTGGTACCATCACTTTTAATAAGGCCAGGAGAGTCGGCCTCCTCATATTTGGTCTGGATGTCTTTTAGTACCATTTTGGCAAGAGCTTGAATTATCTCGTTCTGAATCAAACTGGACGCGTATTTCGCATTTTTAGGGAATGCTTTTTTTAAACTCTGCGAGTTTAGGGTCTTTTTGGAGGGTGTAATCAAATAGCCGAATTAAAAGACCTTCCTCATCCCCACCCCTGTTATGGTGCCCACGAAGAGCAAGTTCATTAACCGCCAGAAACTGAATAACTTCCCCAATATTTTTTACGTAATATCTGTTTTTTTCTATGTGAGTTTGACCAAGCTGGTGAACAATGATATTATCGGTCTCTGCCTGGCACTGGTATTCCTGCCACGCAGACATGGCTCTGACGTGCGCAGTGCCGGAGGCATGTTTCTGAAAACCACTGTTTTTTATCAGCGCTTTTTTCCAATTGGTGTAGCCTACTTTTGTGAATCCGTCATCTCTTTACGAATTAGAGACACTAAATTTACGGCAGGGAAAGCAAAAGCTGGCATCACGTAAGATAGAATATTCAAGCCATGGTCGAGACTGATACCAGCCCGCATTGAAACACCTGAGAGCCTGTCCAAATGAGCGCTTAGGATAGCTACTTAGCTAGGGCTGGGATGGGCTATCCAAATTTAAGTCAGGGGGAACGGACACTCTAGAGCTGGAGGAGGATTGTATGTTTTGGGGAGGGCAGAATGTTGGCGGCTTCGACAAAGATGCAGAGCTGGAGGATGGTGCATGTGGATTTTGTGGAGGACATACGTTTGGAGGATTTACCGTCGTGGATGCAACAAGGCTCTGCTCGGTGTTGCTCGGCTACAAGGTGCCTGTTTTTTAATGAGCCACTTGTGCATTTTTTATGTTTAATAAAGACTAGTATTATAACGATTGTACTTAATTATTACTTATCCAAAAGCCAACTTCATTGACTTCAGTGCCAACTTCAGTGACTAGCAGCTAGCTAAGCAGCCTGAGCTAGGGTATGTTACCCAACAAATGAATAGCCTGCTAAAATGACAAAACTTAACTGTTTAACTACAAGACTTTCAGGAAAAGCTTATAAGAACCCACTAGCATTAAATGAGAAAAGAACAAAGTTGTGAGCAGTATGGGGTCGGCGGTCACGCCGGCGTGACCAGCTCACTTTTTTTCTTATCATTACAAAAGAGACTCAAAATACTCTGTTGATTTTGATCTTACATATAAGTGTTATACATCATTCTGTTAAATGTCTTTTATTTGTGTACACTCATAATAAAAACTTAATGTTGTGTTTTTATGCCTCCTCGCATAAAGATTTCTCACACAAAACATGTCTTACAAATTTTAAATCAATATATTGTTTTATCTGAATGAGTACGCAGGATGATTTTCACATAGTTTTGAAGCAAATATTCTAGGCTATGTGATACAATTGTCAAAAGTCTTGTGAAGAAATACTCAGTATGGATTTCATGGCCTTATTTCATTGACATTTTTTTTTTGTTTTTTCACAAACCACGCAGAAACGTCATTATCTCAAAACTACACACCTTTACACACATGCTGCTGACATATTATTGTAGCAGAGTTTGTGCTGAATACAGTGTAATAAGACTTTATAGCCATGAAAATGTCACAAGTAACAGAAATAAGCACAAATGTCAGAGCATGTCAGAACACCTCCAGGACCCAGAAAACACCTCAGACCCCAGAGGGTTAAAGTGACATGGTATCACGAGAATATCTACCCAGCAAACAAAACATTTTTACAACTTTTCACAATGTTGTATTTTTGGTTGCAATTAAGTAATTTTGCAAAACCACGTTTTAAAAAACGTTTTAGAAACCAACTAAAATGTAAAAATTAAGTATTTAGATATTTTATCTCTATTTATTTTTTCCCTGTGCCTCATTCTCAGTCTTTTTCCTTTTTCACTCACTGAAAAGAGTTTGCATGCCTGGAAAAAGAGTCATGAACATGAGGCCAATCCGTTCACAAAACATCCTCAACTTTTACTTCTGTACTTGGCTTTTACGCATGGACCTGGGATGGTGTAGCAACCAGCCAATACGAATATACATTACATCATATAAAATGCAAGACAAAGAGAAAAACAAGTCCATTTGGCAGAAGTGCATATTCATGGCAGTAGATCTGGCCAAATCCAAGTCTTCTATCTGGGTCGGTTTCCAAGAGACACACATGGAGAATACTTTAAAACAGATGTATGTAGAGAAGCAAATACTTCTCTCCCTACAAACCCTTGCAGCCTTAAAGACCGGAGAAAGAGAAAACAGGCAGAAACAGAGACAGAAAAGTCAGGATGAGAGTTTTATCTTATATAAAACATTTTAGAAACGTTGTGAAAATATCAACCTGGTATGTTTTCTTTAAGTGGTCAATAAAACGAAAACAAAACCAGACCAAACTGCAACTTTTGTGAGACGTTTTATTTAGGAGTTGAAATAACATAATCTTCACACTTATTCTTCTTGAAAAAAAAACATCCCATTTGAGACTTTGATGGTTGAAGCAGACTCTACATGTCGTTATATCATAGTAGTTGTTAATTTACCAACTATTTGTATGTGCACCAAACTATGACGATAGTCTTTTCTTCACAAACATTTTTTCTAGAATACCAAAACTGGATAAATACACATTATTTGATATTAGGAGGAGATATGAATTGTGTAATGTTCCTCTGCTCTCTCCAAGTCAATTCATTGACCCACTTCCTGAACTAGGGTGGCAGAAACCCGGGAAGGAAGAAGAGCACCGCCGCCATCGTGCAAATCCCGTCAGTTCCGCCATTTTCTGAGGAAATCCACTCACTCGCGGGACTCCATCATGAGCAACACCAGGCACTGGTGGACACGCGGGAGGATCAGGAACGCCGTTTTCAAGTCCTTGTCCACGCTCAACAGAACTGCGAGCTGGATGGACCGGGAGGTTCGGGCTGCGGGGACTCCATTTACTCATGCCCTGCCCACTCACATGCCTCTAACAAAGATGGGTCCTCAGGATGACCCTGAGGCGTTCATTGATCTTTAAGCCTCATTAGGTTCACAAGGTTCATTTAAGCCTAGGTGGTTGCCCTGCACGCTTAATAAACAAACTACAGCTGTTCCAAAACACAGCTGCTAGAGTTCTTACCAGAACCAGGAAGTATGACCATATTAGCCCGGTTCTGTCAACAATGCATTGGCTCCCTATTAAACATTGTATAAATTTTAAAATATTGCTGATAACTTACAAAGCACTAAATGGTTTAGCTCACTAGTACTTGAGCGAGCTCTTAACGCATTATAGTCCTTCACGTCTATTGCGATCTCAAAATTCCGGCCAGTTAATAATACCTAAAATATCAAAATCCACTGCTGGTTTACCGCAGACCGCCGGATCCAGGCCGTATCCAGATCTGTGGAATGACCTGTGCATCTAGCATGGACACGACGACAACGCAGTCCTGACGTGTCAACTAGTCTCTCCCCTGTGGAGACCTCCTTCCCTTCCCTTTACCTCTGTACAGATAAAACGTTGTCAAAATAATTCCAGTTCACATAGATACGCGGAAGCGATATACATTTTTGTATTATAAATTTTTAAGACCATAAAATTAATTTGTTGAGGTCAATTTGTAAAAAAGACTACACGCCTGCTCACATATTCAATTGTGCATACCTATAGACTAAACATACTATGCATGTGCAAGCCGTCAGAGTTTTCACAGATTCGCATTTTTGAATTTTATGCCGAGATAACTTTTTTCTAAAATTTTGCAATGTTTGCACCTTGCAACCTATTTCAAAGTTTGTCTTCTCGAGCCACCAGACACTGTTGTTATGCAAATGAGCGGCCGGAGCGCATTAAGGGATTCTGTTAGAACGGTGTCGTGTTAGCGGCCCCTAAGTTAATAACTAATGATCTTTGCAATGGAAGTGAATCAATCAAAACTAACTTTAGCAGGACAATAACTTTATTCTAGAGCTGCTGTAAAGCCAAAACAATCTCTGTTACTTTAATTTCCTATTATCACTGTAAAGCTGCTTTGAAACAATCTATATTGTCACACATCCAGGCACTTTCATGTGTCCTCTGTTCTTGCGTTCTTGCGTATTAGAATTGAACTTCGACGGTTGCTGATGACGTAGTACGAGAACACAAGGACGCAAGATCGCTGAAGAACGCATATTGAGAAACAGCCTATGAACTTCAACATGGCACTCAAGATAGGAAGTAACACAAAAGTCCCAAAACCTCCTCAGAGCACATAAGACAGTTCTTAATGTGTCTTATTTTGAAGAACATTTATATAATTTAAAGAACCTTTTCACAACAAATAACTTTTTGTGGAATGGATGTTTAAATGTTCTTCACGGAACCATAAATGGCAATAAAGAATCTTTATTTTCAAGAGTGTATTGCTATAGTTTTACTACATACACTCTCAGAAAAAAGGTTCAAAAGCTGTCACTAGGGCAGTACCCTTTCAAAAGGCCTTGCCTAAAGAGTGCAAAATAGTACCTCATAGCTACATATTGGTACCAAAAATGTACATTTCAGTACATAAAGAAGTCTGTAAATAAAATAATTAATTGTTTCAATTTTAAGTGTTTGTAGTGTCGTAATTTTAAGTTATATTCAGCTTTTTGAAAGTTATTTCAATGATAAATTTTAAGTTATGATAACTAATTGCAATATTTTTTTACAATGAATACATAAGTGTGTCTAAACTTTTGACTTATCTTCAGTAAGTTCACAGTTTAACACCATTTTGCAGAGTCAATAAAAAATAATTGAAATTATTGAATTGAAAAATATTGTTGTTAGATTGCCATAGATTCACGATTACGTCAGCAGCAAAAACAGGAATCTTATGTTTTATATCAATATTTAAGGTCAGGTCTGTTAAAACCTTTAAAGATTTAAAGTAGATATGTTTCCTTACAGACAACACAAGAGCAATTTTAACAATTTTAAGAATAAAAAGCATGTGAAATAAGAAATACTTACATGATACTGTGATACTCTCACTTTTGTGTTTGCTGGCAGGATTGTGTGCCTCGCATGAGTACGTTTTATACTCCTGTACTTGAGTAGATGACAAGAACACCTGAGGGTTTTTTTCATTCTGGATAATTGTGTCTTCTTTATACCAGGATAGAGTCAGATCTTCTCTGTTTCCGATGTCACAGGAGAGAGTCGCATTCCCATCATTTGTGCAGCTGAACTTTACAGTAGGTTTAGGGGCCTTTTCTGTTTAAGAAACATGGTGGTTATTTCCTACTATTGTAACTACTATAGAAATATACAGTCTGATATTGTTATTATTGTTGTGTTGGAAAGGTAGAAATATTTGTCATCTTACCATATACTTTAATTTCCACTTCTCCTTTAATAATCTCAATACCATCAGCATTAAATGCGGTGAATGTATATTTGCCCGTGTCATTCAGACTAACACTTAAAAATCTGAATGATCCATCATCTTCCATAGATACACCTTCAGATTTATCTCTGATTTTCCCACCTTTCCAGCGAAGAATGTAGCCGTTTCTGTCATGGACCCATTTTATCTCAGGTGGTTTCTCATTGTTTGTTGTTGTCAGCTTAATGATGCAGGACGTTCCCACTAGTAGATATTTTCCACATGTCTCTGTTGAGACTATAATAAATAAAATCATATTAGTATTTAAGAAACTCAACAGGTTTCAACTGCTCATGTGATTCACTATGAGGAAAAACAGAGAATGAATAATTCTCAGGGTGGGTTTCTTTTTAAAAGTCAATTTCGGTTCAGACACTAACTTTAGACAACACAGTTCAATATTATATTCCCAACATAAAAAAAGTTAATTTAATACACACTGACTCCTATAACAACAACAGGATCTTTCATCACACTGTACGGGGTAAGTTGTCACAAATGGGGATTTGCGTAAGTGCCTTTTAAATCAGAACTTAAACAGTAAAATTATTATAAAAACCACTGAAAGGTAAAAGGTAACTTAGAAATACCAGACCATTGTAATGGCCAACAGAAGTTAAAGCTGTGTAAAATTACAACACATGCCCTGAACTGACATTTATATATCTATAAAGAAACTGTTCTGAGTTCAAATCTGCCTTCGTTATTTATAGTGTGTTTCTCTTGTGTTCCTCTGTTTATCCTACAGATAGTTAGCAAAAATAATATGATACTGAAACTTCACAAAAAATGATTATAATTTAATACTGTTTTGAACTAGATGTTTGAAACCAACAAATCAGTGCTTGATAAAACAAGACTCAAAATAGTTCCTGAAATACAAACTTTGTGCTGAACTATGAAAATAAAGTGAGTTTCAGCAGCGATAGAAAAAACATGTTGGGTCCCCAAATAACCTTTCAGTCAAAAGCTCTAAAAAAAAAAAACATTTCTTTCTTATTTCGAAGAACATTTTAATAATCTAAAGCACCTTTTTCCACTTCAAATAACTTTTTGTGAAATGGAAAGATTCCATCGATGTTTAAATGTTCTTCACAGAAACATAAATGCCAATAAAGAACCTTTATTGTAACACTATAATTTGACTACATATCTAAATGTTTGACTTTCTGTGAGTGTCTTCTATTAAAAGCCGACATGAACAAAAACTCATTGCAGCAGTTTGTGTCTAAAAATCCTATTTAAAAGTGTCCAAAAATTACAGTATAATTACATTTGTTCAAGTGGTCACTATAAAAGTGCATGTGTTGCTTTAAGGACATATTTTTCTTGATCTGACACTTAAAAATGACCGTAACTATATTATTTCTGACAATTTAGATGTTATAATATGATTTATAATAGTGAGTTGGTATAAAATAATGCAGTATGCATGAAAAGAAAAGTAAATATGGATTACTATTCTTAATATCTTTTGATCACAACCATTGATCTCAACTACAACATATATATTTGCAAAATATGTAAGAAAAACAGCTTCTCCACTTCAGTCTATTAACATTTCTATACAAAATGAAGTCAGAACCTACCAGAGAGTGCAGCGAAGCCACAGAGGAATAACAATAAGAGATTGTATTTGCAGTTCATTGCTCTTCTGAACACAGCAAATGTTCCAGAACCTTTTTCACAATCAACTGGAGGAAATCCACTAGTATCAGCAGAGCCGCAGTTTCAGACTATATGGGGAAGCTGCAGACCTGGAGCCGGCAGATATACGCCCCTGCAGTTTTACGCCCCTGTTGTTCCTGATGCGTCCAGTAGGGGGATATACTGCGAAATAACATAATTAAATCGACTCTTACACATTAATAACCCGTCCATAGATAATTTTTTTTTGTTTTTTGTTCATTTAAATATAAACGTTACAGTGTAGATCTGCACGGATTAAAATGTCTGTAGCTATTCAGTTGGGTTTCACTCTCTTCACTCAGCCTACAGAAGACTGTGTGTTTTTGTGAATTGACAAATTAACAATACACAGTTGGATCAACTATGTTATGACAAGTATATGACCTACTGCAGTTATAGGCCTATTCACCGTAGGTTTTTATATGGAAGACTGAGTGAAATATGTTGTTGTGAATTTATAGTTACATTTAGATATTAACCAAATTTAGCCCATTAGACATACAGTATCCGTGTAATCATATGGGGCCAGTTGTTCAAAACATTTAATCTGGATCAAAATGATCCGGATTTGGAAATCCCATTTTTTCCTATTCAGGATCAGGTAATCCGTCTTACTTTTATGCCGGTTTTTCAAAGCAACATTGGACTGGATCACCCTGATCCAGATACACAGTTTTCAAGATTACCAAATCCGGATTACCAGTGCTCTAAATGGGACAACATAGCCTTTAGCTATGTAAAGAACAGGTAGAAGAGCCAACATGCAGTGAGATGAGACAAACATGAGACAAAACACAAAAATAACAAAAACATCCACTTCCATTCATAAATTTCTTTTATGACCCCTCATCTGAACCACAACAAATAAAAAACAAATATACATTGTGGATATTTTGAAAACGTCTTTTTTGAATGAGGGACTGACTGGACGTATAGTATGCAATTGTTAGAAATTATTTTTGACAGGCTCATCTCTGATGATTGTTTCTTTGAAATTAATATACGGTGATGAATGACAGAAAAATGGAATATATTATTTTTGTTTGTTATTGAAATCTGTTTGGGGGATTATTTCATGGGGACAAGATCATTTTTATTTTTACTTTTCTTTACTGAATAGCTTTATTGGTAGCCTAATGTCTACTTTATCTACTTTATCACTGTTACAACGGTTACACAAGTCAAGTGCAAAATATAAATAAAAGTATATATACACTAAATGATACAAAAGTATTATTTTACCAAATTTTAAAGTTTTATTACATTTTCTTCGTGGAATCCACCTTGAAATCCTACCCCCTGTTGGGATCAGGATAATCCTGTTTTTTTGGATCAAAGTTATCCAAATCATACTGACAAGTTTTGAACAACACAAACTGAAGGTTTGATCCAGATTAAAACTAGGATTGGATTCCATGATCTAATCTGATTTCAGACTCATTCTTTCCCTTTTGAACAACCCATTTTCAAGATTTTATCCAATCTGATAACCAAAATCCGATCAGTTTACCTTTGAACAACTGGCCCAGGAAGATTTAAGAACATCAAGAGCGTTGGATGAAGTGGCCGTGGACCTACCTACAGTTTAGTCTAGTGAAAGCAAATCTGCAAATCTATCATATTGTTTGCCAGCGATGAAGATCTTTATTAGTTGAACATCTTCGTATGATGTCTGTGAATTAATGATTCCACAGGACGATACATTCGATTTCATTTCATTCAGGTAATACATTTTACAACCAAACAGATTATTACGCCACGATATCACGATCCATCTGCTGTCAAGATGCTGATCTTGACCATGTATTGCAACCATGGTGTTGACAAGAGCAACATGACATCATGACTTTGCGTAAACATACACGCCACTTTCAATTCAAGTGGCGTGTTATCTATACGCATTTTGAGCTATCCGCGTGTATGTCCACGCCGAAATCTTTTGCGTGTATGTCTACGCCATTAAATGTCCGAGTGATTCCGCGTGTATGTGTACGCCGTTAAATGTCCGAGCGAAACGAAGCAAAATCTATATCTACATCTGTGGAGCGATATTTCTTTTCCTAGGATGGTAGGAGAAGACTCATAAATGGTATTAACCCCAGTGACGGGTAGGTTTAGGGACGGGGTTGGGGTAGGTCATATATTTATATATACATAATACAGTAATATAACGTTAAGTCAAAGGCGTTGATAAACACGCTGAAAAGCGATTATGCGTGTTGATAGCACGCCAAAAATGGAAATACGAATTGGCGTGTCATACATACGCCATTTCATGAGATCAGTCTGACAAGAGACAGGAATATGATGGCAGACATCGCGAACAATGTTTCCATGTGCAGTTTAACGTTAGACGTCGTCTTTTTGCCTGGTACTAATAAAGTTCACTAGCTAAACACTAAGTTAGCGTTAGCTAGTTCATGCTTACAGCTGTTAGCTAACAATGACTGTACCTAACGTTAGTTGTTCGCTGGTTCGACCAGCTTGCATGCATCTTTCACTGTATTTTACTGAACTCAGCACAGAGCAAACCAACCCCGTGACATCACCGGTTATTTGCCGCGAAAGATATAACGGTGTTTCTTTTTTCTTTTATATGTTAACATTTGTCATGTTTCTTATATAATTTTTGATTATAGTGGAAATCCATCTTGTAAATCATGTAAACTTGACTGACTGCTTCATTTCCCCTTTAAAACAGTTCAGGTTGATTAGATCCATTTGATTTGTAATATTGCACATATTAATGATTTTCCACAAGGAATTAAGAAGTAAACTTACTCTGGAAGTCTTTTGTCTCCCACAGTCAGCAGCACAAGAATCTTAAAGAACAAAAGCAACACGATCAGTCAAATACAGTCAATATGAAACCATAATCAAGCCTATTTACTCTATTAATACACATTCCTAGTGAACAATTAATGAGTGCATGCTAGGGCTGAACGATTATGGAAAATAATCTAATTGCGATTTTTTTTTAACCAATATTGCGATTGCGATTTAATATGCGATTACTTTAAGTTCTTTACCTTCTGTATAAGTCGACAAAGACAAGCAATAAATCATTGTACAGTAGGGATGGGAATCTTTAGGCAGCTCATGATCCGATCTAATTTTTTTCTTATTAATTAATCTTAATAACACTTAAAATATGTATATAATTAGATGTGTAAATGTACATACTTTGAATATATATAATATATATAAATATAATATTTTATATAATATATATAAAAGCACATTTAATTAAACCAATTACATGTTAAGAATTTTAAATGGGCTATAAACTAATATAGCTTCAAAATATAAAAGCTAGTAAATAAAGAGGAAAAAAAACAAAACAATACGAGCAATAAACAAAGAGTGCTTTCAGTATTTAAAAGTAGGCTGTCTGAACGTTTTCCATTCAAGAGCTGGAGTGATTTTCCCCCTATACTATAAGCTGCATTCACACTAATGCACATATCTCTTTTGAAATTGTAAATGTGGTTTGTGAAATAACTGACCGTGTTTACATTCATTTCGCGTCAAAAGCATTTTGAGATGCAAGTACATTTAACCAATGAGTCGCTCACAGCCGCATGCACGAGCGCTCTTCACAAAGCGCGCGTAAGTATTTTAAAATGAAAGCAGCTTTCTCAGTGATTTTCATATTTTTAATATATAAGCCAACTGCATTCCAAAAGACATACATAATGCCTTTGTGGAGCATTAGCAAGGAAAATTCCGGCGGCCAAGGCCGCGCACTGCCATCGTCCACGGCAGAGGCTTCACCCAATATGGTGGATTTTAAACCCAGAAGACGCAAATGTGCCAGGAACTTCGTTTCCCACAGTTCGTAATTCTTTTCCTCTCCGTCGAAACATAAACGACTCCATCGGATCCCATACTCTTTACTGGGCCCATAACCTGTTGGCGCTGCCATCTCAGTTAGAGGTAACCGGTAACATGACGAAGGATAAAAGAACTTACATCTCAGACATGATCTGGCGTTTTGCCTGCACACTCACACAATAGAGCGGCGGCCACTTTATTAATGATTGCACACCTGTGTATGTTACTCCACCCACATCATGATCACAGTCAATTAGAGAACACACAATTACATAGATCAACACCCCCACTTGTTCTTAAATTGACAGAATATAACACAATGCGTCATATACACATCTCTGAATAACAATTCATTCACATTCCAAATAAAAAACACATAAATTTATCCATTTTAGCTTTAGACACAGATTTTGTTAAAATGTCTGCCACCATATCAGCTGTAGGACAATAATAAAGAATTATCTGGCCGTCATTCAGTACAGATCGAACAAAGTGAAAGCTTATGTCAATATGCTTACATCTTTGTCGACACACTGGATTCTTTGAAAGTGCAATAGCACCCTGATTGTCCCCAAAAATAGTCACTGGTGCATATTCAAGTACATTATCCATTCCATTGATTAGATTGGTCAGATACAAGCTTTCTTGTGCAGTAGCTGATAAAGCCATGTATTCTGCTTCACATGTGGATAAAGCAACAGTTTGTTGTTTCTTAGATTTCCAAGAGACAACAGGCCCATTCTTAGATAAACTGAAACAACAGCCAGTAATACTATGCCTGTCATTCAAGTCTGCTGCCCAGTCTGCATCGCTATAAGCCACAAGTTTCAGATTTACATCACTTTTCTTATAACATAATTCCAAGTCTGCTGTACCTTTCAAATACCTCAAAACATGTTTAGCAGCCACCCAATGTTGTTCTTTTGGTCCCCTTAGATATTGTGACAATTTACTAACAATGAAGCTTAAATCTGGGCGAGTACTTGTCATCATATAGATTAAACTGCCAATCACTTCACGATACCTCTTTAAGTCAACAGGTTCACCATCATTGTCAAATTTTACTTTGATTTCACATGGGGTTGATCTTGGTTTGCAGTGAGTCATATCAAATCTCTCCAAAATTTTTAAGATGTATCTTTCCTGATTCATTTTTACTTTACCAGGTTCTTGCGTAAAGTCAATGCCTAAGAAATGTCAAAGTTTTCCTAGATCTTTTACTTTGAATTTAATTCCCAACATTTCCTTCACATCTCTGAGTATTTGATCATTACTCGCTGCAATAATAAGATCATCAACCCAAATAATCAGTATGATTCTGTCTTCATCAATTTGTTTACTGTAAACACAATGATCTGCTGAGTTCCGAATAAAATCATTTTCAATTAAAAAATCATTCAACATCTTGTTCCAATTGCGTCCAGATTGTTTCAGACCATACAGTGATTTATTGAGCTTACATACCAATTCTTCTCCTGTTCTTGACTTAACTTCAAATCCTTCAGGTTGCTTCATATAAATTTCACAATCTATAGGAGCATGCAGATATGCAGTTTTAACATCCATCTGATGTAACTCTAAATCATATTGTGCTGCAAGCTGCATTAAAACACGTACTGAAGTTATATCGGCAGTAGGTGAAAAGGTCTCATTATAATCAATACCTGCCACTTGACTATAACCCTTTGCCACATACCTGGCTTTATACAATTCCCCATCAGGATTTTCCTTTACAGCATAAACCCATCTTCCCCCTACTGCCTGTTTACCTTCTGGTAGTGTTGTTAATGTGAACGTATTATTCTCTTTTAGAGAATTCATCTCATCCTCCATAGCTTCAACCCACTGCTCTGATTTTGAAGAGCCTAAGGCTTCCTTCAGTGTCTGGGGAACATCACATGCAACACGATAGCAATAATCTATAGTCAATGGCTGATCTGCATCATCTTTAACCTCATAATCATAGTCTGCAAGGTACTGGGGGGGTCTTCTTTCTCTTTTTGGATATCTAGTACCTAGATCATTCTCTTTTTCACCCTTTGTACTGACTTCATCCTCAACTTTCATTTCTTGTGGAATTATTTTAGTCTTATCTAGTTTTGGTACTAGGACTTCAACCTCCTTCCTATATTCTAAATCCACATCCTCCTCTGTCTGAGTATCTCTTTCATTTGTACTTTTTGTGACAAACTTCACCAGTCTACTTTTGAGTACTCTCCCTGTGTCTGGATAGAAAACAAGATAAGCAGGGCTATTTTTGTCATAACCAACGAATATAGCCTTTTCACATCGGGCATCCAACTTTTTCTTATCATACTTGTATGCATAACACTCTAACCCAAACACTCTCATTTTGGATAGGTCAGGCTTTTTTTCCAGTTATCAGATAGTATGGAGTTTGTCCCAGACGCCTATTATAACATCTGTTTCTAATTATAGCCGCGGTCTGTACCGCATGTGTCCACAACTCCTTTGGTAATTTACTCTCGATCAGCATACATCTTGCCATTTCAAACAAAGTCCTCCAAGCTCTTTCAGCTGTCCCATTTTGATGGGGTGAGTAAGGAGCTGAGGTTTCATGTCTTATAGCATTTTTGCTGAGCAATGACTGAAATACAGAAGATGTAAACTCTGTTCCATTATCTGATCTTAGACATTTAATTTTACCATACGGTGCAACATCAGCAATGAATTTCTCAGTGGCTACGGCAGTGTCACTCTTGCTCTTCAAAAAATAGGTAAACACAGTTCCTGAATAGTCATCTGTGAATGCTAAGGCAAATCTAAAACCATCTTTCCCTGCTGGTTCTATAGGACCAGCCAGATCTGCATGAACAAGTACAAATACATCTTCTGCTTTCTCATCTAGATCTCTATTTCTGTTCTGAGCAAATTTGCCTTTTATGCACACTTCACATTTCAAAACGGATCTGTCTATTTTACCTCTAATTTTCATCCCATCTGTAACACTCTCCAACTTTAACACATCATCATAATTACAGTGACCCAGTATTTCATGCCATGTCTGAATATCGTAGCACGCGTTACACTCATCAATCTCATTGGCTACAGTACTCAAGTAAAACAATCTGTCATACATATGAATATCAAAAGTTGTACCATTTTTGTGAATGAGACGGTTCTGCCCTCTTTGAAGATTACTGTCGCTCCGTGTGTAATTGCCGCTTTGACGGAAAAAATGTCTTGAGAAAATGATGGCACATAAAGTGCCTCTGTCAACATCATGTCCACATTGCGGCCATTGTTATTTCTCAAACGCAATTTTGCGGTACCTTTCTTTAACGCGATACCACTGGCCCATTCTCCATCAGCCAGCTCCAGTATGTGGCTCTGAGGCTTGAAACTTGAGTCGAAATCCACAAACTTCTCAATGTCCGTAACGATGTGTTTAGTAGCTCCAGAATCCACAATGAGACCTTTCATTTCCACTCCACCAATCGGGACTTTATTCACCTGCTCCACCATAAACGCAAATGTGTGATCCTCCTCTTCATCCATCATTTGCTTCACTTTATCCCGCTTTCTTCGACGACAGTGCACATCTTTATGTGAGGTGCTTTTACAGAAACTACACCATTGTTTCCGTTCCCCGCGCTCCTCAGCAACCACCGTGCACGCCGCGGCTTTGTGACCTTTCTGTCCACAGTTGTAACAGGTGAGTCTCATACTCCAATTGTCTCTTCCTCTAATTTTCATTACGCTGTCCTCCACCGAACCAGCAGGCCCAAACTTCTCTGTGCTTTCATAGCTCCTCAGTTTTGCTTTAAAGTCGGCAAATGTTAGTTTTTCATCACTCTGCGTAATAAAAATAGAGAATGGTTTGAAAGTATCGGGTAAACCCTTTAGAATCATGGCAGTCAATAAATCATCGCTCAAAGTCTCTCCCGCATTCCGCAATGCTGAGATTGCGGTCTCCGCACGAATAATATAATCCGTAACAGTTTCATTTACACCTTTCTGAAGAGATGTCAACTCCGTATACAAACTTATCACACGTGGCTTCCCTTTCCCAGCGTAGTGATCTCTCAAAATCTGTAACGCCTTCTTGCCATCATCAGCAGCCTCTCTCATCACAAGCGACATACTCTTGTCATCTAATAATTGGATCAGCACTGCATATGCCTCTTCATTTTTACTGTCGTCTTCCACTTCCTCGCCCTCATCGTCCACGGCAGAGGCTTCACCCAATATGGTGGATTTTAAACCCAGAAGACGCAAATGTGCCAGGAACTTCGTTTCCCACAGTTCGTAATTCTTTTCCTCTCCGTCGAAACATAAACGACTCCATCGGATCCCATACTCTTTACTGGGCCCATAACCTGTTGGCGCTGCCATCTCAGTTAGAGCTAGGTAACCGGTAACATGACGAAGGATAAAAGAACTTACATCTCAGACATGATCTGGCGTTTTGCCTGCACACTCACACAATAGAGCGGCGGCCACTTTATTAATGATTGCACACCTGTGTATGTTACTCCACCCACATCATGATCACAGTCAATTAGAGAACACACAATTACATAGATCAACAAAGAGTAACATCAAAGCGGCAAAACCTGTGCAATGAAGCCCGCGACTGTCCTTGTAATTCGCTTAAACCCCAAACTTTATGAAAGCTTATTTTTCGGAAGGTTCGTGCGGTGTCGTGTGTGTGTGTGTGTGTGTGTGTGAGAGAGAGAGAGAGAGAGAGAGAGCGAAATTAGAAGCAAGCAGAATACGGTTGTTTCTAAAGCACGCGCAGCGTCATCACGCATCTGTGTTTAAAAACTAAGCTCAGACTCGATTCCGAAATTCTCTGAATCGATCAAGAATTGTTGGAGAGAGAATAAATAACACAATATCACATACATAAAAAAATAAACGGTTCTTTCCTGTATGCCAGACCTATGCATAGCGTGCCAAGTTGATTCTTGATCTGCAGACTGCTTTTCTCTCGCGTGTCACGTGACCAGTGTAATTGCAGCTTTTGCGGTTACAAAATCGCATTTCATCATATCGCGATATTATCGCAAATGCAATTAATCGTTCAGCCCTAGTGCATGCTATTCTAAAAATGTTTATCTTCACAATCTCTCATCTTCCTTTTCTTTAATGTTAGCTTGTAGCCTGATTTAAGCATTTTATAGCATTTCATGAATCGTTTTAGCAAAATTGGTTCCATTAGATTTTTTGGGGGTTAAAAAATCCAATAAAATCAATGAACAAAACAATTTGTTTTCTTTCTGAATATCTGATTTTGCACAGAAATATGTCATTTTATGGAAGTAAAACAGGTTACAATTGGCAAATTTCTCAGTGGTTTGAATGTTTGTTTTGAGTTAAGCAAATGATAAACACAGATATATGTTTCAAATGTTTTAAAAGATTAAACACAATATTCTAACCATATAAAGGTGGTAGAAACAGGAAAAGGAGGATAAAAACCAAGCAGATCACAACAATGGAAATCCAAATGACAAACTCCCGGTTTAAACCTAATGCAAAAATATATACATTAAGCTTATAAAACAAATTCGACCTTGGGAAACACATTTAAATGATCAGAATTAAACATTTAAAAATAAACTGTGATATATGCAGTGTAAGAAACGTGTAAGAACAGAGAATATAGAGGAAGTTCGAAAACAGAAACAGCACAAACTTCATTCTGTGAAATGTTTGGTAGAGTGTGATCTTGCTGTCGTTCTCTCTTCTAATAGATGACACTTGCTTTGATAATTTATTATCCAATTCCAATGCAATCACATTCAAATATTTTTTTAAGTACGATGTGGTTGTCAAAACACGTGTTGTGTGTACATACAATTTCTGAACAGAAGGAACATCTCAGCACCACCTAAGCATAAAATAATAATCAGGCTCAGAGATTAAATCACCGTCTCACCCTTAAACAGATCTCTCTCATAGACCGGATCACTGGTCTCCTCACTCACTGTGTTCTGGAGTGTACAGGTGTAGAAGATTTCTGGATTTCTTTCGTTTTTGACAGTAATGGACTCTCCTTTCGGATGGTGCGCTGAACCCGTCAGTGTTTCTCCAGAAGAATTCTTCCAGATGATTGTTTCACTGTACTCACATATTAAATACACATCAGAGTTACCACTCTCCTCTATTTTAATCACAGGTTTGGGGACCCGTTCTGTGAAAGAAATAAACAATGAAAAAATTTACACTGTTGGTATCAGATGCATATTTACTACAATTTTAATACAAACCATAACGTAAAAAAAAAAAGAACCATTATACTACCATGCTTTTGGAAATGTATCACGGTATTCTTAAAAGTACTTACAAAGTACCATAATCTGATACCATAACTGTACCATAGTACTGCCAAAATACATGGACAGTAATCGTTCAGTATACCTGGTAATGATTACTGTACTGTATGTCAGAGAACACTGCTGTTCAAAACACATGATGATAGTGTGGTAGATTTTGTTAGTGTAATAACAGTTATTGGTAAATTACATACATTAAAATGTTTGGGAACACTTTACAATACCAGGGCATGAATAATCATGTAATACCTGAATGAATAGTTACTTCAACATGAACTAATGAATATTGAAGATATGAACTAAACATGAACCAATCAGAAAAACTTATCGACCCATGCAGATATTTTAAAAATGCCAAATATCGGGCGATATATCGGTTGACCATTACATTTAAACAACTAAAAATACAGTTAATTACTGTACAGAACCTTCTGAAAACTCCCAAATACAACATACATGCAAACATGTTTACCAAAGCAGTCAACATTTATGAGATTAAAATACCAGCATTACCATAGGAACACAACTAATGTTCAGAGCGAGCACCATACTGTAGTTTTGGGAAGAAAAGTAGCTATTACTAAACATAGGCCTAAATGAATATAAAAACCAGAAAATGGTTTAGATCAAATTATATTTATTATTGGTAGTTATTAGTCTATTTTCCTCGTTTGGTTAGATGGATCTGCCTAATTAATGGGTAAATAATCATGTGCCATTCCAATTATTTGTCACAAAGCTGTAGATGGCAGATAATGATATTACAGTTTAAATTATGTCAGTATTATATCATATGTTTAATTCAAATTTAGATTACTTATTATTTATTCTTAAGGAGCCTTATTTATTTAGTTTACCCCTAAACTTTAATTAACGCATAAACTATCAAACATTTACTAACATGTTTAAGGCTGATGTTAAACTTAGGCTACTAATCAATATCCACTCACCCATAACAGTCAATGTGAATCTTTGTTCCTGCTCTTTACCGCTGATGTCAATGGTATAAACTCCAGTATGTTCGACTGTTAGATTAGTAATAGTGATTTGTCCGGTCTCTGTATCAAGAGTCGTGAAGCCTTTGAATCTCGGATTCTCTGATAAGTTACTCCGTCGTCCCATTCAACCGCCTTAATAGTTACACCATTGTTTATGTGTTTCCATGTGATGCTGGTGACATCAGCAGGAAGAGGTTTATCTGGACGAAAAGAAACTTCATCACCCACTGCTTTCTTCTTCTCTTTACCTAATAATTAAAATATGAGAGAGTATGTTAGTCAACATTTAACAAGCCAGTCTCTGTCCTCCACTACAGTCATTTAATATTTGACAATTAGGTTACAATACTATAATATAATTTAAAACTACAGCGTTGGGGAAATTTACTTTTAAAAGCAGTTTGTTACAATGTCGCGTTTGCATTTCACTGTTTTCATTCATTTTGAGGAATAGTGAATTTGTTTTGAACATGTGATATGAGAAAATGCATGCTCACATTTAGTCCAGAACTACAATAACAACCCGTTCTCATTAGAAGCGTCTCTAAAGCACGCATTGTGTTAATCGTGCAATTTATACGCAAAAATTAGTTTTTACGTGCATATGATAGACTACTCACTGTAAACACCTTGTGTAGGATTAGTGGTGTGAGCGTGCGTATTATACGTTTGGGTATGATTAGTGTTGTGTAATTAGTTATTACACGTAATGAAGTGCGTATTATATGCACGCGAAAACTGTGTGTCATATACACGTAAAAACTTATTTTAGCGTAGGCCTATAAATTGCACGATAAACACAATGTGTGGCTATAGTACGGTGGCCGAGAAGGGTCACAACACATACAAACGCCACAACAACTACATATTCAGAAAACACCTCCAAATTCAGAAAACACATGCAAACACTGCCACAACAACTACATATTCAGAAAACACCTCCAAATTCAGAAAACACATACAAACGCCACAACAACTACATATTCAGAAAACACCTCCAAATTCAGAAAACACATACAAACGCCACAACAACTACATATTCAGAAAACATCTCCAAATTCAGAAAACACATACAAACGCCACAACAACTACATATTCAGAAAACAACTTCGTCGATTTCACATCACGTACGCTGCAAATATTCACAGCACGAGCAAATAGGGAAACGAACTCAAACTGCAAAGACACAACAGAAATGTTTCCAGGGGGGCCATAATCAGTGACGGACCCGCATCCATCCGGTTGTCTTCACGCTATCTTTTATATTTATTTTACTGTCTATGGCGCTATCTGAATGTGCGCTTTTGTTGTCTATGGCTACAAGTAATGCATCTATTTAGTGACCAGAAGCCATGACCAGAAGTGAGCTAGCCAGCTAGTTTCCAGCTAACAACGTTGGCAGAACGTTTAACAACAATTATCTGCATGGACTAATACGTTATGGGGACAATAACTTAATATGTTGAAAACACACAAAACCACTTCGGTATCAGAGCACATCGACAAGTCTGTCATAATAAAAGAGAAACACTTACCTCTTGTAGCCTCTTATTTGCAGCGTACGTGATGTGAAATCGAAGTTGTTTTCTGAATATGTAGTTGTTGTGGCGTTTGTATGTGTTTTCTGAATTTGGAGCTGTTTTCTGAATATAGTTGTTGTGGCGTTTGTATGTGTTTTCTGAATTTGGAGATGTTTTCTGAATATGTAGTTGTTGTGGCGTTTGTATGTGTTTTCTGAATTTGGAGATGTTTTCTGAATATGTAGTTGTTGTGACGGCGTTTGCATGTGTTTTCTGAATTTGGAGGTGTTTTCTGAATATGTAGTTGTTGTGGCGTTTGTATGTGTTGTGACCCTTCTCGGCCACCGTACTATAGAGACGCATTTCATGACATCAGGCTGACAATAAGCATCATGTTCACACACAGCGTGCACACCACCTCACTTACAGCAAAAAAAAGAGATGTTGCGCCATCTTCAATAAAACGTTATAAACTTCACTTACCTGAAATAGCTTCTGTGGTGATGAACACAACGATGGCGACCATCAGGGCCGGCTCTGTAAATCTGGGGGCCCTAAGCACGATAATTTTGGGGCCCTGCCTTGCAGTGAATAATGGAGTATTGCCACCGCAAACCAGCAACTGTATCTAACCCCAATCTAACAAACCTTCAATAAAGTTGTTGCATATACTACAGGTGTTGCTGGTGTCTCGATCTTTGAACTTCATTTCCCTTTTCCACACTTTAAAAAGAGGGAAAAGTTGGACCAGTAATTTCTTTGCTTCCTTCTAAAGTGATTTAAACATATTCTTCTTTTTCCTTTTTTCTGCACCCGATGGATAGACTCGTTTCATTTTTGCGGTCAAATTTCCAAGTCCAGGGAAGACAACGATCTGACACGGTTGGTTGACTGCAGTGGTTCTCAAACTTTTTTGGTCATTCCCCACTTTGGACAAGGGGGGATTTTCAAGCCCCACCTGCCCCCATTGCAACACAATGCTAATGAAATACGCAACAAGCTTAAATTGTTCCAATTTATTGAAGTAACAAGTAGCATCTAAATACAAACTACTATCTACATCAAATAACATAACAGCAAGCTGTGTCATAACTTGCATGGAATTCAAAAATAGAGAAAATAAAAGTGCAGCTGTGTCAAAATGTGTATCAAGTTCAAAAATAGAAAAGAAATAAAAGTGCCACTTTCCAATCTGTTAAAAAAAGAAAAGAGAAATCCATTTGGCAAGACAGGTCTATTTAAAAAAAAAATAGACATAACATAGGCTACTGTGTTTGATATGGGATTAAAATGATGGGCAGTGTATAAGATATAAACTAATAATTAATTATTTTAATATTCCTTTGTTCCGATCAGAGCATGTGAGCGGAGAACGCATTTCTGAATATTCCTCCGCTCGGTCATTCCGCTCAGGGTCGCTCGCTCAACCCAGAATGTCCTGCTGGTTCGAAAATATGTGGAATAAGGGCTGCCTCCGACTAAAGTTTTTTTTCTAGTTGACTAGTAGTTGTTTATTTAAGCCATTAGTGGACAAATTGCCCCTTTATATTGATTTAATAAATAGGCTATACAGGATAATGAGTGTTATAAAGCAGCACTCAAGCGCACGACCGCACGCATAAAGCTTGCCACACAGAACCGGCAAAAGTAGGCTAATGATTATGAATGTGTAAAAAATAGCAAGGAGACATTTAATTGTTTATTAATAAACTGGTGTTTTCTGTGTTGCTGCAAAGATGAAATTGACGATGCGGACTCGCCATGAATGAATAAAGATATAAAGGCATAAAAAGGATTAATTTCCTCCCGTTGGCGCGCCCCACCTGTCACGTCTCTATTCCCCACCAGTGGGGTGGGCCCCACACTTTGAGAACCGCTATTGTTAAACCGAAACCGCGGTGATGCCGGCGACTACCATCTGTAGTTAGGGGGCCCCCTAGTGGCGGCGGGGCCCTAAGCAGCCGCTTAGTTCGCTTATAGGGAGAGCCGGCTCTGGCGACCATCAAGCATTGATGAGACATTTTTGTTAGACAAAATACACATTAATGCACTTCTATATTCAGCTAAGACTGTCTTTAAAGTAAGAAGTAAGAACTGAGAATACAGAGGAAGTGCAAGAACAGAAACCACAGACGTGGTATTGAGCTGATCTAGGACACACTTTTAAACTGCATGTTTTTATGTTCATACTTCCCTAAAGACACATCAATCTCCATCTGAATTTGAAATTTTGTCTTAACAATTTTTACATTTGACAGAGGATTTTATTCAATTCAATTTTATTCGGGCCGCGGAAGTGATGAGGCAGGGATACAGGCTGAAGAAGATTATTTCCGGACGGGACCGGTGTTGTGCCGAATTTTGACCCCGCCAAATCATTCCCCTCCTAGTATTGGTAGGTTTAGGATTAGTTGTGGGGGAGGGGTTAGGCAATCAAACGAGTAAATGATGACAGAATTTTACATTTTGGGTGAACTATCCTTTTAAATAATGTAGTTAACTAATGTTAACAAATGAAACCTTATTGTAAAGTGTTACAATAAATCTTTTTAAATGAGAACATGTTGCACTTTTTTTAAATTTAATGTTTATCTTAAATTTTAAAATAAAACGTATATTTTAAAACAATCCCTGGTGCTATTTTGCAGTTCCAGAAAACAATTTGCGCCACTGACCAGAAAAAACCTAGTCTAAAGTCAGTGGCGCGTTGCGCGTACATTCAGATGCTATTTTAAGCACGCATGCTTGGCCATAGTGTGAACAACGCGCATACACTGTAGATGATTCTCTCATCTACACAGATGCATTTTCCTTTTTGCAAATGATACATTATTATAAGGAAAAATATTAAAACACGAGGGAAATCATTGTTGTGTCCATGACGAAGGGAAAAATAGGCATAAAGCTTACACATTTACCCAAATTATTATATGCATGTTTAACCGAAGCTAATTTGGGTGAGTTTGTCCCATCCTGACGAGAACATCGATCTCCTGGGCTGTGAACCGATTCTGAAGCGCGCCTGGTAAATGCACCGTTATAATAGTATTGCGCCACGGAACAAGCACACCTCATACATCATGCTCTTAAAGGGAATGTGATATGACGCTCTTATTGGTTTGTTTTCTGTTACGCCCAAACCACACCTATGAATAATGAAGCTACTTCAGACCAACCCCTTTTAGATTTGCGTCGAGCGCAAGAGTAATTTATTCCGCCGGTTAAATAGCAACATAGCGCCCGAGACCCACAAAGTTACTTGCGCTTTGCGCTTGACACTTGCATTTCAGATCGTTAAAATAGGGCCCTATGTCTTTAAGTATTTGTTACAAAATGAACATGAGTTGAATATTATCTCATAATAGCTATAATATTACATTAGTTAACTAAATTGTTTAAAATGAACATCAATAAATAATCAGATCATGTATTTTTTAGTAATTAAGGTATTATTGAATATTGTACATATATATATATATCCTATAAAATCCATGATATATCCTTCAAATAGCTCTTATTATACATCAAACAAAAGGGCTAAAAAAACGTCTCAGGTTACGACTGTATCCCATGTTCCCTGAAAACATGGAACGAGACAAGGGGAAACGCAAGGGGAAATGCCTCAGCATGACTGATGACTGAAACACTGTATAATCATGACAATCGCATTGGCTGGCGTCAGCCATGACGTCATCCTCTAGTGCAACCAGGAAGTATAAAAGGGGGCCTAGAGAACATGTCATCCACTTCTTCGTCTGAATGGACTGTGCAAGCAGACCGGAGGCATGGCGACGAGACGCAGTGTCTCGTTTCCTGTTCTGAGGGAACATAGGTTACAGTCGTAACTTGAGACGTTCCCTTTTGAAAGGGAACTTGCACTGCGTCAAAGCGCTAGGGGAACGATCTACCCACGCTGCCATGCTGAGGGGATGCTTCGCCAATTATGGCTGTTACAAGCACAAACATCTTTAACTCGGAGTTAAAACCCCTTACTGCTTACACGTCAGGCTGTCAGTAGCACTACCCCCTACGGCCACTGCCCGAGCCTCATGCTAAGCGAGGAAAACCCTTGTGCATTCACACGAAGGACTTGACCCAGAGCCAGCTCAAGGACATGGATACCCCAGCCCGACTTTAGAGGGGGGTTCCTTTAAGGGAGTGTGGCCCAGAGCCTATGGGCCCTAGCCTGCTACTTTCGGGTGGACCAGTGTCAACCCCCATACCAGGGAGGCTATCATGCTTCTTGCTGAGCCAACAACCTGTTTGGGTTTTTTTTTTTTACTCAACCAATCTCTAGAGACAATAGCTCCTTCGGACTGCTATGGGAAGCGGAGGCCTCAGCAGGATGACTCTAAGAGCAGAGGAGGCCTGCCACAATTAAACCAATGTGGTCTCTAGAGCTTTTTTTCATATTGTGAAAAAATGTATAGTGCAGAGCTCAGGCAGTGAATGGCCTAAGAACAACTCTCCGTTATTGAGAGAGTCCTTTTTCTGTACTACTACCTGCAAAGCTGTTTGCATGGAGGCCTCATAAGGATGGCTCTCGAAGGAGAGTACGCCTGACACATGCTAGTGGACAGCTAGCTCGTCTAACGCAGTGCTCAGGGAGCGGGTGGGCCTAACTGCTCTCATTTAGAGAGAGAGACCGCTCCTTCATCTCTACCTGACAGGCTGCTCGCCTGGAGGCCCCAGCAGGATGACTCTAAAGGAAGAGGGGCCTGCCAGACTCACACCAGAGATCTGTTGGATACCGCAGTTTCCAAAACATCAGCACAGAGCTCAGGGAGTGACGGTTCTAAGAGCTACTCATGATATGAGGAAGAACGCCTTTCATGCTCTACCATGTTATTAAAATATTTTTTTCACAAACATTTATCATAGAGAATGTTTAAATACTAATATCAGCTTACGAGGGAAACGGAGGCGGAGTTTGTGGTGCTTCTGCTACTGCTGGAGATGATTCGGGACTCGGGAGTGTCTGTGCCCCTTTACCGATCAGAGCGCGCGCTGACACGGAGTAAAGCCTTGTTTATACTCGACGCGTCCACACGAGCGCGAAGGTGCGCTGGGCAAAAATGACGCGTTCGGTGCGCAAGACCCCATTTCGCTTGCCTGTGTGTACGGGTTTTTTGTAACAGCGCGCGCGGCGCAGCATCCGAGGATGAACGACTTCAAGCCGAATCTGCCCGAGCCGTAGGCTACGTCTCTCACCGCACCGACGCAGTTTGCACGTCTAAATTGCAAAGTTCATTAGGTTTTGTTTACTGTGTGTGATTTATTTAATGGAAAGCACATTCACTTCCAGTTGTCTTCCTGTTAATTTTAAATAAACGTAGAGCAGGTAGCTAATCATCAGTGTCTGCTCGTTTATTCAAACTAAGTTGTTCTATAACAGACGGACGAACATTGCTCTGCATACGTCATCTCCTTCATCGCTCTGATTGGTTTTAGTTCTATCCAATTGCGCCCAGAGGCATTTGAGCGACGTCCGTTGGTTTCCGATGGAAATGATTTGTCTATGAAGCTTTGCCAGACCCTAACTCAGTTACAACTGAGAAAGGTCTGGTTTTAACCAGGCTAAAAACAATAACTGCTGGTGGCAGGTGCACCTGGGCTAGCTAGCATGTTAGCTTAGCACACCATCAATACACGACCATTTATGAGATTAAAACCATGTTTGTGCTCCAAACTTACTTTATAACGCAAGTCGAGTGTTTTAAATAATCTTCTGTGATCTAATTTGGCTTCAGATAAAAAAAAATCCGACAAAAAAATTATTATTTATAGTGTTCTGCACGATGATGAAATCTATATCGATTAGCATTACATTATAAATATAATCTATTATTATGAAATACCTGGCATGGCTTGAAGAACACAGGTAACTCAAATATCATTGCAATCATGTTTATTGTCTTCAAAACATCTTTATCTGCATGTTACAGCGATCTCTGTCAGCTACTTTCTGTATATCAGTGACGTCCTGGAATGTCACATGACTATGGGTCTTCTTCATGATCCATATATGGACTATTATTGTGCATATAGCGCCCTCAGGCTATTGGTATGAATTGAAAACACAGCACATCTCAGTAAGAAGCGATCATAATGATTACATCGACGCATTTGGGTATAAATTCAATAAATATTATTCCTGTCTATAGAAATATGATGTGAATCTATGAGAATATATCAATATTTCTCCAAGTCTGCACATTTTTGAGCTAAAGCCCTGAGGGACGTTGTTTTGTGAATCGCTGTCATGACGACAGCACAGAGTGTTTTTTATGAATGGACCAGCTGACGCTCATAATTCATATTAAAGGTATCGACTCATTTTTTCATTGCATAACTCCTGACACAAATTAAGACATAACTGTCACTATAAGTTTCTCAGAATACAATAGTGGTCAAATACTGAATCTTGAGTCTTATATCTTTTTAATGATGTATAGTTTGTCAAGGTATAACATTAAATCTGATAGTAAATTTGAACTAAATAAAAAAAAAAACGCTTCAGTGCGCCGACGCACTGGCGAAGGTTAAGAGGTTAAGAGAGTGACACCTTATCTACCTCTACCTGCAGCAGGGTCAGGCCTCTGCGTGAGCAGGACCCGAACCGTGGGGCAAAGATGACTGTCCCTCTTCCCTCGAGAAGAGAGACCGACAAGAAATTGTCGAAATTTGCGCACTCCACCCCCTCAAGGACAGAGTGTGCGTGCTCTTCACCCAGACAAAGCACACGTAGGTTGTGAGTGTCACCAGGTGTGAGAAACCTCTAACACGGGTTTGGCACACTTCCTTAAGCACTTGTTTCCAGCCATAATTTCGTAACTCAGTGTCAGTGAAACAGTCCCCGAAGATGAAAAGAGGATGACATGTTCTCTAGGCGCCCCTTTTATACTTCCTGGTTGCGCTAGAGGATGACGTCATGGCTGACGCCGGGCAATGCGATTGTCGTGATTATACAGTGTTTCAGTCATCAGTCACGCTGAGGCGTTTCCCCTAGAGCTTTGCCGCAGTGCGAGTTCCCTTTGCATGACTCTAAAAAGACCCGCTCTAAACCATATATGGTTTGCTTTCACTTCCGGCCTGAAACATGTGTTCTGGATTGTGTGTCCTCGAACGTGGGTGGGCGCTGCGGGGTTGCAGCTGGATAAATCTCCATTTGTCGACTCCTGGTCTTTGATGTTCTCCGGCTCAGGTTCCAGGACGGGATTAGTCTTGTGTAGCCAGACCTTCAGACTGACGACAGAAGGTCTGGACTATATCGCAGCTTTTCTTGGCCAAGGGCCGCCAAAAAAAGCTTAAAGTTTAGATGCTTATCCTGACCAAGCAGTGTATAAAGCACATGGTCTTAAAATGGGTATCAGTAAAGTGAAATATATGTGGCCACTAGTGGTATTGTAAATCATAACAAATTGACTTCAGAAGACTTGGAGTATAGTGCACAAGTTGAAAATACTTTTTATTAAAGTTAAATGGGGCCACGGATCTGGGCTTTGGGTTGAGTCTGGGTTCGAGGCGGGGTTTGCGGAGATGGGCTGCAGGGCATGGGGTCTTCTTACAGGATGGGGGGCGCAGGTTGCCCTCAAGCAGTCTGTTTGGATTTGTTTGTACTGGTATGACCTGGGGTAAGTTCTGCTAGCCTGAACTCTTCTTCATCTGGAAAATATCAACAGAGTGATTAGTAATCTGGTAAGTTTGCGTGCACTGGGTATTATATTTTCTCAATTTAATACCAAGTATACTAAATCTACATACAGTAGACAGTGAATATGATATAATTGATGATCAGCTATTCTACTCATTTTTGAAAAAATTCTTAGAAAATGTTTTGGCTTATTTGATTGCGCTTTGGGAACACCTTTGTGTGTGACTGGTTGTGAAGCTACACAAGCTTGCACACAGCAAACATGCCAAGGAACTTGGCCTCAGATAACATCTGACGATGACGTCACTGGAATCGGGGCTTTTTAGAGGCTATAAATAGATGTGAAACAGGTGCGCCTTCAGGTATCACTTTGTCTGAAGAGACGTCTGGACAAATCCTCAGTGCGGCAATGTAATGCAGCATCTCGTTCCTACTTTTTCAGGGAACAGGGTTACAGTCAAGTAACCATAGACGTACCCTTTCAAGGAGACATGAGCCCAGAGTCACATGAACATCCAAACTATAAAATCTGATGAATGTATGCGGAGACGACCAGCCTGCCGCATCACATACTTGTTGCAAGGGGGCGCCACCTGCCAAAGCTTTGGAGGAAGCAACCTCCCTGGTAGAATGAGTACTATCTGCTAGAAGTGAAGCTAGAGAGAACTGGGTCTGATGGCATGCAGTACATCACCTTCCAAAGACACCCCATTTAAGGGCATAGATTCTTCTTATGGAGGGAGTCCTAGCACTCAGAATATTTTACCTGAGACAGGCTGGGTGATTCAGAGAGAAGCAGAGGGGATATTGCACAGTCCCTTGAGAGTTGAAGAGGTCACCTCTACTTTGTAAAATATTTCCAAAATCATGCTCCCACATTAAAATGCAGAGGGGTGTAAATCATTCTAAAGGACAGGAATTTGTCCTAAACCAGAACCTGCTGTGCTAGCTTTTTCAGATGGCAAAAACACAGTCTGCCATGACGATATATGTAGGTGACTACCGTGGTGTTGTCCACAGGCACTAGGACATGGTAACTCCTTAACTGCTTGAGGAAGTACTTCAGGGCCAGAAATACAGCAATCAATTCGAGGCAACTGATGTGCCAATTGAGATGATGACCTCTACAGATCCCTTGGGCTGAATGGCCATCTACGACCGCACCCCAATCCATATGGGAAGCCCCTGTCGTTAGCATCTTGCGATGACCATATACGCCTAGAGTTGGTCCCAAGGTGAAAAACCAGGGTCTGAGCCACGTAGAAATGGTACGAAGCCCGCAGGACATAACCCTTTCCATAAACATTGATTTTAGAAAGTGCACAAAGCACACCGCACGTGCCCTTGCTCTTATTTGTCTCTTGGAATTGACCATCTTTTTTGGATAAAAAACCCTGGCTTTGAGCCACAAATTAAACTCTTATGTGCAAAAGGCCCATGGTTATCACGGTGGATGCAGCTGCCTTAAGACTTAGAATTCTTTGAAATGTAATTTCCTGACCTAGCCTGATATTGCTCAGTGTGTTAAAGATGGGCTTGACATTTGTGGGGGAGACAGTTGTGCCCATATAGTGACCGGGTCCCATACAACACATAAACATGTTGTCCTCTGGGAAGGAGAGAGAAAGATTTTCTTGGAGTTGAGTCTCAACCCCAGAGATACAAGATGAGTGAGGACGACATCCCGATGTCGAAGTGCAAGCTCTTGAGACTGGCCAGTATGAGCCAGTCATCTATGTAATTCAAAAATGTGGATGCCCTGGAGTCACAGCCGAGCCAGAGGTGCATCCATGTGTTTTGTGTATGTGCGGGGTGACTAGGTCATATGTAAGAACACAATATTAGTAAACTTCACCCCGAAACCGAACCTCAGAAACTTCCTGTGGCAGTCATATTTTCTATATGAAAATATGCGTCCTTGAGATAGACTGTGACCAACCAATCATTGTGTTGGATTTGCGACACAATCATCTTGATCGTTAGTATCTTGAACTTGAACTTTCTGAGAGAATGGTTCAAACCGTGAAGATCTAAAATTGGAAGCAACCCACTATATTTTTTGGGAACCAGGAAGTACCGACTGTAGTAGCCTGACTCTCTCTCTGGGAGGGGAACATGCTCTGTGGCCTTTGACCAGAAGAGATAGCAACTCTTGTGACAGCAAATGCACCTGCTCCGGTTTAATGGCAGTGGAGACCACACCGTTGAAATGCGGAGGGTGGTGTGCAAACTATATTCAGATAAATGATATTCTTGATTTAAGTGTCTCCAACTAAGCAAGCCAGAGACAAAAGTGGCAAGTAACCAAAATTCCATCAGCAGAATAGAGAAAAAACCTTGGGAGAAACCAGGCTCAGTCAGGGGATCAGTTCTCCTCCAGCCATCCTTATTAAATTAAAAATTCTATCAACTCTCTTTAGGACCTAAGGAGAGATACCCGGCAATAGTTTCACGCTAGCCAAGTTCTCTAAAAGTGGTACCAAGTGGTGCCTGATCTGAAGAAGCCCCGGGCCGCACTTCGGAATCAGGCAAAAGGATATCCCGATCTGGAGAGAGAGCAAGCGAACGGAACAGACCCGTCTCTCGGTCCTCAGCCAGATCGACTCGCAAACTTTAATGGAGAAAAACTCACAGTGCTCGCTCATGTCACCAAGGTCAGATAAATCCCATCACATAGAGGCTCTTTCACCTAGATATTATCATATATCATAGATATCTGCGTCTGTCATGGTTCATGAATTCACTGACTCTTTCTTGCGCTGTGTTTGTGTCTGTGTGTGGGCGGAGCCGCTGATCAGTCTCTGATTATCATCAGCACCAGCTGATACTAATCAGTGGCTTCTATCTAAGCTTATGGTCTTTCGTCTTGTGTTTGTCTGATCGTTGTTGGATGTGCCCTTGTGCTCGTGTCTCCATGATCCTGGCGGTTCCTCGTGTGGTAGTCTCCCGCTTCTGTTCCTGTCACCTCCTGTGAGTACCTGTCTGCACGATCGCTCTTCGGCGTTTCCTGGTTTCCTGATCGCTCTCCGTCTGCTACAGAGGATCGGGTTGTCCACCTGCTTACCTGCACTGCCTTGGAGGCTACCCCGTTGTCTCACCTGTCACCTCAGAGACTGTTCCAGTGTTCATCCATTTGCCCTTACAGTTTATTGACTCAATAAACCCATTTTACTTGCTATTGTCTCTTCTGTCCTCACTGCCGTGGCCGTGTCTGTTCCCCGAATAGGAAATACAAAAAAAACTTCCAAACCCATCTAAGGGTAAAAATGTAATTGATGTTCAACAAATAAAAAAACAGAAATAATACAAATGAACAAATGATAAAGCTTGGGTTGCTAAATATTCGATCCCTTACTTCAAAAGCACTTATTGTTAATGATATGATTACAGACTATAACCTAGATGTGCTGTGTATGACAGAAACCTGGCTTAAACCAAACGATTACATTACTTTAAATGAGTGCATCCCGCAAGATTACTGTTATAAACATGAACCTCATCTGAAAGGCAAAGGGGGAGGTGTTGCTCTAATTTATAGTAATATTTTCAAAATTACTAAGAAGTCTAGTTTCAAATATAATTCTTTTGAAGTGTTGGTGCTTAAAGTAACAATATATAGTGCAAATGATAAATCATGTTTAAGATTTGTGCTAGTTACTGTATACAGGCCACCAGGACACCATACAGACTTTATAAACTAATTTGCTGACTTTCTATCAGAGTTAGTACTGGCTGCAGATAGAATCCTAAATGTTGGTGATTTTAATATACATGTAGATAATGAAAAAGATGAATTGGGTTTGGCATTTAAAGACATTCTTAACTCTATTGGAGTTAGACAACACGTGTCAGGACCTACTCATTGTCGTAATCATACTCTAGATCTAAAATTATCACATGGAATCAATGTTGATGCTGTTGAAATTCTGCAGCAGAGCGATGACAGCTCAGATCATTATCTAGTCTCGTGTAAACTTCATTTAACCAAGGCTGCAAAGCTGACGTTAAAGCCGTGTTACAAATATGTTAGACCTATCACTTCTGCCACTAAAGAATGCTTTATTAATAATCTTCCTGATCAGTTTCATCATCTCAGCATCCCAGATAGCTTAGAAGAACTCGATATTGCGACAGAAACTTTTAACTCTCTCTTTTCCAGCACTTTAGACACAGTTACTCCTTTGCACTTAAAGAAGATTAAAGAAAATATTCCAACGCCATGGTACAACGAGCACACTCAGGCCCTTAAGAGAGCAGTCAGAAAAATGTATGTACTGTACATGTATGTTAGACCCTATACCGACTAAACTATTGAAAGAGATGCTTCCAGAGGTCATAGATCCTCTTCTTAAAGGACAAGTTCGGTATTTTACACTTAAAGCCCTGTTTTAAGATCGTTTCTGATTAAATAGAATGGTTAAGATTGAAATTTGGACAAATGCTGCTGTCCCGAGAATTTTCAGTTTCTGTATTAGCACCCCCCCCCCCCCCCCCCCCACCTCGATAATGGTTTCATAGGGGCACTGGAAGAATCATTCATAAAACGCATTAAACTTTAGTTTACAAAGACGTGAAACTCACCGAGTGGTCTGGGGTGTTCACTGATATGCTCACACAAAAATCACTGCAAAAGATGCTTTCCAACAGGTGTTTTACCATTCGTTGTAAAACTGTGGACCTATTTTCCCAAAAGCTTCACAACCGGACATTCTTCCGTTGAGAGCTTAAATAATAGACACTCCAGCCCAGTTGGTGGCGATAATGCACCTTTGCCAATGTTTGGATAGCGTAGCCTACGATACCGCGACTGCATAACTACAGAAAGAATACAAAAAAACCCATTTCCGTTTCCGTCGGCGGAGTAATACCGTACCTCACAGAACATCCAATACAAGTCAATGGAGTTGGACAAAAACTACGATAAAACCTGTTGGAAAGCATCTTTTGCAGCGATTTTTGTGTGAGCATATCAGTGAACACCCCAGACCACTCGGTGAGTTTCACGTCTTTGTAAACTAAAGTTTAACGTGTTATATGAATGATTCTTCCAGTGCCCCTATGAAACCATTGTGGAGGTGGGGGGGTGCTAACACAGAAAGCTAAAATTCTCGGGACAGCAGCATTTGTCCAAATTTCAATCTTAACCGTTCTATTTCATCAGAAACGATCTTAAAACAGGGCTTTAAGTGTAAAATACCGAACTTGTCCTTTAAAGTGTAGGAATTTCTCCCATCTAGCGGTGAAATTGTTGCGTGTTGCATCTACGATAGCTGTTATGTACCAAAAAGCTATGACAGGATGTCTTCTAATAGCACTTTGTCGAGTTTTCCTTCAGGTGAACAGGTTTGTTATTTCAAACAAACTGCAACTTGACACAACGAACAAACGAATGTTACAGTATGAATAATAACAGTGCAATGCAGCCTTTTAAACTTGCCGGGGCAGTGACAAGCGCCTCTCACTGCTCTGCTCCTCCGTTTCTGCTGCTTTCAGTCACGTGACGCTGGCTCTGAACGAAAACGCGTTGTGGAAAGTGGCAAGTGGCCTAGTACTTTTTGTCCCTCTCTGCTATTATAGTTTTTCAAGATGGCGGAACGACATGGAAGCCTCCGTGGACCTACCCGTCACATATATATAAAGATAATAAATTCTTCGTTTACGAGGATAAGTCAGATAATTGGCAGAGGTATTTGTACACCATTGAGGACATATTTATGAATAAAAATATTGATTTTAGATAATAAAATACCTAAAAACTACACATTGTCCCTTTTAATATCATTAATTCATCTTTGTCATTAGGATACGTACCACAAACTTTTAAGCTGGCTATGATTAAACCGCTTGTAAAAAAAACGCAACTTGATCCTACAGAATTAGTCAATTACAGGCCAATCTACCTTTTCTGTCAAAGATACTAGAAAAAGCAGTATCTTCACAACAATGTTTCTTTTTAGAAAGAAATGGTATCTGTGAGAATTTTCAATCAGGATTTAGACCGTATCATAGTACTGAGACAGCTCTCATTAAAGTCACAAATGATTTGCTCTCATCGTCCGATCGTGGTTGTATCTCTCTTCTATTCCCTTATGTTGGCATTAGTGAAATTGCACTAGCATGGTTTAAATCATACTTATCTGACCGTTATCAGTTTGTAGCATTAAATGTCTTATCGGTCAAAAGTTCAGTATGGTGTACCACAAGGCTCAGTACTAGGACCGTTGCTGTTCACTCTGTACATGCTACCCTTAGGAGATATCATTAGGCAGCATGACATTAGTTTTCACTGTTATACTGATGATACTCAGCTCTATATTTCTTGACGCCCTGACGAAACTTACCAATCCACAAAATTAATGGAATGCATAGCTGATATAAAAAACTGGATGACTAGTAATTTCCTACTACTTAAATCTGAAAAAAAAACAGAGATTCTAATTATTGGACAAAAAACTTCCTCACGTAATAACCTAGAATACTGTCTAACACTTGATGGCTGCTCTGTCAAGTCTTCTTCGTCGGTTAGGAACCTGGGTGTGCTAACCAATCTTTGATACCAATCTTTCATTTGAAAGTCACGTGTCTAGTATCTGTAAAACTGCATTTTTTTTCATCTTAAAAATATATCTAAATTACGTCATATGCTCTCAATGAAAAATGCAGAACAATTGGTTCATGTGTTCATGACATCAAGGCTAGATTATTGTAATGCTCTTCTGGGTGGTTGCCCTGCACGTTTAATACATAAACTACAGTTTGTCCAAAATGCAGCCGCTAGAGTTCTTACCAGAACCAGGAAGTATGACCATATTAGCCCGGTTCTGTCAACACTGCATTAGCTCCCTATTAAACATCGTATAAATTTTAAAATATTGCTGATTACTTACAAAGCACTAAATAGTTTAGCTCCCCTGTACTTGAGCGAGCTCTTAACGCATTATAGTCCTTCACGTCTATTGCGATCTCAAAATTCTGGCCAGTTGATAATACCTAGAATATCTAAATCGACTGCTGGCGGTAGATCCTTTTCCTATTTAGCACCAAAACTTTGGAACAATCTTCCTAACATGGTCCAGGAAGCAGACACAGTCTGTCAGATCAAGTCTAGACTATAAACACATCTCTTTGGCTTAGCATACATAACACATTATAGACTTCTATAATTCAATGTTAGGCTGCATAGTTTAGATCAACCGGAATCGGGAACACTTCCCATAAATCCTGATGTACTTTGTATATCATAAGAAGGATGGCATCTACGCTAATATTAGTCTCTCTGTTTATCCCGAGGTTTACCGCAAACCGCCGGATCCAGGCCATATCCAGATCTGATGAAGGATCATCGCATGGACACGACGACAACGCAGTCCTGAAGTGCCAGCCTCATCAACCCTGTGAAGGCCTCATGGACACCTCAACAAACTCGTCTCCATACCGGCGTGATGGCTCCGACCCCTAACCAGATGAACTGGATAAATGTTGTGAAAGTTCTGATCCCATCTGACTTCTGACCTATAATGATGCCTGAATCATAATCATACACTGTTCGTTCGTTGGCCAAAGGAGGACTGGCCCCCCGACTGAGCCTGGGTTCTCCCAAGGTTTTTTTCTCCATTCTGTCACTGATGGAGTTTTGGCTCCTCGCCACTGTTGCCTTTTCGCCTTTCTTCACCTTTGTCGCCATTGGCTTTTGGCTTGCTTAGTTGGGGACATTTAATTTTGTATTTAACAATACTATTACAACATTATTTTCCTGTTATCTCTGTAAAGCTGCTTTGAAACAATCTGTATTGTAAAAAGTGCTATATAAATAAAGGTGACTTGACATGCTCTTCCCCCATACACTCAAAGCAGAACTCATGAAATCATTAACAGCGATGGGCCGTGAACAGGGAGGCACGCATCTCCTGATTGTTTGTGACATGACTGATTGATGTTCTCTTTTTTTTCTCTTTCTCACACTGAGAAATTTTCTCCACACTGACAACTGGAATTCCAACTCCTAACAAAGTGGACAGATGGAGAGTGTCACACACACACACACACACACACACACACACACACACACACACACACACACACACACAATGCAGTCTCTGAAGACAAAGACACCTGGAACGTTCAGAAATGTTACATTTTATTTAAATTACTATTTAAGAGTTGGTATTGAAATACGTTGATGATTGTGCCGGGATCTTTTCAAGCTTAACAAGGACAACTACAGCTTCAGTTTGATCTTTTGTTGAAAACGCAAATGCTCATTGATTTATTTAGAGGAGATGAAGATGTTGCTTACCTTGTTGGTGCTTCGTACGTTGCCAACAGCTTCGAGACGCACAGATGATGAGAATACAGATCAGCAGCAGCAGAAGGGCTCCTGCACCGGCTAGGATGCCCACCAGGACCCAGAAATCAAAGCTAAAGAGTTTACTAAGACCTGGACCTGAACCTGTAAGACCAACCGCATGAAATCAATAACAGACAAGTGGATCATTAAAAAACACCTATTTTAAGCTGCTTAAAATCCTACAATCTGCATCATGCGTAATACTGTAAGATCCAACGTTATTTCATGTGGGGGTCAAATGTTTGGACACACTTCATTGAATTTGCTCTTAATTAACTTTAAAAACAATTTGAGCTGAAAACTTAGAATCAGTTTTGAAGGCGAATATAGTTGTGTGAATGTATACTGTGATGGATTTTTTAAATTAATCATAACTAACATTTCTTTTTCTTGCAGGATTAACATTTATATGCTTTTGAAAACTAAATATCCCCAAAACTTGGGCCAAAGTTTGTCTGAATCATATCTGAATATAACAAAAGGGGAAATTAAACAGATGTCTAAATATATATACTCATGACTTTGAGTAACAAAGTGAAGTAATCAAGAAATACAGATTTGCTGTAACAGAAGGGTTTGCTGAATTATACATGAATAACCAATCATATTGTAGAAAAATGATGTAATGAATACATTTAACTTAAGTCAGGTGCGTAGGGGAATTTCTACCACAACACGATTGGATAGTGACGTAAAAGCACCATCAAGTGTGCAACATGCTTGTTCCTCCTTCAATAATGCTTAAAAGGCTGGAATCTACAGTACGACCCAATACAGTACCAAGTTAACCTTATCTGGGTTGTATTTTCTCTTACTTTGCATAGTCTTTTTCCTTGTAAAGATGAGGGAATGTCAAGCATGTTGGCAAAATCAAATACCATTGAGTCTGAATGAACACAACCTTTGACATCAACATAAAGGAAGCATTTTCTTCTATTCATTTTATCTGTTAACTTTTTTTGAAGACTACATAATTCCCAGACTTTTGTCATTTCATAGTTTCCATGACTTTGATGTTGAATAAAGAACACTGTTAAAGGATAATTCCGGCCAAAAATTAACCTAGGGCTAAATAACACATGGGTACCAAGTCGACCGTTCTCTGGGATGCGTTTTCATGATAATCAAATGTACACAGTTTTAACATTAGTTTTAGTTTAACCACAGATTAGCTTATAACGCAAGTGTATGGGGCATAGAATAAGTAAAAATAAAAATTGCTAGATAATACCACTAACAAGGCTCAAAATAGCCCCACACTAACACGCTAGCATAATGAGGGTCCCTGGAGACCAGTCGAACCATTAACGTCGTGCTACGTCCTGGTCGATAGTCACAGTTCAGCTCACGTAACATGGCGTTCGTGGTTCGAGTGGTCGAGACTGTTTTCCAAAGATGGCTCCTGCTTGTATACGTGAAGTGTACTGTCTTTATAAAGTATCTTCTTATTAAACTGTCTGTACACTTACAAAGTTCTCAATGCTTCGGTTTGCAGGTAGAGACCCTCATTATGCTAGCGTGTTAGTGTGGGGCTATTTTGAGCCTTGTTAGTGGTATTAACTAGCGATTTTTATTTGTACTTATTCTATGCCCCATACACTAGCATTATAAGCTAATCTGTGGTTAAACTAACTTCTGAAAATGTCTACTCTGACTAAACCCAACTGTGATACTTTTATTCTCATATATTTATATTTTTATTTTTTATTCTTATAATTTGTAGTATTATGTTTCTTGTTGTATTTGTATCTGTATATGTCCACTGGAAGCCTCAGTACCAAAACAAATTCCTTGTGTGTGCAAGCACACTTGGCAATAAAGCTCTTTCTGATTCTGATTCTGATTCTGAACTAAAACTAACGTTAAAACTGGGTACATTCGATTATCATGAAAACGCATCCCAGAGAACGCTCGACTCGATACCCATGTGTAGTCTCCAGATGGCGCCGCGCATGGCTGCCTCTGTGTGGGGCTCTCCAGCTATTGTGTTGTTTTTGTTTGTTTGTTCTGCGTTTAGTCATTCTTTTCCTATCAGTTTCACCAAAGACGAACTACTGGACATTAGGAAACACACACCAGATAACTTTTCTACAGTTTTTGATTATTCGGACGTCTTGCAGGACATTCTCGTCGGTGGGGCAGCGGTGTTGTTCAAACGCGCATTCAGACGCAAACGCGGGAAGCGGGCCGGCGCTCTGGTTAAACTCCGCGAGCGCGGTCTCCGCACTGCACTCCCCAGTATTCATCTCGCGAATCTCCGATCCCTTCCTAACAAAACGGACGAACTTCTTCTCCTCACCCGCACTAACAAGGATTTTCTAAACTCTGCTGCTCTGTGCTTCACTGAAACCTGGCTGAGTGAAGCCATACCGGACAACGCAATACATCTGCCGGGCTTCCAGCTGTTCAGAGCGGATCGCATCGCGGAGCTAACGGGGAAAACAAGAGGTGGTGGATTGTGTTTCTACATTAACGAAAGTTGGTGTTCAGATGTAACAACACTGAAGAAGATGTGCTCTCCTAATTTAGAGGCACATTTCATAAACTGTAAACCCTTCTACTCGCCTCGGGAGTTTTCCTCTTTCATTCTCGTGAATGTTTACATCCCTCCAGACGCGTGCGTGAGCGCGGCGCTACAACAGCTGGCTGAACAAATAGCTGAAACAGAACAGAGGTATCCTGACTCTCTTTTAATCATTCTTGGGGATTTTAACAAAGCAAATCTTTCCCGTGAACTACCAAAATACAGACAGCACGTTACATGTCCCACCAGAGACAGTAATATACTGGACCACTGTTACACCACAATAAAAGATGCATATCACTCCGTTTCACGAGCAGCTTTGGGGCTCTCTGATCACTGTTTGGTTCATCTCATACCGACCTACAGGCAGAAACTGAAATCAGCTAAACCTGTAATAAGGACTGTAAAAAGATGGACTAATGAAGCAGAGCAGAATCTACAGGCCTGCTTTGATTCCACTGATTGGACTGTTTTTGAAGCTGCTACCAACGATCTGGATGAGCTCACAGATACTGTAACATCATATATAAGTTTCTGTGAGGATACATGCATTCCTACCAGGACATTCTTATCATTTACTAATGATAAACCATGGTTTACTGGGAAACTCAAACACCTTCGTCATGCCAAAGAGGATTCTTACAGAAGTGGGGATAAAATCTTGTATAACCAGGCCAGAAACAGATTGACAAAGGAGATCAGAGTTGCTAAAAGGAACTACTCTGAAAAACTGAAAAACCAGTTTTCATCCAACGACCCATCATCAGTCTGGAATGGTCTGAGGAACATCACCAATTACAAGTCACCATCCCCTCGATCTGTGGACAATCAACACCTGGCTGATGATTTAAACTCTTTTTATTGCAGGTTTGAAAAGCCCTCATTCACACCACACACCCGGTCTGATCTGCACTTCACACATTCACCATCACCTCCTGCACCCCCATTACTCCCCCCTCCTGCCATCCAACCTGAGCTTAAGGTCTGTGTGGAGGACGTGAGCAGAGTCTTCAAAAAACAGAAGACTAGGAAAGCCTCAGGCCCAGACGGCATCTCATCTGCTTGTTTAAAAGCCTGCGCTGACCAACTGGCCCCGGTCTTCACGCAGATCTTCAATAGATCATTGGAGCAGTGTGAAGTTCCCTGCTGCTTCAAACGCTCCACTATCATTCCTGTCCCCAAAAAACCCAAAATCACTGGACTTAATGACTACAGACCTGTTGCTCTCACGTCTGTGGTCATGAAGTCGTTTGAAAGACTGGTGCTGGCCCACCTGAAAGACATCACTGGACCCCTGCTGGATCCCTTTCAGTTTGCTTACAGAGCAAACAGGTCTGTGGATGATGCAGTCAACATGGGACTGCATTATATCCTGCAACATCTCGACAGACCAGGGACTTATGCAAGGATCCTCTTTGTGGACTTCAGTTCGGCCTTCAATACCATCATGCCTGGTCTTCTCACAGCCAAACTGACCCAGCTCTCCATACCATCCTCGATCTGTCAGTGGATCACCAGCTTCCTGACGGACCGGCAGCAGCGAGTGAGACTGGGGAAACACACATCCAGGACTCTCACCACCAGCACTGGCGCCCCCAAGGGTGCGTTCTCTCCCCACTGCTCTTCTCCCTGTACACTAATGACTGCACTTCTAAAGACCCCACTGTCAAGCTCCTGAAATTTGCAGACGACACCACTGTCATCGGTCTCATCCAAAACGGTGACGAGTCTGCTTACAGACTGGAGGTTGAACAGCTGGCTGTCTGGTGCAGTTATAACAACCTTGAGCTGAACACGCTCAAAACAGTGGAGATGATCGTGGACTTCAGGAGGAACAGCCCAGCACTCCCCCCACTCACCATCATGAACAGCACTGTGGAAGCAGTGCAGTCATTCAGGTTCCTGGGCAATATCATCTCTCAGGACCTGAAGTGGGACAATCACATTGACTCCACTGTGAAAAAGGCCCAGCAGAGACTGTACTTCCTTCGCCAGCTGAGGAAGTTCAACTTGCCACAGGAGCTGCTGATTCAGTTCTACTCAGCCGTCATTGAGTCTGTCTTATGCACTTCCATCACTGTCTGGTTTGGTTCAGCTACCAAATCAGACATCAGGAGACTACAACGGACAGTCCGGACTGCGGAGAGGATTATTGGTGCCCCCCTGCCAACCCTCCAGGACCTGTACTCTTCCAGAGTGAGGAAGAGAGCAGGTAAAATCATCACAGACTCCACTCACCCTGGACACCTCCTGTTTGAACTGTTACCGTCAAGACGGAGACTCAGATCACTGGCCACAAGAACATCTCGGCACAGGAACAGTTTCTTTCCACAGGCCATTTCCGTCCTGAACAGTTAACACTCCTCCCAATGCATACGCCTTTAAGTGCAATACTCCCACTGTTTAGTGCAATACCCTACAACTCAGGTGATACTTATATGTAGATTTATTTATTTATAATATTCAAAACACTGTAAATATGTTCATAATCTGTAAATCTGGAAATGTCTATTCTGACTAAACCCAACTGTGATACTTTTATTCTCATATATCTATATTTTTATTTTTTATTCTTATAATTTGTAGTATTATGTTTCTTGTTGTATTTGTATCTGTATATGTCCACTGGAAGCCTCAGTACCAAAAACAAATTCCTTGTGTGTGCAAGCACACTTGGCAATAAAGCTCTTTCTGATTCTGTCTTTTTTTTTTTTTCTGATTCTGTTATTTAGCCCTAGGTTTATTTTTGGCCGTAAGAATTGAACCTTATGAATAAGTATAAGTAATCTTATGAACCACTGACAACTCTTAAATAACTGGTTTATAAATAATGTAATACTTCATTTAGAAATTAATTAATCATTAACAAAGTATGAAAATACAATTATTAGATATGCTTTTAAATCAAGAATAAAGCATTTATAGCTGTATTTATAAACTGCTTATAAATGTCTATTAATGCTTTATAAATGATTAATTATCTGTTTACTAATGCTTAACTAATGATTAATAGCGTGCAGTTATTATAAAGTGTTACCCCATAGCTATATTGATAGCTATTATACCTACTCTGATTGGCTTGATCGTCTTTCATAGGCATACATGATAGGAAATGTGGAAAACCACCGATTGTGCCGGTGCACGGGGGCCTCCGACCTCTAGGGGGCCTCCAAGACCCGACTAACTGTGTTACTTTAAGACTTTAATGATAAATGCTCCAACATTCTTGACTCCATTGCACCTTGCAAGCTCATCCATCCCAAACATAAGTCTCAGCCATGGATAAACAGCGACATTCGACTATTACGTCAACAGTGCAGACGGCTCGAACGAAAATGGAAGAAAGACATGCTCCAAATATCATTTGAGATGCTGACTGCCTCATTAAATTATTTTCAAAAGGCAGTAAGAACGATTTCCTGTCTGACATCATTCAGAGGAATTCACATTGCTCCAGAACTCTCTTTTCAACCATTGACTCTGTTCTTAACCCCTCTGTTAAATCACAGTTCATGATTTCATGAGTTCATGAACCTCCATAATTTTTTCACTGACAAAATCAACATCACTCGAGCTCATGCTTTCACCTCGAGACAGCTGGCACCTGATTCTATTTTTTCTTGGGTACAGTGAAGCGATTTTGAGCCGGTCTCCCTCCAGACATGCAGGGAAATAACTTTGAAATTAAAGGTGCAATGTGTAATATTTCTGAGGATCTATTGACAGAAATGCAATATAAGATCCATAACTATGTTTTCAGTGGTGTATAAAGACCTTGCATAATGAACCGTTATGCTTTTATTACCTTAAAATCAGGCATTTATATCTCCATAACCGCGGGCGCCCCTTTCTATGGAGGTCGACATATTGTGTCGTCATGTTTCTAGCGTAGCCGACAGCGAACACACAGCGCTACAGAGCGCGTTTCCTCACTACCTTGAAAAAGATGTTTTCAGTGGTGTATAAAGACCTTACTTAACCCCCTGAGGTCGGATGACGCGCGGGCGCGTCAACTCGATGTTTACTAAATGTTTCTATTAATATCTCCGCGATTGTGCAGCACACATATATGGTTCTGATTTTGCCGTAATCGCTAGATTCTCAGCTTCAACGTCCTTATTCTCGTGAGATCATACGTGACTCACACAGAGAGCAAGAGGGAAGACAAGATGGTCGGTCGGATGACGCGCGGGCGCGTCAACTCGATGTTTACTAAATGTTTCTATAAATATCTCCGCGATTGTGCAGCACACATAAATGGTTCTGATTTTGCCGTAATCGATAGATTCTCAGCTTCAACGTCCTTATTCTCTCGAGATCATACGTGACTCACACAAAAATCAAGAGGGAAGACAAGATGGTCGTTCACCTTGCGTGATTGGTGGGCTAGCTTGCCTGTCTGCATTTTTGTGTGAAACCAACCAATAGATGCGGTTGAAATCCCGAAGTACCCTCCCATCTCCTCACAGTGAGGAAAATACCAGCTGACATGGAGAGAGAAGCTTGATATGTATAGTAGGAAGTTATTTTAGTCCTATTTTATATATATTTTAGTCCCTCTAACATTTGGTGAAGGTAGAGTCACAGACAAAAACTTGTACTAAAAAACGATTTTTCAAAAATGTCACTTTAGACAATTATTATTCATTATCTACTATTTTATTCATATATTACACTACTTTTGTGACCCAAAGACTTTGGGAAACCCATTTCAAAGACCAAAATAATTCATCCACATGAGTAATGGTATGTTTCCACAAGAGATTTGAAGAATTTCAAAAATCGGACTTAAATTTTTCACCTTTTAGAGCCAGATTATCCCTCTCTCTCTCTTTACACAATGCTCTAGGACAAGTGGTGAACTCACCAGTAAGAGAGCTGGGTTTTCTCTGCACATTTTGATATAAAACATATGGGATTATGTTATGTAATTGCCTTTAAAAGGTGAATTTAATAAGATATGTAAAATCGAAGGAAAAAGTGAAAAAATGCCCTTAGACCTCAGAGGGTTAATGAACCGGTATATTTGTATTACCTTAGAATGAGCAGTTTTTGTCTACACACACCGCGTGGCCCTAAACGGACAAACGCGTTTCGTTACTATGTTGCTCTTCGTGCAAGGAAGCAAGCTAGTTCAGTGAATAAGAATTTCCTGTCGGCCACCGTAACTTTTGTTGGTTGCAATTCGTAACCTCACCACTAGATGCCGCAAAAAATCACACACTGCACCTTTAAAGTCTACCTTTTTCCCCGCAAGATATTCTTCCCTCTCACTTTTTAAAACTGGTTATCGACACTGTTGGATCTGACATTCGGAACATTATGGCGGTGACGGTAGGGTAACGTACATTACCAGTTTGACAGCCTCAAAATCTAGGCCTATATATTACTTTGATTATTATTATAGATGCCCGGATCGGCGCAGAAGCCTTCCGAATCACCTAAATATATAATTTTTCTGATTTAGCTAGCATTTCACCACCCCTCTGTCCCCGTATGATATGTTGCTTTTTAAATCATGTAACGTTGTTGTATTTATGTTGACTGTTAATTTTTATGACCAGATACACGTTCTAGGCTTATCAATGCATAATATGTGGGACTCATTCTCTAGTTGGTACTTTCATGTAATTTTCCACATATTTTAAAAGTAGCCTATTGCATATATCTTTCGTCTTTTTCCGTCAGTTCACTGCAGAGAATTATCGCTTTGTTGTTTTTAATATTTTTAGAACCTTCCGCTGATTAAATGACTTAGGCTTATTCACAAGATGTTATTATGTTTTCATTTTATTTTAATGTTATTATGTTCTCATTTCATTGATCTTGGAGCTCCAAGATTTTGTGCCCAGGGGCCTCTGCTTTCTAAATCCGTGCCTGGGTGTGAGTCGGTGTAGGACAGAGTATCCACCTTTTTCCTGACGAGCTTAGTGTGTTTTGAATGATTTAAATTTACATTTATTCATTTAGCTGACGCTTTTATCCAAAGCGACTTACAATTGCTATATATGTCAGAGGTCGCACGCCTCTGGAGCAACTTGGGGTTAAGTGTCTTGCTCAGGGACACATTGGTGTCTCACAGTGGATTCGAACCCGGGTCTCTCACACCAAAGGCATTTGTCTTATCCACTGCGCCATCACCACCGCCGAATGATGTGCAACACTTCCTGTTTGGGGAACTTCAATTCAAAAAGACTGAAACGAATAATTTCTAATTATAAGCTTGCACTACAAATAATCATTATCCGGGAGTTTGACTGAATGAGCTGTAAATCAGGAAAGCATTATCAATAGGCTATGTTTTAAAATTTTACTCAACATCATGATATCATATATATATATATATATATATATATTTTTTTTTTTTACAAAAAATAAGCTCCGCCCCTCACTTCTGAATCGGTTTTGTCTCGAGGAAACAGAAAGAATTTCCTGTTTGTGACCAGAGAGTTTGCGATTATACTGACAGAATCATAAACTGAAGATGTCAGTTAAAGGGATAGTTCACCACAAAATGAAAATGTTCTCATCATTTACTCAGCCTCATGTTGTTCCAAACCTTCGGATGAGACGTTAAACCGAGGTCCTGACTCTCTGTGTTCATAAAAAATCGCAGGATGTCCTTCGATAAAGAGTAGGGGTGTAACCCCGTCATCCTGGCCAAATTTGCCCCATGGCCTCTGTCCATCATGGCCTCCTCATCATCCCCATATACTGCTTCATCACTGTCTCCTCTCCACCAGTAAGCTGGTGTGTGTGTGTGTTCTGGTGCAATATGGCTGCCGTCGCATCATCCAGGTGGAGCTGCACATTGGTGGTGGTTGAAATTTGTTGTTTTACCATGAAAAGCAATTATAGGAAAAGGTAAAAAGGTATATATTTATAATCATAGTGACTGAAGGAATGACAGCTGCAAAGACACATCCTTTGTTTGATTCTAATGTGGGGGAAAATATGTTATAAAACCAATTCCAGGAAAGCATATTTAAATTATCATAGTAAGTTTATTAAATGATATCTTGCATTACTGATTTATGACATACTCTAAAGAAAAACATGCATATTCATCGTTACTTTCAGATTTATGTGGTTAATATCCCTCCAGCGTCTCACCTTTAAACAGATCTCTCTCATAGACCGGTTCACTGGTCTCCTCACTCACTGCGTTCTGGAGTGTACAGGTGTAGAAGATTTCTGGATTTCCTGTTTTTTTGACAGTAATGAACTCTCCTTTCGGATGGTGCGCTGAACCCGTAAGTGTTTCTCCAGCAGAATTCTTCCAGATGATTGTTTCACTGTACTCACATATTAAATACACAACAGAGTTATCAGTACTCTTCTCTATTTTAATCACAGGTTTGGGGACTGGCTCTGTGAAAGAAACAATAAAACAAATATGAACATTCAGTCTATAAAGAAACATAATTAAATCAAACACAACTACACTAGAATTGCAAAAAGTACAGTGACAGTACCATAGTACAATGATGGTATTAGAGGGTAAAATCCAGTTACTAAACAAAACCATAACTTACAGAAAAAGTACTATAATACTACAGTGGTTTTTGGACATGTGGTATTCTTGAAAGTATCTTGGAGTACTATGTAAATACCACGGTATTAATCAAAGTATCATGGTATTAATCAAAGTATCATGGTATTACAATCTCATGCCATTATTGTACAATTACATTGTTTTTTTTTTTTTTTTTTTTCTGTATAATATTAATATTAATGAATATAATAATCAGCATCCACTCACCCATAACAATCAAGTTGAATCTTTGTTCCTGCTCTTTACCGCTGATGTCAATGGTATAAACTCCAGTATGTGCGACTGTTAGATTAGTAATAGTGATTTCTCCAGTCTTTGTATCAAGAGTTGTGATGCCTTTGAATCTCTGATTCGGGCTATCAGTTACTCCGTCTTCCCATTCAATCGCCTTAATTACACCATTGTTTATGTGTTTCCATGTGATGCTGGTGACATCAGCAGGAAGAGGTTTATCTGGACGAAAAGAAACTTCATCACCCACTGCTTTCTTCTCTTCTTTACCTAATAATTAAAATATGAGAGAGTATGTTAGTCAACATTCAACAAGAAAGTCTGGTCAAGCTGGGTAATTTCCAGGAAGTTAATATATATAGCCTACTGTATATCTCTTGCTTGATGGTCAATTAAATTAGAAAATACAAATAAGGTCAATACACAGCTATTCAGTCTCTTCTGTCTTTTAATATTTGTGAATTTGAGTACAATACTATGATAATAGTTATTAGGGGAGACCGGGGACAGTTGCTTACAGGGTATGGTTGCAACATGTCATTTTTCTGCAATCAGAAACAAGCTAGAGTGATGACACTCACACTGTACACATGCTCAGTTGGACTTTTGTTAAACTGTTGTCACTGTTTTTGTGATTCAGCTCAAACTTATATGGTTTAAATGAGTGATATGTTAACTTTAAGCTAGTATGATTAGCATGTATCAAGGTCAATTGTTAAGCTAGCACATGAGGTTTTATCATGGCTGACAGGAACAGGAACAGTTGCAACCACATAGCAGTATTTTTAACATTTTTTCATACGTTTTTACTTAAATATAATATAGTTCATCAAGTTGGAGCAAGGACAGGAGGTTTATGTTAATGTGTGTGTGCACGTGCGCGCACACGTGCAGATGTCTGTGACCATGCGTAACATATTGTTAAAATGAAAAATGATTATATAATATATATATTTTTTAAATGTTTTACATGACAATAGGCTAAATAAAAGTTCATTACCTCACAAGTTGTTCCATTCTTCCTATGTCACTAAAAGCCTACTGTATTTTATATCAATCTGAATATTTGACATCTGCACATAAGGCCTACTCATCTAGACAAATCTATAATTGTCATCTAATCAAAGCTGATGAATAAATAACACTGTAATATTATTATAGCTCACATTTTTGATAATAATCATTTTGCTAACACTGACATATATTGTAATATATTGTATTTGTAACATGTTGCAATTGTCCCCGGGCCCGGGGTCAGCAACATCTGACTCCTTACATTCAAATGCAAATTGTGAAAAATGTAGATTCTGTAATTATCTTTAAATGGTTTAGACTATTAACATAAAGATGTAAGTTTATTGTATAAACAATTGGTTTGTCTAATCCAAACCGTCTTTGAGTAACAGAGCCAAATGCAAAAAGTGTTGCAAATGTTCCCGGTCTCCCCTACTGTATATCCCTTGCTTGATGGTCAATTAAATTAGAAAATAAAATAAGGTCAATACAGAGCTCTTCAGTCTCTTCTGTCTTTTGATATTTGTGAATTTGAGTACAATACTATGATAATAGTTATTAGTTATAAGTTAACTAACTTATAGTGGCAGATTTACTAAACAGCGCAGATTAGCATGTAAAGTTTAGCGCGAGATCTACTGACGATGTGCAAATTAAAGAACACAGACAGTCAGATCATGTCCATAATGACCAACACAATCTACCAGTAAATCAACTTGCGTGATTCATTTAATTTCTCTCCTCCGGACATAAATGTTACGCCTGAAAGGGAAACTCCTATATATGCATATGCAATATGGTCATCCGCAAAAATAACCCTGTCCATCCTTTCAGCGCTAATTTTTCACTGCGTGTCTTTAGTAAATCCTCAAGCTGTTAGTAATTCTGACACTAACTGTTTAGGTTTGCAGAAAAACGGCTTGAAAACTCACCTGAAGCAGCTTCTGTGGTGAAGAACACAACGATGGAGATCAACGTCAAGAGACGAAGTGACATTTTTGTTAGAAAAAGTACACTTTATTCACTTTTCTTCGAGATTTTGCTCAGAGACACAAACATTTGTGGCGTGGTGTAAGAACAGAGATGGCTACAGAATAAGGAAGTTTGAAAATAAAAACGCCTGGCATTGTGTTGGTCTTGCACTATAAGCAAAGTGTTACTGCTGCCATTTTATGTTCATTGCAAATGTGTGAAATTAATGTCTGGCACAAGTGTGTGTCTGTCTCCAGCAAGACTACAAACCATTACCATAATGCATGAAAAATAACCACACTAGATGCATTCACATTTTACAGAGGATTTAATTCATTATTATTTTATTCAGGATTTACACTGCGTTCAAAGTTTTATATTTTATTGGTTCATGTCCCTTTATCAAACTCATCACATTTTGGATGTGAGCACAGAACAATCCCTTTGCCTAAAAGAGAATTATATTCCTTCTCTGCTTTTCCCCACAAAAGAAAAATGTATCAGAATGATTTGTTTATTTATACGCTACTCTCTGTTTGGTGCCAGGAAGATATTCTCATCTTGTCCCTCCTTGAAAAAGTATTTGCATATGTAACCGTAGATTTAGACCTATATATTCAGAACCAGAGGAGACAGTCAAAGTTATGAAGGCACTGATAGTTAAGAACAGATGGTTTAGTAAAGCTGGGATTTAGAGCCGATGACCAGGCAAATGTGTCGAGAAGATCCACATGTGGCTTTGCATTTGAAGAGTCATGAGGTTTATGATGAGCATCAGTCATTCACTCATAAATGCCATTTCTGTGGGGAAAAAACTGTAAGTAAGAAAAAAAAAATGCTTGTTTTTAAATGTACATGATAAAAACACACACCGTAGTACCTTTGATGCTGATTGGTCAGACATGAAACAGACAGAATTCATCAGCTGTGTATATCACTGCGCAGAACCCATAGAGACCAAGATCAATTTAATTTGTCTATAATATTGCACACAGTAATGATTTTCTAAAAGGAATAAAGAAAATAAACTTACTCTACAAGCATAGTGTCAGGGTTGCTGCAGGTAGCTGAAGACGAGGACAGAAGGTTCTGCAATATAGTTGATTTATTTACAAAACTTAAACTTACAGGAACAGACAGAAACAAAGGAAACTCCAGGACTTCAAAAACACACAACCTTACATCGACGACGACCAACAAACACTGAGGGAAAACACAGGGCTTAAATGAACAGGGACTAATAGGATGATTAACTGAACACAGGTGAAGGGAATAGCTAATTAGACAGGGCGGGAAGACTAACAGGACTGAACCAAAATCACAAAGACAGGGGAAACCAAGATCACAAAACAGAACTCAAACACATTGAAAACGTGACAGTACCTCCCCCCTCCCCAAAGGCGCGTCCTCGCGCCGTATAACATCCAAAGGGGTGGGAGGGTGGGCGCCCTGGAGGCTGACAAGGGCATGGTGGTGCAGGGACGGGAAGCCTCCAGGGCGGAGCTGGTAGCTCGGGGAACCGGGGTGGAACGGGCTGTGGGCGTGGCCATGGCGGAGCAGGCTGCGGGCGTGGCCATGGCGGAGCAGGCTGCGGGCGTGGCCATGGCGGAGCAGGCTGCGGGCGTGGCCATGGCGGAGCTGTGGGACCCTCGGGTGTCCAGGGCGGAGCTGTGGGACCCTCGGGCGTCCAGGGCGGAGCTGTGGGACCCTCGGGCGTCCAGGGCGGAGCTGTGGGACCCTCGGGCGTCCAGGGCGGAGCTGTGGGACCCTCGGGCGTCCAGGGCGGAGCTGTGGGACCCTCGGGCGTCCAGGGCGGAGCTGTGGGACCCTCGGGCGTCCAGGGTGGAGCTGTCGGACCCTCGGGCGTCCAGGGCGGAGCTGTCGGACCCTCGGGCGTCCAGGGCGGAGCTGTCGGACCCTTCGGGTGGCCATGGCGGTGAGGACCCTTCGGGTGGCCATGGCGGAGATATTTCTTCAGGTGGCCATGGCGGTGAAGACCCTTCGGGTGGGCGCCCCCCCAAAATTTTAATGGGGAAATTGACAGGAAAGGGGGGATCCGGCAGCAAAGAGGGTCTTGGGCTGGGCAGGGCCAGCGGAGGATCAGTGGGCTCTGGTGCAGGATCAGTGGGCTCTGGCGCAGGATCAGTGGGCTCTGGCGCAGGATCAGTGGGCTCTGGCGCAGGATCAACGGGCTCTGGCGCAGGATCAACGGGCTCTGGCGCAGGATCAACGGGCTCTGGCGCAGGATCAACGGGCTCTGGCGCAGGATCAACGGGCTCTGGCGCAGGATCAACGGGCTCTGGCGCAGGACCAACGGGCTCTGGCGCAGGACTGGACGGGACCAGCACATCATGGGACTCGGAACTGGACGGGGCCAGCACATCATGGGACTCGGAACTGGACGGGGCCAGCACATCATGGGACTCGGAACTGGACGGGGCCAGCACATCATGGGACTCGGAACTGGACGGGGCCAGCACATCATGGGACTCGGAACTGGACGGGACCAGCACATCATGGGACTCGGAACTGGACGGGGCCAGCACATCATGGGACTCGGAACTGGACTCATGGGCCAGCGCTGATGTGCGTGTAGCCCACACACACAGAATCGCCACAATCAGTACCGTGTCCTCATGAGCAGATCCAAGTGCGGCGTATTCAGTCTCTGGCGGGCAGGCGATTGGCTCCGGTTCTGGCAAACAGGCGACGGGCTCTGGCTCTTGCTCGAAGACTGGCTCTGGCTCTTGCTCGAAGACTGGCTCTGGCTCTTGCTCGAAGACTGGCTCTGGCTCTTGCTCGAAGACTGGCTCTGGCTCTTGCTCGAAGACTGGCTCTGGCTCTTCAGGGCTGATGAGAGGAGGATTGGGCTGGACGCAGAGATGTTGATGTTGAAAAAGTCTAGACCCATATCCTCCCCTGTGACCTCCACGGATCCCCCGGAAAATCGCTTTGCGGGTTCCCACAAAGGCTTGTTTGTCGAACTCCATGTTCGACTGGAGGCTTTCACTGGAGGTTTTTCTTTTCGTTGAAAGGTTGGTCGTTCTGTCAGGGTTGCTGCAGGTAGCTGAAGACGAGGACAGAAGGTTCTGCAATATAGTTGATTTATTTACAAAACTTAAACTTACAGGAACAGACAGAAACAAAGGAAACTCCAGGACTTCAAAAACACACAACCTTACATCGACGACGACCAACAAACACTGAGGGAAAACACAGGGCTTAAATGAACAGGGACTAATAGGATGATTAACTGAACACAGGTGAAGGGAATAGCTAATTAGACAGGGCGGGAAGACTAACAGGACTGAACCAAAATCACAAAGACAGGGGAAACCAAGATCACAAAACAGAACTCAAACACATTGAAAACGTGACACATAGTAAGTTTATTAAATTATATCTTGCATTACTGATTTATGACATAGGGCCTACTCTAAAGGAAAACATGCATATTCATCGTTACTTTCAGATTCATGTGGTTAATATCCATCCAGCGTCTCACCTTTAAACAGATCTCTCTCATAGACCGGATCACTGGTCTCCTCTTTCACTGTGTTCTGGAGTGTACAGGTGTAGAAGATTTCTGTTTTTCCTGTTTTTGTGACAGTAATGGACTCTCCTTTCGGATGGTGCGCTGATCCCGTCAGTGTTTCTCCAGCAGAATTATTCCAGATCATTGTTTCACTGTACTCACATATTAAATACACATCAGAGTTATTAGTACTCTTCTCTATTTTAATCACAGGTTTGGGGACCCGTTCTGTGAAAGAAACAATAAAACAAATATGAACATTCAGTCTATAAAGAAACATAATTAAATCAAACACAACTACACTAGCATTGCAAAAAGTACAGTGACAGTACCATAGTACAATGATGGTATTAGAGGGTAAAATCCAGTTACTAAACAAAACCATAACTTACAGAAAAAGTACTATAATACTACAGTGATTTTTGGACATGTGGTATTCTTGAAAGTATCTTGGAGTACCATGTAAATACCACGGTATTAATCAAAGTATCATGGTATTACAATCTGATGTCATTATTGTACAATTACATTGTTTTTTTGTTTTTCTGTATGTGAGGCTAAGTAAAAACAACCATAATAATAATAATATGATGCATTTATAATATTAATATTAATGAATATAATAATCAGCATCCACTCACTCATAACAGTCAATGTGAATCTTTGTTCATGCTCTTTACCGCTGATGTCAATGGTATAAACTCCAGTATGTTCGGCTGTTAGTTTAGTAATAGTGATTTGTCCGGTCTCTGTATCAAGAGTCGTGATGCCATTGAATCTCGGATTCGGGATTGTAGTTTCTCCGTCTTCCCATTCAATCGCCTTAATAGTTACACCACTTTTTATTTGTTTCCATGTGATGCTGGTGACATCATCAGGAAGAGGTTTATCTGGACGAAAAGAAACTTCATCACCCACTGCTTTCTTCTCCTCTTTAACTAATAATTAAAATATGAGAGAGTATGTTAGTCAACATTCAACAAGCCAGACTCTGTCCTCCACTACAGTCATTTAATATTTGACAATTAGGTTACAATACTATAATTTGAAACTACAGCGTTGGGGAAAGTTACTTTTAAAAGCAATGCGTTACAATGTCGCGTTTGCATTTCACTGTTTTTATTCATTTTGAGGAATAGTGAATTTGTTTTGTACATGTGATATGAGAAAATGCATGCTCACATTTAGTCCAGAACTACAATAACAACCCGATTTTATTAGAAGCGTCTCTAAAGCACGCATTGTGTTAATCGTGCAATTGACCGTTCGCCGGCCCCTCCCCCAAAACGGCCATTATCCAATCACACATCATAGCAACCGTTACTATGTGAGCATGTCTGTCAAACATTGACTCCAAGCAAGATGGCGAAGCGGTGCGCCCACGGCGTTTGTAAATCGGATACTAGGTACCCCGAGAGATTGTCTGGAGGAGTTGTGTTCTTGCCGTTTCCAAAGCCGAAAACACAACGTGAGCGGTGCCTACAATGGATAAAAACAGTGTGGACGACCCCACTCCCAGTTAAATGTGTCGAACATGGTTAACTCGCATGCAGCGTGCGTGAGACTGAGACACTGAGATTAGTCAAAGAAACATGGAGAAAGCAGATCAAGAAGATCCACAAAGGAATTACGTTTTCTAAAGGGTTGTTGTTAACATGATATTTTCGGGGGGAGATGAGCAGCAGTCACTAGCAGTGCAGCACCTGTACAGTTTAGAGGAGTGCACGTTCGCAACGGGGAAAGCATGAAGCTTACTTGACAACATCAGTTCATATATCAATATCGTAACGAATAGAAATAACCTTAAATAATGTATGGTTATCTGCATCTTTCCGTCTCTTATGTATAGTTACTTTTTAAACACGAAGATCGCATTCAGCATGACACGCAAGCGGTTGCCGTGGTAATGAACAACCTGCTTGTTGAAGCGAATGTATAATCCTGTATCTGAGGCAAAATTACTAAATATGCAGCGCGAGTTATATATTTCTAAGTCCAAACAATTAGCCACTGAACCAGCTTATAAAATCTTCAAGGCTGTGCTGGTTGCATTTGAGGTACAGTATCATACTTAAGGGAAAAACTTAAGGTGCTTTATTCAACCGGGCACAGGTCATGGGGTTTCTCAGATTTCGCCTGAGACCGGTATAAGCATCAGCCTCGTAGTCGTGTATCATTCATTGCGTATTTTTAATGTATCCCTCCACTTCATACTGTAACCCCTTTTGCCTGAATCTGGAGGATATCGCGGAGGTATTGCTCCAAAAAAGGTCACTGACACGCACGGGTATACCTCTTCCCGTCATGGCAATCTGTGGCGCTGGTCATGTTTGACCATTTGTTTGACGGGCGTAGTAACAATAACTAGGGGGCGTGGCTTTTGCGAACGGTCAATTTATACGCGAAAATGAGTTTTTACGTGCATAATATACGCACTATAAACACCTTGGGTAGGATTAGTGGTGTGAGCGTGCGTATTATACGTTTGGGTATGATTAGTGTTGTGTAATTAGTTATTACACGTAATGAAGTGTGTATTATATGCACGCAAAACTGTGTGTCATATACACGTAAAAACTCATTTTAGCGTAGGCCTATAAATTGCACGATAAACACAATGCGTGGCTATAGAGACGTATTTCATGACATCAGGCTGACAATAAGCATCATGTTCACACACAGCGCACACAACACCTCACTTACAACAAAAAAAAAAAAGAGATGCTGAGCCATCTTTAATAAAACGTTATAAACTTCACTTACCTGAAAAAGCTTCTGTTGTGATGAACACAACGATGGCGACCATCAAGCATCGATGTGACATTTTTGTTAGACAAAGTACACATTAATGCACTTCTATATTCAGCTCAGACTGTCTTTAAACACCTGAGACAAGGTGTAAGAACTGAGAATACAGAGGAAGTGGAAAAATAGAAACCACAAACATGTGGTATTGAGCTGATCTAATGTTGGACACACTTTTAAACTGCATGCTTTGATGTTCATACTTCCCAAAAGACACATCAATCTCCATCTGAATACACCTGTTGTATACACCTTAATACACCTTAAAACACCTGTGTAACGAAGGTTCAGTGTAGGGATGAAAGAAGACAAGGGTCGGTGTAACGGGGACTCGTATACTTTATTAAAAATGAAAACAAAATAAAGAAAAGGTGCGCCACATGCGCCTTCACCGTAGAAATACTACAGCACAGTTCAAAGACACTCTTTCCTGCTGGTTCAGTTCTCAGTCCACTTTTATCAAACTCTTCCCGATGTGTAAACTCATTTCATTCATAAAACTCTCTCCGTAGCACAAACTCAGTCCATTTGTCATCCAGCATGTCGCGAGTGTAGATACGAGTCCCGATCCTTCTCTCCCTCTCCTCTCATGCAGCAGCTGGCTTTTATGCAGTCTCCCCACACCAATTACTGCAATCAGACACAGGTGTTCGTTATTTTGCACTTGATCCACTTACTTACCGCTCGGCTCCTCCCTCACTCTCCCGCTGCAAACTCTGCAAAACCACGCCCCCCTCACTACAACCTGTTGGGTTAAACCCATGGGTTTGAGTCAGTTATATCTTTTGCTGTAGTGTGTCAGTTGGAAATATCAGCTTACATTTCCAAACATTCCTTTTGCGATTAATTGTAATAATCCAATGAGATTTTTATATGCACAAGGAGTTTGACAACAGCTGCTATGAGTGTATATATTTAGGTATACAGATAGATAGATAGATAGATAGATAGATAGATACATAGATACATAGATAGATAGTATGATGACTCTCGCATGAGAGGAGGCCTGCAAAAATCACTTAGGGATTTATTAACTTATAGACACTCTGTCAAGCTCTAGAGAGCGTCAACAGATAACTCTCTGGAGTGAGAGGAAGCCTAACCACGCCACTAACCCCACAGAGAGGCTTACCTGCTACCTGTGCATATCACTACTCCAATATTAACCAATTTCAGATCTGGACTCAGCATCAGAATCAGAATCAGAATCAGAACAAAGACTCAGTGAACAAAGTAGTGATAGACTCCCTGTAGCAATTTCACCACACCGTAAACTCATCCTTTCCAGGAGGGGAACGGAGGCCGAATAACTTTATTATACATGCATACATATTATTTATATACATACATTTCTTTCTTTTTTGGGAACAGCCTGGCTACGTTCGTTTTAACTGGAGGAGTAGTTGCCAACTACTCTGTCAACAGCGCTGTGAGGCTACAGGGGTTGTTTCTCACTATGATCAGGGTTTTTGGTTGGTCACACAAAAAAGGCCTGAGCCAGACCGTCAGAATGGATTATCATCATCAGTCCAGCTCGTTGGGCCTGATGTTATAGGCGAAGGGGGAAAGAGGAAGAGGAGGGTGTGCACAGGGAAGGAGGCGATTACCTGCCTCTGTTTGTATCAGGACGCTCACGTCTGGCCTGAGCTATTTCCCTGACACCCTGCTACTTCCTCCTGGACTTGCGCCGCCTCGTTGACCTATTCCTGCCAGGAGGAGGGGCACGAGCGGCAACCGAGTCCCACTGGCCCCGTCTGCGATCCTCAGAACGAGAAGGGCCAGGACCCTCAGGCTGTCTGGGTGTGGGCCTGGACCGGTGCGGTATGCAATATCTATATGCTGCTAAATGTGCATTCGCCTCCCTGAACTTTCCGTCCACCACCTCAACGGAGGTCCCGAAAAGCTCAGAGGGCAAAACAGGGTCAGAGCTCTTAGTGTTGATGTCTCCCCTTGCGAGAGATAGCTTGCAAACTTCTCCTCAACGGGAGGCATCGACACATACCTGTGCTCTCGCATTCCTTCCACATTCGAATAACTGGTATGCTGAAAGCGGTGAATGCGAGCAGAGTACAGGTTCTTCCATGCTTTAATAGCCTCCCTGTGGAGGTCGGGAAGGAATGGAAGGCTCACTGGGACTGTTGGGTTGTGGCCAGAGAGAAAGTGCTCATCAAGCCTTCCAAGAGCGGCTTCCCCTCTGACGCGCTCCACCATGGCAACTCAAGCCTGGTGGTGGCACGTTCCATCACCTCCACCAGCTCCGCATACACGCGGCAGGGGGGGCTGGGCAGGTTCAGCCATTTCGGCATCTTCACCCACTTCTGCCCCCTCCTGCTCATCCGGGCTCGAAGCCAATAGAGCACTGGCTGCTGGACCAGAGGATGCATCAGAGAGCACATCCCCGCCCAGCAGCTCGTTCTCGTCACCCGACGACGAGTGTGAGAGATTCATCCCTCTCTCAAACTCGTCGGCGAGCTCCCTCTGAGACCCCCACTATCTGAGTGTCCTTTCGGCCTTGCGTGAGCAGGACCCGAACTGTGGGGCAAAGATGACTGTCCCTCTTCCCTCGAGAAGAGACAGACGAGAACGGAACGCTCTCATTGCGAAACACTCACAATTCGCTCACTCCACCCCTCAAGGACCGAGCGCGCGTGCTCTTCATCCAGACAAAGCACACATAGGTTGTGAGTGTCACCAGGTGTGAGAAACCTCTAACACGGGATCGGCACACTTACTAAAGCGCTTGTTTCCAGCCATGATTTCGTAACTCACGGTGTCAGTGAAACAGTCCATGAAGACGAAAAGAGACATGTTCTCTAGGCGCCCCTTTTATTCTTCCTAGTTGCGCTAGAGGATAACGTCATGGCTGACGCCGGGCAAAGCGATTGTCGTGATGATACAGTGTTTTAGTCATCAGTCATGCTGAGGCGTTTCCCCTAGCGCTTTGACGCAGTGCGAGTTCCCTTTCGAAAGGTGACATGACTCTAAAAAGACCCGCTCTAAACCATATATGGTTCGCTTTCACTTCCGGCCTGAAACTTGTGTTCTGGATTGTGTGTCCTGGAACATGGGTGGGCGCTGCGTCGCTGCAGCTGGATAAATCTCCATGCGTCGACTCCGGGTCTTTGATGTTCTCCGGCTCCGCTTCCAGGAAGGGATTAGTCTTGCGTAGCCAGACATTCAGACGGACGTCAGAAGGTCTGGACTCTATCGCAGCTTTTCTTGGCCAAGAGGACGTTTGACTGACATGTAACGCAACCAATCACACAGTTCGTTTTGTTCCGCTTCATGTTTAGGGGCGTGGCAATATAATGTCGATGTTCTTACAATAACAGACCGGCGTGTATCTAATAAATTATTCATTCAAGGATGTTGTGCAAGTTTGCTGCAACAATGGAGCTGCGAACTTCACATACTTTTGAAAATCCAGCGTTTAGTTGATCCTGGTAATCGCTCATTGTCACCGTTGTAAACGCAACGGCTTTCTTCTTCCATGAGGGGTTTTGACGTCACGGCATTTGTTTCCCGAACTTCCTGTAGAATTCAACCAATCAGATCGCAACTTCGAAACTCCTGACGTGTTTCCAGAAAAGTGTGCCATATGCATCAGACGTTCAGCCAACGGTCCATGGGCCTGACGTCTGAGGCTGAGACTAAGACGAGCTTCGTGAGTGCCTCGAGCCCGCTGGCTGTGAGGGAGAGGCCTCCATTCTGGAGCATCCAGGCCAAATACCGCAGCTCCTTGCAGTTTTCCTTTTTCTCGTTTTTGAGAGGTCAGTTCTTCTGTAACGGTTCGGTGGTTGAGTAAGGCGCACATAGTGATGGCAATTTCAAAACACTGCTTCATGAAGCTTCAAAACCTTATACAAATCTTTTGTTCCGAATCAATGGTTCGGAGCGTGTATCAAACTGCCAGAGTCATGTGATTTCAGTAAACAAGGCTTCATTACATTATAACTGTTTCAAAACGTTTAGAAATTTCAATGGTTCGGCGCTGGGGGCGATTATCTATGTCAACCCATGAATCATGTGGAGTCACTTAGAACCAAATGATCAAGTGTCTGTCGCTGTTATCTGATATCTGTTTTATACATAGTAAGACGTTTTAATTAGACATTAATAGCCAATAATTAAAATGAATAATGATTGTTAATAACAGTGGCGGCTGGTAAATTAGGTATTAGGTGGGGCTGTGCCATATTCAGTCAGTTTCAATAGTCTGGTAGTGGTAACCCTTGAAGCCAGGTCTTTTAGAGTTGTGGCTCTTCCTCAAGACATCCACCCTTCTCATTTAAAAACCTCTTAAAAACACATTTTTATCTCTGAATGTTACTCTTCAGCTCACAGTCTGTAAATTCTACCTTATTATATGTTGTTTGTTTGAATCCCTCTTTGTTTTGTACCCCCTGAGGCTTTTAACATCCTTCTGCGTACCCCCTCTCTGCAGTCACAACTTTTTCATTAAGGGACAATATTTGCCCCCTTAAATTGATTTTTCCAGTGCATTTTTTACCTTTATAAAATACATAATGCTTTAAATAAAATTAAAAAAAGTTCAATAGAGAAATATGCAATAATTGTAAAAACAAAGTGATGCTTTTAAATATTAAATTAAATCAACCAGTAGGTGGCGGCAAGTCACAGTCATTCAATCAGCAATGAAGCAAGTGGCTGTAATTATGAATGAATCATTGACTCTCACGATTTGTTCAAAGCCGCAGATTCGTTCACAAACACTGCTGTGTGCTGAAGTTCTGTTGTGGCTTTCGTTGGAGATATAGTTTTGTTGCAAAAAATACAGACAATACTGTGTTTAAAATGAACATCACTAAATATTAATACTTATCGTTTGTTGAACTGTTGTATAAAATCAATGTCACATTTGAAATCATGTGAATATTCGTATAATGTGATCAACATTAAACACAGGAACTCACACAGGGTATGTTTTAGTATCGAAGAGAGTTTGAATCTTAAATTGATCTCTATGCACAGAGATCTGTACAGACACGTGTCTGTGTTTATATTTGCTAGTGAGTGCTAAATCCTCACTTTTACAAAGGTAGGCTACATTGTCGAGAACAGGAGTATAGCAGTATAATCTGCACGCAGCCTCATATAGCCTACACACTGCTTGTGTGAATGCAGTCAGTTTTGACCGCAAAAGATGAGGTCATTTGATCGGATGTCACGTAGCCTATTAACGGCATTTTACCTGCTAGAAATGCATGCTACGTTTTAATGTTATTTTAAGGTGGAGTAGAATTGAATGAACGGCAAAATTCAGCATGTTGTTAGCGTACCCCCTTCTGTCACCTCACAAACTCCAGTTTGAGAACCACTGCCTTAACCTATCGTTGTAAAGCGACCTTGGGTGTTGGAAAGGCACTATATATAAAAAAAATCATCATCATTATTATTATTAACCACCCAAACACAATAACAAACTGCAGGATACCAGTGCTCTGTGAAAAAGTCAGTAATTATTTAATGCCAATATTAAAAGGTTGAGGCATTCTTACACAAAAACAAACATATTGCACAAACTTTCCATTTGTATTTGAAATTGAACTCAAACTGTTTACTTTCTCAGACAGGTGCTTCATTTCCCTCACTCCGGTAACTGATGCTGGATCTGTCCTCGTTCTTTTAAAAAGTAAGAATGGAAAGCATAATAATGCATTAGCATGACCGCATCCAGCTAGCCAGGCATTTTTAATTTCTCATCTTCCGAGAGAAGCCTCGCGCACTGCTTCCCTTTATCGCTAGCCTGTGCTGTCTGATAGAGATGTGTGCGGGCACATGCTTGGGGCCCTAAAAGAATCGCCCATAGCAGACTAGATTTGAGCTCGCTAACTGGCTACAGTTTATGTCCAACATGTATTTCTTTAATCGGTAATTGGCTAAGCTGCTCAACAGACCCGCCTCCGTGGGGCATATCTCCAGCGCCCCAGAGCTGATGACACGTGCAGACAGGTGGAGGAGAAGTGTAGAAAAAGCAGACATTTTGAATTTCTATCATATTTTTCACATATACTTGCATTTAATATCTCAAACACACAAATATTGCCAATTTGTATACATGATTTATATATGTATTTACTTTATTTATTTATTGCTTGTTGCTCTTAAACTGTGGTCTCTATTGGCCAGCCGCCCCTGGTTAATAGTCTCTTATTGGCCTGTTTAGCTGAACCATTCATAGAACAAACAAAACAAACCCTGACAATTGATAAAATAACATATATACACTTGATAATCTTATAAGATGATTAGATAATTGCATTTGAAAGATTTTACTTTCAATAAAAAATTTGCCATAGATTTGTAAAAGGTGTTTTTATGCATGTTTGGCCAGGGTTTTTGTTGCATTTACACTGTTCTGACCAATAGGGGTCAATGTGGAGACGGGTGTCGGATTGTTTCGAAGCCTCGACACAATACAGCACATTTGCTTTAACCGTTTCAGTGTTTCACATTTCACCTGTTTCATCTTGATCTGCCCACCACTAGGCGCACAACGAAGGAAATGGTGAGAATTACAAATCAAGTTTTTAATCAAGTAACACACTCATAGGATGATCACCACTTTCACACAAACAAGAACCAACAAGAGACTGAACAGAAAATGGAGTATACACACATGGTAAATAGGGTAGCCATACGTCCGGATTTTAAGCCCCCTGTCCGCCGTCCGGCACAGCCTCAAGCCGGACACTCATTTGTCCTCCTTTTTGGAGTTGCGCTGAATTGTTTAAAAAAAAAATTATCTATAAAAATCCTGCATATTGATAGCGGCTCCCTGATGCCCATAAATTAGTTCAAATCTCCTGGAATCTAGAGCCGTGCATGCGAGACAGAACATACTGCAGTGGCGTGCACAGACCTCCTCAGGGGCAGGGGCGGAGGGACCAAAAAGGGCACTAAATAAAAAAAATTATTACTTCTTGATTTTTTTTGTTTCTATTCTTTCTTTCCATGGCATTCTAATAAAATATGTTGATACAATTATTAGAATGCATAACACATCAAATGAAAATAGGGAAATTATGATAATATTACTAAATATTATTTACTTTACCAAACAAAACAGTGAGAATCAAGAAGGTAATTATAGAAAATTAATTTTTAGTTTTGTTGTAAATTTAATGTATGTATTATATGTATGAAAGACAGTGTTAGCTATCATGAATCAGTCACACTTTACAATAAGGTTTCATTAGTTAAAATTAGCTAAATGAACTGCACTTCTACAGCATTTATTAATCTTAGTTAATATTAATTTCAGCATTTACTAAAACATTAAAATCAAAAGTTGTATTTGTTATCATTAGTTAATGCACTGACTGTGACATAACATGAATAAACAATTAACAGTTGTAGTATTAACTAAGATATAGCCTATAACAAATGTGTTGCTCATGGTAAGTTCATGTTAGTTCATACATGAGTAATGAACAAATGAACCGTATTGTAAAGCGTTACTATGAAATCAAAGATATAAGTTCCTTACGATTTAGAGTTGGACATGGACTTAAGATTTAATTTAACTAACTGTTAGATGTATTTCCCCTTGCACTTTTAATCCTTGGATAAAAACGAATGACATTGTCACTCAGAATGCGTCTGAAATCGAGTTATACTTTTATTGTAGTTAAGAATAACTCGCATGCTGCAGCAACTTTTAGAGTAGGATGGTGATGGTAGTATAAATGTAATTTTCCGTATTAGCTTAAACGTTACCTGCTGCTCGTTTGAAGAGACTCGCGCGAACTGCTGCGTAGTGCGTACCAGAACCGTTAAATGCGTATGAGGCGCTGCAAAGGAAACTCCGCCTACCACTTCTCCGCCAAAAATTTATTTTATATAATATTTGTTTGTATTATTGTTAGTGGCAAGGGTGTGTAAGTGTGTTATTTATTATAATATTTATAATAATAATTATTATTATTTACAATTATCAGAAAAGGGCACAATATATTTTGAGACAAAAGGGGCAGGGGCTTGTGTACTGCAGAGATCTGTAAAAAAACATATACACAAATATCTCACAACCTAAAACATGTATTTTTACATTTGTGTTGTGTAAAATCATATTCACAAAAATAATGTGTGATTTGTAAATACACACAATTGAATCTGTACAAATATATTTTTATTTCACATACAAAGTGTGATTTACGCTTTTGTGGATCCATTTCTACACAAAACTGTTTTTACTCATTTGTGGATTGCTTCCGGGCAATTTGCAGGTCACGTGACATTTGCAACTCCTTTTTACACATTTGTGGATTTTTGTCCACTCTGTCCCGCTGCGATCTGCAAAAAGAGATTTGTAAGGCGTACGTGTGAGAGCAGTTAATTAGCCACACCAGCAGGTGGCGGTAGCCACATTCTCTCCCATGAATTGAGAGGAGATCGACTGCACACTCTATGCCACTGCACTACGCAACGTTAGGAGATATCAAAACTCGACTAGTTAAGTAAATTTGGCAATAAATTCACAGATTCGAACTTCCCGGACCAATAACTCCTCAGCTAAACGTTCTTGCTACACAAATAACACCTCTTTTTTAACCGTAGTAATGTAGACAAGCTGCTACAACCTAATTTTCCCCGAAAGGAGCTTTCCTTCGCAGTGGATCCGAAGGGACCGTCTGCAAAGTGCAAACCCCGAAAAGCGTTACTACGAAAACAGTCAATAACTTCAATGTCACACACTATAGTGTCACCAAATTCAGTTTACACGTCACTGCTGCCCTGTTGGTTATACTACAACACTTATTTTGGGGGGGAAATATTTTTGCATAATTTTTATGATTTATATTTATGGAAAATATTCAATAACTTCACTGTAATTCACTGCATTGTTGTCAAATTCAGTTTACACATCACTGCTGTCTTGATGGTTATACTACAACACTTATTTTGAAAAAAAAAATATTGTATATACAATTATAAATGTATAATTTTTATGATTCTTATGAAAAATATTCAATAACTTCACTGTAATACACTGCATTGTTGCCAAATTCTGTTTACACGTCACTGCTGTCCTGATTGGTTATACTACAACACTTATTTTGGGAAAAATATATTTTTAATTGTATATACAATTGTAAATGTATAATTTATATGATTTTTATTATGAAAAATATTCAATAACTTCACTGTAATTCACTGTATTGTTGCCAAATTCAGTTTACACATCAATTCTGTCCTGTTGGTTATACTACAACACTTATTTTGGAAAAAAATATTTTTGCATATTCTTTATGATTATTATTTATGAAAAATATTCAATCACTTCACAGATTACCAATTAAATTGACACTGCATTGTTGCCAAATTCAGTTCACACATCCTGTTGGTTACAACAGTTATTTTGGATAAATATATTTTTGCATAATTTGAATTATTAATTATTAATAATTATTATAAAAAAATATTCAATAACTTCACTGTAATTCATTGTATTGTTGGTAAATTCTGTTTACCAATCACTGTACCTGATGGTACACTTTTTGGGAGAAAATTTTATTTTTGTATTACCTTATGATTTTTTATTATTACAAAATATTCACTAACTTCACTGTTACGCACTGCATTAATGCCTTATTCAAATACATCACTGATGGACACGGCAGTAACTTGATCTTTGTTGGAGACAAAGTTCAAGTTATTGCTTTTGCAAGAAACAAATATATATATATATATATATATATATACACTCACCTAAAAGATTATTAGGAAGACCTGTTCAATTTCTCATTAATGCAATTATCTAATCAACCAATCACATGGCAGTTGCTTGATTAAACAAGGTGCTGAAAGCATTCTTTAGAAATGTTGGCCCATATTGATAGGATAGCATCTTGCAGTTGATGGAGATTTGTGGGATGCACATCCAGGGCATGAAGCTCCCGTTCCACCACATCCCAAAGATGCTCTATTGGGTTGAGATCTGGTGACTGTGGGGGCCATTTTAGTTCAGTGAACTCATTGTCATGTGATTCCAATTTGAAATGATTCGAGGTTTGTGACATGGTGCATTATCCTGCTGGAAGTAGCCATCAGAGGATGGGTACATGGTGGCCATAAAGGGATGGACATGGTCAGAAACAATGCTCAGGTAGGCCATGGCATTTAAACTATGCCCAATTGGCACTAAGGGGCCTAAAGTGTGCCAAGAAAACATCCCCCACACCATTACACCACCACCACCAGCCTGCACAGTGGTAACAAGGCATGATGGATCCATGTTCTCATTCTGTTTACGCCAAATTCTGACTCTACCATCTGAATGTCTCAACAGAAATCGAGACTCATCAGACCAGGCAACATTTTTCTAGTCTTCAACTGTCCAATTTTGGTGAGCTCTTGCAAATTGTAGCCTCTTTTTGCTATTTGTAGTGGAGATGAGTGGTACCCGGTGGGGTCTTCTGCTGTTGTAGCCCATCCGCCTCAAGGTTGTGGCTTCACAAATGCTTTGCTGCATACCTCGGTTGTAACGAGTGGTTATTTCAGTCAAAGTTGCTCTTCTATCAGCTTGAATCAGTCGGCCCATTCTCCTCTGACCTCTAGCATCAACAAGGCATTTTCGCCCACAGGACTGCCGCATACTGGATGTTTTTCCCTTTTCACACCATTCTTTGTAAACCCTAGAAATGGTTGTGCGTGAAAATCCCAGTAACTGAGCAGATTGTGAAATACTCAGACCGGCCCGTCTGGCACCAACAACCATGCCACGCTCAAAATTGCTTAAATCACCTTTCTTTCCCATTCTGACATTCAGTTTGGAGTTCAGGAGATTGTCTTGACCAGGAACACACCCCTAAATGCATTGAAGATGCCACGTAGAATTAAGGCAGTTCTAAAGGCGAAAGGGGGTCAAACACAGTATTAGTATGGTGTTCCTAATAATCCTTTAGGTGAGTGTATATAATTATATATATATATGTATATAATTTATTTAATTAATTTATTTTGTCAGTTCCAAACATTGACTTCTGTTCCTTCTGTGGGAATAAAGACCTGCCAAAAACGATGCTGTTTGGGTGAGATTTAAACTGTACAGTAGATAATGTAGTGGATAATATGTAAAACATCTGGAGTGAAATTCCATGGATTATTTAATAGTAATTAATTATTGTAAAACTTTTATGCATCATAGGATTCCTAAAGCGAACATTTCCTTCATATAATTGACATATTTATCCCCTTATAGATTCAGTGTGGAACTTGTGCGAGATGGTTTCACATACGATGTCTTGGAATGAAAGCAGCACAAATACCAAGAAAAGATATCCCTTGGTATTGTGCTATGTGCAAAAGCATGTAAAGAGGCCGTAGGAGAGTTTGACAATATCTCTTGTTATTGACTATATTTGGCTCTGAAAATGTCCCAGGATTACCAGCAAGATTACATGTGTGGGGGGAAAAGTTGATGGTAATGCAAAGTAAGGTTTAAAGAGTAGTAAAGTTTATAACACAGATGAAAAATAATAAATGAACAAAGATTTCACTTTGTTATTTTTCATAATAAAACAATAAGTTTAACCAACAGGGCAGCAGTGATGTGTGAACTTAATTTGGGAACAATACAGTGAATTACAGTGAAGTTATTGAATACTTTTAATAATAAAAATCATATAAATTGTGAATTTATAATTGTATATACAATAAAAAATATATATTTTTCCCAAGATAAGTGTTGTAGTATAACCAACACTTATTCATAATTTTTCATAATAATCATAATAATTATACATTTATAATTGTATATACAATATATATATATTTTTTTTTTTCAAAATAAGTGTTGTAGTATAACCATCAGGACAGCAGTGATGTGTGAACTGAATTTGGCAATAATACAGTGAATTGCAGTGAAGTTATTGAATATGTTTCATAATAAAAATCATCAAAATTATACATTTACAATTGTATATACAATAAAAAAAAAAAGTTTTTTCCAAAATAAGTGTTGTAGTATAACCATCAGGGCAGCAGTGATGTGTAAACTGAATTTGGCAACAATGCAGTGTATTACAGTGAAGTTATTGAATACTTTTCATAATAATCATAATAATTATACATTTATAATTGTATATACAATAAAAATATATATATATTTTCCCAAAATAAGTGTTGTAGTATAACCAATCAGGACAGCAGTGACGTGTAAACAGAATTTGGCAACAATGCAGTGTATTACAGTGAAGTTATTGAATATTTTTCATAAGAATCATAAAAATTATACATTTATAATTGTATATACAATAAAAATTTTTTTCAAAATAAGTGTTGTAGTATAACCATCAAGACAGCAGTGATGTGTAAACTGAATTTGACAACAATGCAGTGAATTACAGTGAAGTTATTGAATATTTTCCATAAATATAAATCATAAAAATTATGCAAAAAATATTTCCCCCCCAAAATAAGTGTTGTAGTATAACCAACAGGGCAGCAGTGGTGTGTAAACTGAATTTGGTGACACTATAGTGTGTGACATTGAAGTTATTGATTGTTTTCGTAGTAACGCTTTTCGGGGTTTGCACTTTGCAGACGGTCCCTTCGGATCCACTGCGAAGGAAAGCTCGTTTCGGGGAAAATTAGGTTGTAGCAGCTTGTCTACATTACTACGGTTAAAAAAGAGGTGTCATTTGTGTAGTAAGAACGTTTAGCTGAGGAGTTATTGATCCGGGAAGTTCGAATCTGTGAATTTATTGCCAAATTTACTTAACTAGTCGAGTTTTGATATCTCCTAACGTTGCGTAGTGCAGTGGCATAGAGTGTGCAGTCGATCTCCTCTCAATTCATGGGAGAGAATGTCGCTACCGCCACCTGCTGGTGTGGCTAATTAACTGCTCTCACACGTACGCCTAACAAATCTCTTTTTGCAGATCGCAGCGGGACAGAGTGGACAAAAATCCACAAATGTGTAAAAAGGAGTTGCAAATGTCACGTGACCTGCAAATTGCCCGGAAGCAATCCACAAATGAGTAAAAACAGTTTTGTGTAGAAATGGATCCACAAAAGCGTAAATCACACTTTGTATGTGAAATAAAAATATATTTGTACAGATTAAATTGTGTGTATTTACAAATCACACATTATTTTTGTGAATATGATTTTACACAACACAAATGTAAAAATACATGTTTTAGGTTGTGAGATATTTGTGTAGGCCTATATGTTTTTTTTACAGATCTCAGCAGTACACATTGGACAAAATTCCACAAATGTGTAAAAAGGAACTTACAAATCGTTAGCCTCATAGCATAATTGCCTAAGTATTATTTCAACGTTTTTGGAAAACACGAAAAAACACAATATTTAGAAATCACATTGTGATTTTTTATTGATATTATAACAGTACATTCAACCAGATGTGTGAACAAGTATGCAAAAAGAAAAAGATCCATCACCAATAGCCTAACAAATAAAAGTGACTTAGGCAGAACATGCCATGACTTAGGCATTTTTTCACTTACATATAAATGCAAACATAACATAACAAAAGTAGTTTTTCTCTCCTAAATATAACCAAGATGTGTAACTTGCCAACCTTAACCAAGTTGTTTCTTAATGTCTAACCGTAACTACTGTTTTCCTTTTCCACCCTTAATCGAAGTTCCACTTAGGTGCTGTGCAAACATAACATAACCATAGTTTTTTTATTCTCCTAAATATAACCAAGATGTGTAACTTAACCCTAACCAAGTTGTTTCTTAATGTCTAACCTTAACCACTTTTCCTTTCCCACCAAGTTCTACTCAGGTGCTGTGCACACTCATTTTCACACTGTCTATTGATGAGGGAGGTTGTCATAGTACTGGTGGGCCACTCTTGGTAGTACTGGTTTCATTGCCTGCAAGTCATTGAATTTCCTGAGAGTAATTGCCAATTGGGCAGGAAAGAGTGGGACCCAGTGGAATGGTTCTTTGGGGATGTTGATTCGCTGAGGCAGGTCCTCCCATTCAGACTCAAATTCCAACTTGTACCAGATTTGACCATCAGCCAAGTACTGGAGAGCCCGGAGGCCATGGACTGTGGGGTCACCAACCTTTTTACCTGGTCGAATATTGGTGACATAGGCCCCAGATAACTTCATGAAGTCATTGTGGTATAGTTGAGTCACCTTGTACGGGGATGGATGCATTCGTGCAGTCTCAAAGTTGACAATGTAATCACGTGGAGTGTGAATTTCTTTGACGATGTGCCGCTCAATGAGGCTATGCATGGAGTCACACTCCATTTGTGTGTGCCCAGCAACCAGAAACTTCTGCTCTATGGTGACACCATGCTTCATGGCCAGATGAAGGTAGGTGTTGCTGATGGCACCACACCGATTTTGATACCCACTGCCATCACTCCAGACAATGACTTTCTCAATGTTTCCGTTGGCCTCTAGGATTGATTCGAAGTGTTTGGACTGCAGATGGGCAAAAACCTCACTGCTAAGGGAGCCTTCATGCTCTTCCCAAGCGTAACAATATCCATTTTTGTTGTTCATGATGAAGAAAGTAAAGTTGTGCATCTGTAATTTAGTTTTGTAATACATGGTACTCGCTTTCGTCTGGGGGCACAAAAGAACGCATTGAAGGTCCATTGTCCACACTGAAAGTTTGTCACTGGACTCCTTTTTATCCTTAGCTTTTTCAGCTTGAGCCTGAGCCTTTAATTTCAAGTGAGTAGTAAGGGTATCCTGATCTGTATTTCCTACCTTGGCGCTGACACATACATCACACTGGTCTTTTTTTGGTGTGAACACAGAGTAATTCTGCTCATTGAACACTTTTCGAAAATATGTCTCACTCACAGCACGTGCTCCATTTTCACCAGCAGCTTTCTGATATTCCTTGTGAAGATCACTTAGAACTGTTCCTGGCTCCAGGAACTTCTTTTCCTGATAGGAGGGAACCTGACGGCAGTAATGGGATGGGACTGTAGGCAATCCAGAGAGCCATTCTTTCAGGAAGGTCTGGTCAACATCTGATATGGGCACATGTGGGCCAGTCTTGTTGTTCTTGGGTTTACACGGATCAGTTTTGGATTTCATGTCCACAGTTAACCATGATCCGATGGTTCTGGGGGCGATGCCAAGTGTTGAACAGAAAAGATTCTTACACACAGGTAGTTTAAATCTATCTGCCTGTTGCAGGTGGTAAAATAGGGACGTTGTTCTCCTTGATGCAACACCATCTTTCTTGGGTTTTATGGGCACATTTTCAACTAGAGTCTGGATATACAGCTTGCGTGTCTCCCAGGAGGGCATGGACCAGAAATTGTTGAAGATATCGGTTCTCTCCTCTTCAGTCAGTAGTTCACAACTTCGTTTCTCCGACTTTAAGCAGTGCTGTGATGTGCAGGGTGGACCCATGGTCTTTGGTGGTCTCTCCTGTCCCATTGTATTCTTGTAACTCTCCCCTTAAGACGCTTCTCCTTTATCACCTCTCGCTTCCACGTATCTGGCCTTGGACGCCTATGACGTTGAATAGCAGCGGCTCCTGCATGTCCTTCACTGTGTTGAGCTGTGTCTGTATCACTACCATTATCTGGGCTGTCATCTTTCTCAGGTCTATAGTCCTCATCCAAGACAGTGTCATCGATTTCACTATTTGACGATAAATCAGGATCTGATTCAGCTCTGGAGGCTGTTTCCTCTTCTATCTGTTGCCCTATGTCTACGTCATTACCTTCTTACTCAGGTCTACTCTCATCTAAATCCTCTAACTCCACTACATTTCCTGACAATAAAGCAGAACATAAAGTGCTGTTGAATATTTTAACACAATTCATATGTTCACTGCAAAAAGGTAACACTTTACAAAAAGGTTAATTTATTAAACATTATGTATTAACTAACCATGAACTTGCAATGAGTAATACATTTGTTACAGTATGTAACAAACAAAAAACATTTGTTACAGTATTTATTAATCTTTGTAAATGTTATTTTATAGAAATAAAGCTGTTCATTGTTTGTTCATGTTAGTTCACAGTGCATTAACTAATATTAACAAGATTTTAATAAAGTATTACTAAATGTGGAAATTAACATTAACAAAGATGAACAAATGCTGTATAAGTGCAGTTCATTATTAGTTAATGTTAATTAATGTAGTTAACTAATGAACCTTATTGTAAAGTGTTACTCAAAAAAATCTAAATCCTACCAAATACTTCTTATGTCTAGTCAAAATGTCTCATTTCTAAATGTCTAATTTCTAAAACAAATCTATTTGCCCTTAAAAATAAAAAGTAAATGCTTGAAAAATTACTTCACTTGCCTAAAATTACCTAAATGTCTTTTTATGGTGATGTTCTGACCAGAAATTAGGCAATATTTAGCTAGTGTTTGCTAGCTACTTATCTTGTAGCAAAAAATGTGATTTCAAGTTTAAATACACAGTTTATAATCCCTTTGATTGACTGAAATTACATTTAGTGTCTAGAAAATTTAAGAAATATGAACTCTTACCAGATGAAAACGAATCAAACAGAAGAGCTAATACATCACTTCTGGACATCTGTCTTTCCACGTTTTTTGCCATTTTGTTTGTATCAAAACTGCCTAAGTCAAAGAGATGACTAAAGCAGATAGTGTTTTTGGATCCTAATAAGTGTTGTGATTGGCTAAGGACATTGGCAGAAAGGCAGGATGACGCAGCAGTGGAAGGACAGTAAAAATAGGCAGATATCACAATTTGGCAAAAAAAAAATGACTTAGGCAATTATGCTATGAGGCTAACGAAATGTAACGTGACCCACAAATTCACAGGAAGTAATTTGCAAATGTGTAAAAACAGTTTTGTATGTAGAAATGGATCCACAAATGCGTAAATCACAATTTGTATGTGAAATAAAAAGATATTTGTACAGATTTAATTGTGTGTATTTGCAAATCGTGAGATATTTGTGTATATGTTTATTTACAGATCTCTGCAGTACACATTGGACAAAATTCCACAAATGTGTAAAAAGGAACTTACAAATGTAACATGACCCACAAATTCACAGGAAGTAATCTGCAAATGTGTATAAACAGTTTTGTGTGTTACACATCACCCTGTATTTTTGTGGATATGATTTTGCGTATCACAAATGTAAATATACACATTTGCAGACAGTGAAATATTTGCGCATCATTTTACACATTTGTAGATTGTCTTCTGTGGGTTACAAATATTAAAGTCCAGACATACTGTATTTGTTATGTTTTTTTATTTTTTATATACTAAATTTTAGTAGCTATTTATTTATACGCAATTCTCTGCTTGGTGAGAATAAGATATTTTCATCTTGTCCTTCCTTGAAAATAAAGTATCTGCATATGTAACATTAGATATACTCTGAACATTTATGTTATTCATAAATGGTTAGAATGCTTGTTTTGGGTTTTGAGCAAATGATAAGCACAGATGAAAGAAACCAAACACATTTTAAATGTTTTAAAAGATTAAATTTAATAGCAGTGTTACGGTAAAAAAGGAATTATAATAAAAAAAAAAAAAAAGAATGATAAAAATCACAGTGACTGAAGGAATGACAGTTGCAACAACAAATCCTATACTTGAATCTAGTGAAGAAACAAAACAATAATTCAGTCCTGAGACACACATTTAAATGATCAGAATTAGGTTAGTAAATTACATATTGCATTACTGAATTATTGCATTATATAAATAAAAACCATAAACATGTTTATCTAGTTGTACTTTATTTATGTTGTTAAGAGACTCTCTGCTGTCTAGCCTTTAAACAGATCTCTCTCTCAGATCGGATCACTGGTCTCTTTACTTTCACTGTTATCGAGTGTACAGGTGTAGAAATTTTCTGGATTTCCTTCGTTTTTGACTGTGATGGACTCCTTTCAGGTGGAATGCTGAACACTTCCGTTCTTCTCTAGTAGAATCCTTGCCGATGATTATCACTGTTCTCGCATCTTACTGTAAATACATTAGCGTGTCCACCTTTTCTTGAAACACATTTCATAATTTCGGAGTAGACAACTTGCCGATGATTGTATCCAAGATGGTCAGTGAGACAATTCCAACGAAGACCTAGAGCTGGCTCTTGTGGGTCTGAACCAGTGGTGTAGTCTACTACGTGATACGCAGGTATACGCCGTATACCCACTAGAAAATGTCAAGGATTTCCGTATGCCCACTAGGAAATGTCAAAGATCTCCGTATACCCACTTTAAAAAGCGTGAGGATTCGTAACAACATCGTTTTGTGAAAGAACTTTCATTCATAAATTCACCCCGCCGTGACGTCTGTGTTTGCGCAGCGACCCGGATCGAATCGCGGAATCCAGCAACAAATGTAACTTAAGCCCCTTTCACACAGAGATTCCGGAAAATACACGGATAAAGTGACCCGGGATTTGACCCAGGTTCGTTTGATTTTGCTTCATTCACACTGCCAGTGATTTGCCGGAATCAGAGAGCGCGTTCACACACAACCCGTGTATGTTCCGGAAAGACGCGTGACGTTGGATGTGACGTGTAAGGTACGCGTCGAAAAGCGGAAATGTTTGCATTGCGTTGAATAACATGGCAGCTGATCAGGCATTAGATATTGCTGTTCAAACTTTGTTGTTTATGTACAAAATGTTTCGTGGTCAAACCACAATTTTATTTTCGATTTTGAGTTCTTTTCAACGTGTTAATTCGATACGGAATACGCTGGAAGTTAAATTGGCGGAGAGTATGAAAGAAAATGAAGCAGCGAGACGTAAAGCACGGAGACGCCATCGGATGCTAAAACTATACAGTTCTTGTACACTAACGCATCACGTACCGTTCCACAAAGCTGGCGAACGATCTCAGCTTCGGCGCGGATTGTAAGGAGCTCTCGGGTCTCTACTTCAGTCCAGTTTGCAGACATTTTTTCGTTCTTTCTTGTATCGATGACGAACACAAACTTTCTTCTAGAGTCGCACGATAACCACGTCATTGCAAAGGCTCGTGCATCATCACTACGACACACCCCTTATACGGCATTGGTTCTGGCTTTTGTTCACACAGCGCGCGTTCCGGGTCTGAACACGGCAATGTTACTAGGTCCCCAACCCGGCATCGATCCCGGCATCAATCCCGGGTCGTGTTTGCGTTCACACAGAAGGCACTCTGGCAATTTGCCGGGTTCAAAGCGCTGTGTGAAAGGGGCTTTAGCCTACTGTAAAGCGGAACGTCACGCAATTTGGCCATTTTTGAATGAATAAATCAAAAGTAATGATACAATGAATTCAAATCTCGATCTGTTCTATGGTCAATTAGGGCTGCCACGATTATGGCCCAAAAATGATAATCACGATTATTTTTTATCATATTGAGATCACGATTAATTATCACGATTATTTGTTGATTTTTAACCAAAAACAAATTTTATTGTCACCATAGGTTTAATTAGGCCTATAACCTGCTTTTACACATCCATTTTGTGCTACATTTATGTGCTCTTATTCACCAAAATTCAGGGCATCTCCTTAAAGAATAAATATCAAATAATGATAACAATAAAGAAAATGTAGCAAAACTTCAACAGGGCACTATGTTTACATTTTAAATGGTGATAATTATATTTTAGGAAGGCTAAAATATACATTTGATTGTACCTGCATAAGGATGTGGAATAAAACTCAAATATATATCAATCCAATAAAAAACAAATTTCCTTAACAGAATGTAACCAATGAGAAATATTTGACGCTTAACGTGTAAACTAAACACTAAAACAACTTTGTTTAGTTATTGATCCTGTAAGAATGGAGCTTCATAAATGCTGTTATTGATTCCAGTATTTTTTTTGACATTTGGGTTTAAAGTGTTAATTTAATTCTACAATTCTATGGTTTAAAACGTCTGAGTGCCTGCCCTTTCAGGTTGAACGGTGGCTACTGCAGTTGTATTTTACTATTGGATGTTTTGGTGGTTCGTGAACGTAGCAGTTGTAGGTGACATAGGCGGTTCCATCTCAGGTGCATGCCACCCTCCAATGGGCTTTCTGCCACTTTTCCAGCATTTTCAGATATTGCAGTGGATGGAGTCAGGCTATGACAGGGGTTTTGGTTACCCTTTAAGAAGTTAATACCTGGTTGTGGTACAGTGTCAGTGGTTTAGTTGTGAATTTCGGGCATAATTGAATCTTATTTAATCCTCCATATGAAAGTTTTGTGCTCGAAATTATTTCTATTATTTTTTTTAAACAATAGTTCAATACAAGATGTGTGTAGTAGGCTACTGATTATTGGAGGTCCCATTAATCAATACTTACATGCCTCTTATATAGAAATTATATATTAACTAGTATGTACCAATTTACTAAGGCTCACACTTGGTTCTCTCGTGCGCTGTCGCTGCACGCAGACACACTCGGCACTGTCTCTCTAGTGTGCTGTTTCGGCTCGCAGACACCACTCGCGCACGTCTCTCTCGTGCTCTGTCGCTCGCGCCCGCAGTCACACTCGCGACTGTCTCTCTCGTGCCTCTGTCGCTCGCAGTCACACTCGCGCACTGTCTCTCTGTGCTCTGTCAATCGCGCGCGCAGACACAATCGGCAACGGTCTATCGCCTGCTCTGTCGCTCGCGCCGCGCAGCCACACTCGGTCTCTCTCGCGCACTGTGGCTCGTGATCAGCCAGTTGTTTAGGGAGCGTAGATTGCTTTGAAAAAAAAAAAAAAAACTTTGCTTCGGAGCTTTCTGTGAATGGCGCATTTTAAATATCGCTCGATCACGCGATATGATCGTGGGAAGCCAAAATCGTGATTCGGATTATAAATTCGATACTCGTGGCAGCCCTAGTGTTGATGAATATTAAAGCTCAAAAAGACTGCTATTGAAATAAACTCTGAATGTTCTGCGTGTTTCTGTGAATGAGCGCTCAATGTGTGCTCTACTACACACTGACGCGCGCGTGACACTCGTGGTGTTTTCAGCGTCTATGAGGAGGACATGCACACATTTGAACTTCATTGCAGAGCTTTTATGAGAGTCACTTCACAAGAATTTTACCATTTCATTTCATAAAACTATCATCATTCATTCGTATCATATACACACTCACAAACTTTAAAGTCTTCATGACAACCTGTATATCACAGTATACTCACTACAAAAAACTAGACCACCACTGGTCTGAACTATGCTCAGTAAGCCACAATTCGGTCATGTCTGCTGTGGCTTCAACTGGGAGGTGTTCTATACAGAAGGTATTACTGGCCCACTGGCGGATTTCAAAGCTACCAGAAGACTGCGCATACTGTCAATTAGGTTACGAGCCTTCTCTGTGGAGTCAAGACTCTGCAAACCATTGTCAACATAGAATGCCTCTATAGACCTTTGAACATGTTCATTTACATTTACATTTACATTTATTCATTTAGCAGACGCTTTTATCCAAAGAGACTAACAAATGAGAACAATAGAAGCAGTTAAACTAACAGTAGGACAACAATACGTAAGTGCTATAACCCCTCTCAGTTAAACTTTAGTGCAGTTTTTTTATTTTTATTTTTTTAAATAGAATAGAAGAGAAGAGAAAGTGTTAGCACTACTGAATCAAGTGCTGCGAAAAAGATACGTCTCAGCTACTGACTCAGAAGCTCTGGTTGAGTTAGGCAGATCATTCCACCAACAGGGAAAAAGTCATGGTAAAGGTCCGAGAAAGAGATTTTGTGCCTCTTTGAGATGGTACCACAAGACGACATTCGCTAGCAGAGCGCAAGTTTCTGGATGGCACGTAAGTCTGAAGTAATGAGTTTAGGTAAGAGGGAGCAGTGCCAGTGGTTGTTCTGTAGGCAAACGTCAGTGCCTTGAATTTAATGCGAGCGGCAACTGGCAACCAGTGCAATTTTGTGAGGAGAGGAGTGACGTGTGCTCTCTTTGTTCGTAGCTGTTGTCCTTCAACCATGCCTTTGGAGTGCGTATGTGGCACAAAAAGGACTGCAGGTTGTCCCAAAAGGAAAGACCCAGTTCATCAGTAGTAAATGCATGATGAATCTTGTATCTACGTCTAGAGTGGTCAGCTGGGGAAATTATGGAAGAAACGGATGCCCCTTTCAGGTGAACGACCTCATGCCATACAGTTCTCAATGAGAGTGTTTCTGGTTCTTTCTGTAGCTGGAGATATTGTGCAGCTGAAGAAAGGAGAATAGTCTGCTCAGAACCATCATCCAGCAAAGCATATGCCTCTAGTGTCAACATGAATCAACATGAATCAACATGCACCAATGCTACATTTTTCTAAATGTCATAATCATTTGTTAACAAAAAAGTAGTCATTACTTCAATGAACTCATTGTTTCTGCATTAAATTATTACATTGTTTAAATTAATACCATTTTCGATAACTGTGATTTTATATAAGTACATTTCTGAAATACATAACTTAGACAGTTACCTCTGATATAACAGATCCCTCTAAATTGTAATGTGGACCCATGCATTTTCTGTAAAGCTGCTTTGAAATGATGTGTATTGTGAAAAGCGCTTTACAAATAAATGTGAACTGAATAGTCAGTGTTCAGCATTATGCAGAAGTACTTTGACCACATTTAACATGACCTGTTGAGGACAGTTGGGACGGTCAATATAAATGGTGTGAAGCAAATTAGCTCTAAAGAACTATTAATAATCAATCATAATTTGTTATAATTGATTATGAATATTTGGATCAGTTAAAGAATTAACTTAATGTAATACAATTAATATTACAATCAATTAACCTGTTTCTGCAGTGAACACTCAGTGTTAATTTTTTATTAATTCTAAGAAATGTACATTTCCCGGGCATGGGAAATGTCTTTCTTACTGTACAGTACTATTCAGAGCCTGTAGTCAAAATCTATGATTAGGGACTTCAGTATGAGCTTGAGACATGCACAGACAACTTTACGTGTGACATGAACAAGACTTTATTAACTAAACACTTAAACTACAACATACACATACATACATGCATACAGTTTACCAAGGGAGAGAGAGCTGAAGCAGAATACAGCGAATCAAGAAGTTATATCATTGTTTGAAATTCAGCAGATCAACAGCCTTGAGCAAACCATCAGTTTAGTTCTAACACACCCTTCTTTAAAAGGGGTAACGATACTTGATGTATCAAATAATGAGACTAAGTTTGATACTTGCATGTCTCGCCCATTTTAATTAAACTGTCCTGATACAATTTGTTGAGGCTCCAGTTGATCTTTGCTGATTTTGTCTTGATGAGAGAGAACCAGTTGAAGTCAAGAGGATCTTTGGTGAATGAAAAGACAAGCCCGCAGCCTGGCACAAGCTTGGGGGTCCTTAGAAAACTTCTAGTTCAGCATCATCTTCACATCAGGATTTCAGAAAGGAACTAAGAGGCGTGATCTTGTGATCAGTGATTTTTAAAGCGTGAAGATGTCACACCCTCTGGAGGTGTGTGAGCCAATAAGTCGTTCCCTTTGGAAGGAATTTCTTTACGACCCTTTGTTCAAGCAGGCCTTTGAACGTAATTTTATTGGGTGTTTAACAAAAGAATCTTCAAGATTCTTATAATACGAATGAGTCACAAAGTTAGCAAAATGTAATGTAAATGTACAAATGCGGGACGAAGATTGGAGTTTATAGAGACCAAACATGGTATAGTTGAGGTTACATTGACCTTATGTCCATCCCATCAGCATTAGAGGAAGCATATTTATATATATATATATATATATATATATATATATATATATATATATATATATATATATATATATATATATATATAAATATGCACTCAGTCGACTCACCTACATTCCTTGACAGTTTTTCAGCATCCCTCCACCAAACACCTCACTCTTGGCTTGTTCCTTCCACAGCCAGGAATACTCTGGGTTCGGGCCGAATACTGAGCCCGGAGCCCTCTCCTCGGACAGCACGCCAAATGTGCATACCATTTATTCTATCTTACTTATTTGTAAGTGTGAACTCGTGAAGGCATATTTAGGAGAAGGAACAACAATTACAGGTTCTGCATGTAATGGGTTTGGTTGTGGAGGGAGATGTAATGTGCTCAGGAACAGCGTGTGAAGATAAGGGCTGAAGATTATAAGCTAACTGGTGCGGTATGTGGTGAGCAAACTCTACCTTCTGTGAACAGAGTATATCAGTCTGTACCTGCCCTGGGTCAAGTTCACTTCTGGTTTGTGGAACAGCTGTTGCATTTTCAGTCTCTGATTCTCGAAGAAGTGAATCAATGAGGCACGCTTTTTCTCCTTCTGCTTAATGCGGCGCTGGGACTTAATTCTTTATTGAGAAATAAACTCTGTATGAACGCCCACAGCTTTAAAGTTTAGATGCTTATCCTGACCAAGCATGTGCAGTGTATAAAGCGCATGGTCTTAAAGGGAAATGGATATCAGTAAAGTGAAAGATATGTGGCCACTAGTGGTACTGTAAATCATGACAAATTGACTTCAGAAGACTTGGAGTATAGCACAAAAGTTGAAAAGACTTTTTATTAAAGTTAAGCTTATAACTCACTATAAAAGCCTATAAAACAACTTTCTTTCCATGGACAACAACAGCTTGGACATTTTGCCTAAGACGAAAAAAAGAAAATAATAGTTTAGTAATAATAGCTAATAGTTTGGAACAACATGAGGGTGAGTATATGACCGAATGTTCATTTTTATAAAACTCTTCCTTTAATGACACTAAACTACCATCAAAATACGGATTTTAGTCAATGAAAATCATTCTAGGAAAGTCCCATATTCTAACGTTCAGTCTCATTCCATTGGTCGGTACGGCTCTTGATTCTGTGCTGTTTGTTCCTCGGCCAAGGTAAGGGAGGCGGATTGCACTCGTCCTGAGACCGGCGTGGGGGGTCTTGGCACGAATCTGGGCTTTGGGTTGAGTCTGGGTTCGAGGCGGAGTTTGCGGAGATGGGTTGCAGGGCATGGGGTCTTCTTACAGGATGGGGGACGCCAGTTGCCCTCTAGCAGTCTGTTTGGATTTGTTTGTACTGGTGTGACCTGGGGTAAGTCCTGCTAGCCTGAACTCTTCTTCATCTGGAAAATATCAACAGAGTGATTAGTAATCTGGTAAGTTTGCGTGCACTGGGAATGATATTTTTCTCTAATTAATACCAAGTAATGCTAAATCTACATACAGTAGACAGTGAATATGATATAATTGATGATCAGCTATTCTACTCATTTTTGAAAGTGTGGATTCTTCTAAAATGTCCCGGGTTACTTGATTGCGCTTTGGGAACACCTTTGTGTGTGACCAGTTGTGAAGCATGTGTGCAAACATGCCAAGGAACATGGCCTCAGATAACATCTGACGATGACGTCACTGGAATTGTGGCTTTTTAGATGCTATAAATAGATGTGAAACAGGTGCGCCTTCAGTTATCCCTTTGTCTGAAGAGACGTCTGGACAAATCCTCAGTGCGGCAATGTAATGCAGCATCTCGTTCCTACTTTTTCAGGAAACAGGGTTACAGTCAAGTAACCAGAGACATACCCTTTCAAGGAGACATGAGCCCGGAGTCACATGAACATCCAAACTATAAAATCTGATGAATGTATGCAGAGAGGACCAGCCTGCCGCATCACATACTTGTTGCAAGGGGCGCCACCTGCCAAAGCTTTGGAGGAAGCAACCTCCCTGGTAGAATGAGTACTATCTCCTAGAAGTGAAGCTAGAGAGAACTGGGTCTAACGGCATGCAATACACCACTTTCCAAAGACACCCCATTTAAGGGCATAGATTCTTCTTATGGAGGGAGTCCTAGCACTCAGAATATTTTACCTGAGACAGGCTGGGTGATTCAGAGAGAAGCAGAGGGGATATTGCGCAGTCCCTTGAGGGTCGAAGAGGTCACCTCTACTTTGTAAAATATTTCCCAAATCATGCTCCCACATTAAAATGCAGAGGGGTGTAAATCATCCTAAAGGACAGGAATTTGTCCTAAACCAGAACCTGCTGTGCTAGCCTTTTCAGATGGCACAAACACAGTCTGCCTTGGCAATTTATGTAGGTGACTACCGTGGTGTTGTCTACAAGCACTAGGACATGGTAGCTCCTTAAAGGGTCATTCCACCGGTGGAGACATGAATATGTATTGAAAGTGGGTCATATATGTAGTAGAATAGTATCATAAATTTCTAATTTGGGACCTTCTTGGCCGATAAAAGGCAGAAAATGACTTTTTAGTGCTTGTGGATTGTAGACAACAATCCCCATAGTGCATTGCAATGCTCAGCTCCGCAGACCACTCCCACTACAGTAGCTAGCATAACTGCAAGATATTTCTGCAATGAACCTGCCACGTTAGCCTGTTAACAAAATTAAAGTAAACTTACTTTACAGAAAGATGACCATTTGACCCTGTAGGCTTTGGCTGATGTTGCCAGTTGACCTTAGGTATTCTAAAGTAGGTCTCCAGGACGCCGCTATCCATATGGGGTGCAAAACTCGGGTGAGCAACAACACACACGTCCGTGTCATCCTCCGATTCCGTAGCACCGCTGGAATTCTCGGCAGCAGACAGACTCTTGTTCTGTGTCCATTGGCGCACAGTGAGAGCACAGGCACCACCAATCTGCCCCAGCTCGAGCCATTGCGGGCTCCTCGTCCGCGGCAGGTGCCCTTGCTCTTATTTGTCTCTTGGAATTGACCTTTTTTGGATAAAATCCCCTGGCTTTGAGCCACAAATGAAACTCTTATGTGCAAAAGGCCCATGGTTATCACTGTGGATGCAGCTGCCTTAAGAGTTAGAATTCTTTGAAATGTAATTTCCTGACCTAGCCTGATATTGCTCAGTGTGTTAAAGATGGGCTCGACATTTGTGGGGGAGACAGTTGTGCCGGGTCCCATACAACACCTAAACATGTTGTCCTCTGGGGAGGAGAGAGAAAGCTTTTCTTGGCGTTGAGTCTCAACCCCAGAGATACAAGATGAGTGAGGACGACATCCCGATGTCGAAGTGCAAGCTCTTGAGACTGGCCAGTATCAGCCAGTCATCTATGTAATTCAAAAATGTGGATGCCCTGGAGTCACAGCCGACCCAGAGGTGCATCCATGTGTTTTGTGTATGTGCGGGGTGACAAGGCTAGGTCATATTGAAGAACACAATAGCTGTGTCCCAATGTGAAGGCTGCATCCTCTGAAGGCCGCGGACTTCGAAGGATGCAGCCTATTCGTCCTTCGAAGGACGCACCATGTAGCCTTCATAGAATTTCCTAATTGCGCAACCAGGAGTTCCCGATTACCGCTCCTGGCGCCAAGCAACGGTGCGAGAGTACAGCTGCCATCCTGATAATTAATTTGTTATAATTGAATAAACGGCTATGGATCCAGAATTGGCTATTGTCATTTTTTTGGTTTATATTTTACTGGAGGACATGGTGAGGATGTTTCAGTCATGTATTTTCGGCTTAAATAGCCAAGATCATGGCCAGAGCTGGTTTGCTGCGTCCCAATTCAGAAGCTGCTTCCTGAATTGCCAGATTACTGTTCAGATGTAGATGTACTGTTTTAAACTGTTCAAGTATTGGGTGTTAACTTACGTAAATGTAATGAAAAGAAAAGAAAACATACATAGGCATTTAAAGGTTCAAATGTTCACTTATATCTTACCTTGATGCGATTTTGTAGGCTAGTGTATTCTTTTTATTATGTAGCATAAATGGACAATATAAATGATGAATATGAATATGGTAAATATATATTTCAACCCCATATTATGGAGGGAAAAAAACCTCCATCTGTGAAAAAAAAAAGAAAAAACGTGGCGACGGTTGTGCAATCCGTCCCTTCAGTTTATAAACTGTACTCGCAATATTTTTTATGTGTAAACATAAATGTATAAAAATACACAATTGCATTTGTGTAAACTCACAATAACAAGAAAACTTTGTGCTTTTGTAAAATAAAAGAAAACAATCAGGCGTGCTTTCATGATCTCCGTGAACTGGAGCGCGTCTCAAATGAACTGAAACAAAATATAGCCTACCTATACAAAGCTTGAAATGTCCATTTTAAACGAACAAATTCGAATAAAATTTCCAGGTTCTAATTTGGCCTTAGAAAACCAGTAAAATCGACATTTTTCCATATTAATTTGTGAATATTTCAAATATTTAATAAAGGAGAAAAAAGTCATAAACAAAAATCTGAAAATACATCAATAGGCTATTTATTTTTTTTTGCGCAGCATTTGGTGTGTACAGTTCAAATTCAAATTTTGGTGCTCAACTTTGCATTGAACAACCGTTAATTTTTCAATTACGGGTTAAAAAAAGAAAAACGAGTGGACGCAAAAGTACACGGACCTTATATTATTAAATATTTCAAATAATGTATTTGTAGAAAAAGTTTGATAGTCTTGGGTCCGTGTACTTTTGCGTCCATTTGTTTTTGCACAAATAAAAGTAGTTGCAAATGATGTATTATTCTTTTCTGTATGACCAGAAATGATAGAGTAGCCTATTTTAAGTTGTTTCCACTGTTGTTTCCGCCCGCACCTCCGTACCATGCAGTGCGCGCTCCACACTCCACACAAACACTCGGATATGCGTCAAAATCTTGTGTTTATTTATGATAATCTTAGCCCTGTATTATTATTATTATTGTCTAACCTGTATTATGACTGACATTTGACGAATTGCTTTGTTCCTTTTTTTTATAAAAGCGGCTTCTAAATATGTAGCCTAAATGTACTAATAATAATAATAATGATAATTATTATTATTATTATTATTAATGTTTATAATTATAACTACAAATGAGTTCACCGAAGACAGTAATATGTTAATCATAAAATAATTTATGAATGTTTTATTTTTCTATAATAAAACCTAACCTATGTTTGTTATATTTCTTTTTTCATATGTGAAGTCTTTTTTTGCTTATTTTATTATACTACTAAAAATGGACTTTAAAGGTACAAGTCTAAATGTCGTTTTTTAGAAAATTCAAGAAATTATCCATTTAAAAAAATGAAGTTTAAACACAATGCAAAGCATCCCTCATAAACAGGTGGCCTGGTTGAATCATCATGGGCACGATTTGTTAAATCGAGAGAACAGTTTTAAAATTCGTGAGTACAGTTTATAAACTGAGGGGACGGATTGCACAACCGTCGCCACGGATAGTTTTTTTCCCCCACAGGAGACTTTCTGGGCTCCATACTACGAGAATATAAAACCCAGTTGAATATAAAGTGCAGTTCAAATGTTACTCCCACTCATCATCGGTAGCTGTCACAGTTGCTAGGCGACAAGAACAATCATCCGTCATTTTTTTTAAATAAAAATGCTGTCGTCACCGGCGCGCAATGACTTATGGGGTAGGATAGGCCGCTAAGGATCCATTTATGTATCCTTCCTTTCACGGGGAAACGAAGGGTGCATTTGGTGCCGCTTTTGAATCAGGGTAGCCTTCGTCGCGCCGCGATGACGCAACCGCGGCCTTCGAATACGGCCTTCGAAGGGTGGAGAATTGAATTGTGACAGCCTTCATCGCACGGCAGTGACGCAGTCGGCCTTCAATTGCAGCCTTCGGAGGATGCTGTCACAGTGTCTGGTTGTGTTTCCCTGGGTTGTCACTAGAGGTCCTCGTTCTCACGGTGTCTTTCACAGTTGACTTCATTTCCCAGCATTCTGTCTGTCACTCATCAGTTCATTGCACTCAGCTGTTTCCCATCACCTTGTTAGATCTGTGTGTATATATTCCCTGTCTGTGTTAGTGTTCGTCACAGGGTCGTCGCAGTTTTATGACAGAGTTAGCGGTCTCTCTGAAATAAACATAACTTGATTCCTGTATCGCGCACAGTACTGGATTTTTTTTTTTTTTTTGCAAGCTGCCGAGATTGAAAAGGCGGTTGAGCACGACTGCTCCGTGAATGGATCAGAGGTAGGTGGCTGGAATAATATGGATTATAATGAAGGAGAAGATGAAGAAAGGGAAGAAAGTAGGGGACGGATGAGTGACAAGAGAACCAAAGGGAATAAAAGAGTCAGAAATGAGAAAGATAATGATACAGAAAGTGAAGAAGAGGGGCAAGGTATGGTTCAAAAAGGAAGAGAGGAAAATTATGTAGTCATAATAAGATTTAATGAAAAGAACCAGGGGAGCATGAAGAAAGTTAGCCCACTAGTGCTAACAACAACTCTGGCAAACAAGATAGGGGATATCGAATATGCAAAGGTTCTAAATGATGGCAATTTATTGGTGAGATGTGCTGATGCAGTGCAAATGGAAAAAGCGCTAAAAGTTAAAGAGATAGGAAAATGCAAGGTGGAAAATACGGGAAGGGTAGGAGCTCGGATGGGAGGTGGAAAAATAGGAGTGATAACGGGGGTGCCAATAAGTGTTAGCATGGAAGAATTAAAAAGGAATATTAAAGGAGGGAAAGTACTTAATGTACAAAGATTGAAATCAGCAAAGGAAGGAGTGATGAGAGATAGTGAATCGGTGTCAGTAGAATTTGAAGGAGAACATGTTCCAAAGAAAATATTCTTGGGTTTTATGAGTTATCCAGTCAGGATGTTTGTACCAAAACCGATGAGGTGCTTTAACTGCCAGAGATTTGGGCACACAGCAAAGAATTGTAATAGGGAGAGAAGGTGTGCTAGATGTGGAGGAGATCATGAATATGGGAAGTGTGGTACAGGGATTCCACCAAAATGTTGCAGTTGTGGAGGTGCCCACAATGTAGCATATGGAGGGTGTGAAATTATGAGACGGGAGACTAATATTCAAAAGATAATAGTGGAGAAAAGGATATCCTATGCTGAAGCTGTAAGAGTGTCAAAAGAGAGGGTATATGTAATGAGAGAACCAGAAGTTGTGGAAGAACAAGTACAACATCAAAGAACCAATGAAAGAATGTATGTGGGAAAAAGAGATCTAGTTACATTCATAGCAGGGGTGATTAATAGCACTGCAGAAGTTAAATCAAAAAATGAAAAAATCCAGTTGATAGTTAAAGCTGCAGTTAATCATTTAGGACTGGTAGGACTGACGTGGGAAGAAGTAAGAGAGAACCTTATTCAGTCAAGTCAAGAAGCGTCATGGGTTGGTTAATCATTTTAATGGTATTTCTTTTACAATGGAATGCTAGAAGCTTAATGGCGAATGGTCAAGAATTTAAGCATTTTATAAATGAATTGGAAGAGAAACCAGATGTAATGTGTATACAGGAAACTTGGCTGAAACCAGGTCTTGATTTTGTAATTCATGGATACACTGTGTTAAGGAAAGATAGGATTGATGGAGGAGGAGGTGGGTGTGCAACATTTATAAAGCTTGGATTGACTTATAGGTTAATAGAAATGGGAGATGAGCAGGAATATATAGCGGTGGAGGTGTGGGAAAGAGGGGAGGGGATAAGTGTTATTAACTACTATAACCCGTGTAAAAGGCTGATGATTGATAATTTATTAAGTATTCAAGGTCAGGATAGACAAAAAGTAATTTGGTGTGCAGACTTTAATGCTCATAGCCCTGTCTGCTAAATTTAGTAACAGGAATGGAGTCTGCATTAGACTTAACATTAGTGTCTAACACTTTGGCTGGAAATACTAGATGGGAGGTATGGCTAACAACTACACTGGGTAGTGATCACTACCCAGTTTTATGCAGAGTAGGTGGGAGGCAAGAAATAAGGGTAGAAGAAAGGATCCCAAAGTGGATATTTGGAAAAGCAGACTGGGATCAATTCAAGAGGGTGAGTGAAGAAATAATGACTAGGATTGAAACAGCAGGAAGTATAGAGGAGATAAGTAACCAAGTTACGTCAGCAATCATAATGGCAGCGGAAGAAGCTATTCCTAAAGGGAAAAACAGAGGTAATCGGAAATTGGTGCCTTGGTGGAATGAAGAGTGTCAAAAGGCAGTGAGGAAAAGAAATAAAGCGTTTAAACTAGTAAAGAGGGATCACAACATGCAGTCATTAATTCAGTATAAAAAAGCGCAGGCAGAAGTGAGAAGAACTATTCGGCAGGCAAAGAGGGCAAGTTGGAGTAAATTTTGTGATGAAATTGGAAGGTCAACACCGGTGGGTAAGGTATGGTCTATGATAAAGAGAATGGGTGGAGATAGGAGACAGTGGGAGTACCCAGTATTGACATTAGAGGAGGAGATAGGTGTCACCAATCTAGAAAAGGCAGAAATATTGGCAAAGTCGTTTACAAAGATACATAGTTCAGAAAATTTATCAGAAGAAGAGAGAAGGAGAAGGTCAGTAACTTTAAATCAAAATATGCATGCGTTAAATAGGAAGGAAGAGACTGGTAGTGTCATTGATGAGCCTTTTTCTCTGGCGGAATTGGTTAGAGCGATTAAAAGAGCAAAGCCTACCTCTCCAGGAAAGGATCAGGTATGTTATGTAATGTTAAAACACCTTGGGGAAAGATCACTATTTAAGTTACTGGAACTTTTTAACAAGATATGGAAGGAGGGAAAACTGCCAGTTGCATGGAAAGAAGCAGTAGTGGTTCCAATTAGGAAACCTGGCAAAGATCCAAGTAAACCCATAAGTTATAGACCAATTGCTTTAACATCTAACTTGTGTAAAATAATGGAGAGGATGATAACAGAGAGATTGTCGTATGAAATGGAGAAAAGAGGATTACTGGTAAGTTGTCAGAGTGGTTTTAGGAAGGGAAGGAATACAATGGATTCAGTAGTGAGATTAGAGACTGAAATAAGAAGGGCACAAGCAATTAAAGAGACTGTAGTTGCAGTATTTTTTTATATTGAAAAGGCTTATGATATGTTGTGGAAGGAGGGGCTATTCAAGTTGGATAAAATAGGGATAGGTGGGAATTTGTTTAACTGGATAAAAGATTTTCTGTTTGGTAGGAAAATTCAAGTGAGAATAGGGGCAGAAGTGTCAAGTCAATATGAGGTGGGGAATGGGACACCTCAAGGAAGTGTGATAAGTCCTTTGTTATTTATTATAATGATAAATGATGTCTTTGCAAATGTTTCAGAAGATATTGGAACATCATTGTTTGCAGATGATGGGGCAATGTGGAAAAGAGGAAGGAACATACAGTACACAATTAGGAAGGTACAGAAAGCAATTGACAAAGTGGTAGAGTGGGCTTATGACTGGGGATTTAGGTTCTCAATAGAAAAGACTCAGACAGTCTTTTTTACCAGGAAAAGAATTCAGGAAGAAGTTAAGCTAATGATGTATGTGAGAGAGTTGGAGAGGGTAAGTTCCATTAAGTTTTTGGGAGTGATTTTAGATGCAAGGTTGACGTTTGCAGAACATGTAAAGAAAATGGAAGACAAGTGCAAAAAAGTAATTAATGTGATGAGATGTTTGACAGGAAGAGAGTGGGGAGCCAGTCGGTCATCGCTTAAGAGTATATATGTGGCTCTAATAAGATCAGTGTTGGATTATGGTAGTATAGTGGTTGGGTCTGCAGCTAAGTCTCTTTTAATGAGGCTGGAGGTTATTCAGAATCAAGCTTTAAGAATTTGCTGTGGTGCTTTTAAAACGTCTTCAGTACCTGCCATACAAGTGGAAATGGGAGAACTGCCACTGGAATTAAGAAGGATTCAATTGATGGCTAATTACTGGGCTGGATTGCAGGGCCATAATGACTCGCATCCCACGAAAGCAGTATTGCAGGATTGCTGGGAAAATGGAAGAAAGTTAAAGGAAAATTTTGGTCGGATTGGAAATAATGTAGCAAAAGAGTTAGAAGTATTTAATCTTAGAATAAGCCCTACGGTAGTTTTTCCAGCCAGAGATTGCCCCTTGGAAGATGACATGGCCTGAAGTAGACTGGTACGTGCTTGAGGAAAAAAGGAAGGGAAAGGAAAAAGTTAATCTGAAAAGTATATTTAATAACAGAGTAGGTGGAAACTATAGTGAATTTATGCAGATTTATACGGATGGTGCTAAAAAACCAGAGACAGAAGAAACAGGGTTTGGGGTAGCAATTCCAGGGAAAGAAGTAGAAATGAGTATAAAAACATCTAATAGTTTAGGGGTATATTCTGTAGAGATGTTGGCAATTTTAAGTGCTTTGCAATGGGTGGAAAAGGTAAGACAGGGAAAGGTTTTAATATGCTCTGATTCCTTATCAGTCTTGGCAAGTTTAAGGTCATTCCATTCAAAAGCTCGGCAAGATATCCTGTATGAAGTACTTCAATTAAATACAAGATTAAGTCATATGGGATGTCAGGTTAAATTTATGTGGGTTCCAGCACATGTTGGTATTACAGGTAATGAGATGGCAGATAGGCTGGCTAAAAGGGCGCTAACAAAAGGGAATGTAGAAATGCAGGTTAATATTAGTAAAGCAGAGGTTAAAAGCATAATTTGGGAGAAAATAAATAAAAGGTGGCAAGAGAGGTGGGATAAAGAGAAGAAAGGGAGGCACTTATACCAAATTCAGAGAAATGTTAAAGAGGATAGGGTGGGAAGTGGGAATAGGAGAGAAGAGGCTGTGATGACGAGGCTAAGATTGGGACACTGTTCGCTGAATAAAACACTAAAGATGATAGGGAAGCACCCGACAGGGTTGTGTGAGGGATGTCAAGAAGATGAGACAGTGGAGCACATAATTATGAGGTGTAGGAGATATGAAATGCAGAGGCAGGTGATGAAGAATAAGTCGAGGCAGATTGGGGTGCAGGAGATTACATTAAAAGGGTTATTAAGAGCAGTAAATGGGACGCAGAATAGAATATTGATGTCTTTTTTAAGGGAGGCGGGAGTTTTCAATAGGATTTAATTAATAAATAAAGTTTGTTGTGTATGTGAGTGTTTATATGAAGAGAATTAAGGTTATGTAAGAGTAGGAAAGAGAATGGACAATGATGTTTTGTAATTATTGTATCTGATCCACACTCCGGAGTAGAGGGGGCGGTAATGCACCAAAAAGCTGGATGCCAACCGCCGTAAAATTGGAAAGAAGAAGAAGAAGAAGTGTTCGTCACGGAGTACTTGTACTATGTCACCCGCTTCCCAGAGTTTTCTTTGCTTTGTTTGTTTGTGTTTTGGATTGCTTACATGGATATCAACCTTTTGCCTGTTTCTGGATTATGATTTACGGATTACCCAAATAAAGCTATTGGATCTTACCTGATCGTGTGCATGCCGTGACAGAAGGACTCTGTCACCTTAAAGATCCAGCATTATGGGGTTTCGTATCCTTCCCCCTAACACGGAGAAGGAGAGGAGGGGACGAGTCCAAAATTTGATGGACCTACGCCAGCAGGGCCAGACGGTGGGTTGTCTGGCTCAGACTTTTTGGACTCTATCTAGAGGTATGGACTACAACGATGCAGCATTGAAAGATTCTTTTAATGTCTGTCTTGATGACCCATTACCTGAGTGGGAGATGAAGGGGCTGGAGATTCTGGACTTTTGGGGGTTCACCAGATACCTTCATCATCGGAGCCAGTGGGATACACCAGTCACGCCTGTGTCTCCTAACAGGATGACAGAGCCTTCACCGCTGGTCCCGCCCAGCCCAGAGCCTTCGCCGCTGGTCCCGTCCAGCCCAGAGCCCTCGCCGCTGGTTCCGTCCAGTCCGGCGCCCTCTCGCTCTCCGAAACGGAGGAGAAGGAGGACTTCCTCCGTGACTGTTCCGGTGGTCCCAGTTCCGGTGGTCCCGAGTCCGGTGGTCCCGAGTCCGGTGGTCCCGAGTCCGGTGGTCCCGAGTCTGGTGGACACTGTCACAGTGTCTGGTTGTGTTTCCCTGGGTTGTCACTAGAGGTCCTCGTTCTCACGGTGTCTTTCACAGTTGACTTCAATTCCCAGCATTCTGTCTGTCACTCATCAGTTCATTGCACTCAGCTGTTTCCCATCACCTTGTTAGATCTGTGTGTATATATTCCCTGTCTGTGTTAGTGTTCGTCATGGAGTCCTTGTACTATGTCACCCGCTTCCCAGAGTTTTCTTTGCTTTGTTTGTTTGTTCGTTCGTGTTTTGGACTGCTTACATGGATATCGATCTTTTGCCTGTTTCTGGATTATTTTTTACGGATTACCCAAAAAAAGCTATTGGATCTTGACCACTGTTCGTGTGCGTGCCGTGACAGATGCAGCCTTCACATTGGGACACAGCCAATATTAGTAAACTTCACCCCGAAAGCAAACCTCAGAAACTTCCTGTGGCAGTTATATTTTCTATATGAAAATATGCGTCCTTGAGATAGACTGTGTCGCAAATCCAACACAATGATTGGTTGGTCACAATCATCTTGATCGTTAGTATCTTGAACTTTCTGAGAGAATGGTTCAAACCGTGAAGATCTAAAATTGGACGCAACCTGCTATCTTTTTTGGGAACCAGAAAGTACCGACTGTAGTATCCTGACTCTCTCTCTGGGAGGGGAACATGCTCTGTGGCCCCTTTGACCAGAAGAGATAGCAACTCTTGTGACAGCAAATCCACCTGCTCCGGTTTAACGGCAGTGGAGACCACACCGTTGAAACGCAGAGGGTGGTGTGCAAACTATATTCAGATCAATAATATTCTTGATTTAAGTGTCTCCAACTAAGCAAGCCAGAGACAAAAGTGGCAAGTAACCAAAATTCCATCAGCAGAATAGAGAAAAAAAACCTTGGAAGAAACCAGGCTCAGTCAGGGGGACAGTTCTCCTCCGGCCATCCTTTTTAAATTAAAATTATTTTATCAACTGTCTTTAGGACCCAAGGAGAGATACCCGGCAATAGTTTCACACTAGCCAAGTTCTCTAAAAGTGGTACCAATTTCGGTACTTCCTGTTGGGGGAGTGTTAAATGTTCTGTGTCCTGTGAGATAGCAGGAAGCAACAGAACATTAGATGAAAGGCCATAATTAAATCTTTCAGTTAGATCAGCCTGGTATGCCTGTAACACCGCCATGGTGTGCAGCGCAGTACCAGCCTGACTCGCTGACTGAAATGTTTCTTTTTTAGCTTAATAAAGCTCTCTACGAACTTGAGGTGCAATGTCGCGCTGACTGACATGTATGCGCATGAATCACTGTCACACACTCATGAACAATCACACATACCTGCAAACTCAACAGTGGGTGGGATTTGGTGGTGTAAATATATTTATTCTGAAGCAATATTTTCAGATTTTACATACTTAAATCTTCATATTTGTGATATTTACCCCAGAGTGTTATTTATTTTTATAAAGAGAATTTTTATGACCTTATTAAATGTATGCATCATCTTTCATGTCAAATTCTTACATTTGATCAATAAATTAAGTTATAATAATAAGACACTATAGGGCTGTTACACATCAAATTAAATAATTTGCACTGCAAAATTACAACTGCAATAAATAATCTCATGAGATTGATGTTTAGAATAAATGTTTGAATATACAAATAAAAAAATGCAATACTTAAATACGATTTTTGTGTGAGCATATCAGTGAACACCCCAGACCACTCGGTGAATTTCACGTCTTTGTAAACTAAAGTTTAATGCGTTTTATGAATGATTCTTCCAGTGCCCCTATGAAACCATTGTGGAGGTGGGGGGGTGCTAACACAGAAACCGAAAATTCTCGGGACAGCAGCATTTGATTAAATTTCAATCTTAACTGTTCTATTTCATCAGAAAGGATCTTAAAACAGGGCTTTAAGTGTAAAATACCGAACTTGTCCTTTAAACATGAAACTAAACCGCCAATAGGTGGCGGCAAGTGACCGTCTTAATTAGTGAATCATTGAGTCATTCATACAAAAGATTCGTTCAAAACGCTGAATCATTCAGTAACAAAACACACGCTGCTGTTGCTTCCGTTTGAAATTATTTTTGTCGGTGAAATAGAACAAAAACAACGCGACATTGTTACCAGAAATACACTACCCATTATCAATCGCTGTTTACATTGAATGTAATAAAAATCACAATTATTGTCCGATCAGGCAAGTAAAATTATCTTTCACTTGCCCTTTCGTCCCGGACAAGCGTTATGTCGAGCACTGAGTTCATTCATGTTTTTTTGTGTGGTGCTGTAAAACGGAACAGGTGATCGGTTCACAGCGATCTGTTTAACGTGCTTGCAACTTCAACCCCGGAAAACAAGGACAACTACAGCTTCAGTTTGATCTTTTGTTGAAAACGCAAATGCTCATTGATTTATTTAGAGGAGATGAAGATGTTGCTAACCTTGTTGGTGCTTTGTACGTTGCCAACAGCTTCGAGACACACAGATGATGAGAACACAGATCAGCAGCAGCAGAAGGGCTCCTGCACCGGCTAGGATGCCCACCAGGACCCAGAAATCAAAGCTAAAGAGTTTACTAAGACCTGGACCTGAACCTGTAAGACACAACTACATGAAATCAATAACAGACAAGTGGATCATTAAAAAACATATTTTTTAAGCTGCTTAAAATCCTACAATCTGCATCATGCGTAATACTGTAAGATCCAACGTTATTTCATGTGGGGGTCAAATGTTTGAACACTTCATTGAATTTGCTCTTAATTAACTTTAAAAACAATTTGAGCTGAAAGCTTAGAATTAGTTTTGTAGGCGAATATAGTTGTTGTGTGAATGTATACTGTGATGGAATTTTTTAATTAATCACAACTAACATTTCTTTTTCTTGCAGTATTAACATTTATATGCTTTTGAAAACTAAATATCCTCAAAACTTGGGCTAAAGTTTGTCTGAATCATATCTGAAAAGGGGAAATGAAACATATGTCTAAATATATATACTCATGACTTTGAGTAACAAAGTGAAGTAATCAAGAAATTCAGATTTGCTGTAACAGAAGGGTTTGCTGAATTATACATGAATAACCAATCATATTGTAGAAAAATGATGTAATGGATCATGTCACCTTTGCCATGCTTCTAATCTATAAAAACTGTTGTACTCTTTTTAGTGGAGGGATTCTCTCTGAAATTGGTCTGAGGTCCTCTGGCCGTGTTTAAAGCACATTCAAAGGCATTGTCTGGAGTCTGTTTGATTATTGCTCAACAGGCTAGACACTAGAGATCTCAAGTGATAGTGTTTAGTGGAGCACTAGAGATCTTATTCCCGAGAGATAGTGTTCAAACAGGTCGAGACGTGGACCGACTCAAACAGGTATTGAAAAAAAGCTATTATTAACAGGTATTAGCAGAGTATAAGTTCATAGGTGTCTGGGACACCCGGTTTAACTTAAGTCAGGTGCGTAGGGGAATTTCTACCACAACACGATTGAGTAGTGACGTACAAGCATCATCAAGTATGCAACATGCATGTTCCTCCTTCAATAATGCTTAAAAGGCTGGAATATACAGTACGACCCAATACAGTACCAAGTTAACCTTATCTGGGTTGTATTTTCTCTTACTTTGCATAGTCTTTTTCCTTGTAAAGATGAGGGAATGTCAAGCATGTTGGCAAAATCAAATACCATTGAGTCTGAATGAACACAACCTTTGACATCAACATAAAGGAAGCATTTTCTTCTATTCATTTTATCTGTTAACTTTTTTTGGTGACAACATAATTCCCAGACTTGTGTCATTTCATAGTTTCCATGACTTTGATGTTGAATAAAGAACACTGTTAAAGGACAATTCCAGACAAAAATGAACCTAGGGGTAAATAACACATGGGTACCGAGTCGACCGTTCTCTGGGATGCGTTTTCATGATAATCGAATGTACCCAGTTTTAACGTTAGTTTTAGTTTAACCACAGATTAGCTTATAACGCTAGTGTATGGGGCATTGAATAAGTAAAAATCGCTAGTTAATACCACTAACAAGGCTCAAAATAGCCCCACACTAACACGGTTGCATAAATGATGGTCCCTAGAGACCAGTCGAACCACGAACGCCGTGCTACGTCCTGGTCGATAGTCACAGTTTAGCTCACGTAGCACGGCATTCGTGGTTGGACTGGCCGAGACTGTTTTCCAAAGATGGCTCCTGCTTGTATACGTGAAGTGTACTGTCTTTATAAAGTATCTTCTTATTAAACTTATTGAGCCTTGTTAGTGGTATTAATTAGCGATTTTTATTTTTACTTATTCTATGCCCCATACACTAGCGTTATAAACTAATCTGTGGTTAAACTAAAACTAACATTAAAACTGGGTACATTCGATTATCATGAAAACGCATCCCAGAGAACGGTCGACTCGGTTGTGTTATTTAGCCCTAGGTTCATTTTTGGCCGGAATTATCCTTTAAGTGTTTGTGCTGCCTCAATTTTAAGTTATATTCAACTTGAATTGTGAAACTGTATTAAGTGACAACTTGGATATTTGAGTTATCTCAGCAAGTTCGATCTAGGGAAGTTATTCTAATGCTAAATTTTAAGTTGTGATAGCTAATTGTGAATAAATCTGTGTGCCCACACATTTTACTTATCTCCAGTTAGTTCACAGTGTAACACCATTTTGCAGAGTCAATATGTACTTTTAAAAAATATGGTTGTTTTACTGTCATAGATTCACGATTGTATGTCAGCAGCAAAAACAGGAAACGGCCCAAAAACCAGTGCATATACTTTGAGCCTAAAGTGAAGCCGCGAAAAGTCACACAGACAGTTTACAGACATGTTTATTTTTAACATCAATACTTAATTTCAGATATGTTCAAAACTCTTAAAGGTCATTATTTAGATGTTTTACCTTTACACAATCTTTATCTTTTAAAATAATAAAATAAATGTGTAAGTAATTATAGCAGAAAATCAGAACATCAAGAATAAAAAACATCTGAAATAAGAAATACTTACATGATACTGTAATACTCTCACTTTTGTGTTTGCTGGCAGGATTGTGTGCCTCGCATGAGTACGTTTTATTCTCCTGTACTTGAGTAGATGACAAGAACACCTGAGGGTTTTTGTAATTCTGGATAATTTTGTCTTCTTTATACCAGGATAGAGTCAGATCTTCTCTGTTTCCGATCTCACAGGAGAGAGTCGCATTCCCATCATTTGTGCAGCTGAACTTTACAGTAGGTTTAGGGGCCTTTTCTGTTTCAGAAACATGGTGGTTATTTACTACTACTGTAACTACTATAGAAATATACGGTCTGATTTTGTTATTATTATTGTGTTGGAAAGGTAGAAATATTTGTCATCTTACCATATACTTTAATTTCCACTTCTCCTTTAACAATCTCTGTACCTTCAGCATTAAATGCGTTGAATATATATTTGCCCGTGTCCTTCAGACTAACACTTGAAAATCTCAATGATCCATCTTCTTCCATAGATATACCTTCAGATTTATCTCTGATTTTCCCACCTTTCCAGCGAAGAATCTCGCCGTTTCTGTCATGGACCCATTTTATCTCAGGTGGTTTCTCATTGTTTGTTGTTGTCAGCTTAATGACGCAGGACGTTCCCACTAGTAGATCTTTTCCACATGTCTCTGTTGAGACTATAATAAATAAAATCATATTAGTATTTAATAAAACTCAACAGGGTTCAACTGCTCATATGTGGTTCACTATGAGGAAAAACAGATAATGAATAATTCTCAGTGTGGGTTTCTTTTTAAAAGTCAATTTCGGTTCAGACACTAACTTTAGACAACACAGTTCAATATTATATTCCCACCATAAAAAAGTTAATTTAACACACACTGACTCCTATAACAACAACAAGATCTTTATTCACACTGTACGGGGTAAGTTTTTTGGGAAGTCCACTTCAAATAACTTTTTTGTGAAATGGAAAGATTCCATCGATGTTTAAATGTTCTTCACAGAAACATAATGTGACGGGCTGGTTGAAGCAGGAAAGACAGCAGGATCAGTGCAACAGTGTTTATTTAAAGGGGTGGTAAAACACGATTTCACTTTTCTAACTTTAGCTAGTGTGTAATGTTGCTGTTTGAGCATAAACAACATCTGCAAAGTTACAGCGCTCAAAGTTCAAAGCAAAGGGAGATATTTGCTTTTAAAAAATTCAATTTCTAAGGACTACAGCATACGACCGGTTTTGGACTACACGACATTCCTCCGGGTTTGCTGACGTCAGCAAATCCCATTATTTACATAAACCCCTCCTCCGAGAATACTTAATAAGCGGGGCAAGGCCATTTTAAATTGCTGTTTTGGAGATGAGTTGTCGCAATGCCGTCCAAACGCTGCTGTTATTTTCATCCCGATTGCAGGTCCACTTTGTTCAGCCTTCCTAGGGTCGCGGGAGTTAGGGATCAATGGTTAATTATTACCCAAATCTCGCTCTCTGTGCTGCCCATTTTACGGAGAAAAGCTTCCACAATCTTCGCGAGTTCAATGCATGATTCGCACAACGGCTTGTCCTGAAAGATGGAGCAGTTCCAACTTTAAAAACAGAAGCTTTTGTTTACGAGCCACAATCTGTAAGTATGATTTATTTTTCATCGATGTGTTTTCCTGTAATAGTTCGTATTGTTAATTGTACATTGTAGCAATGAAGTAAACAAATGACAACGCTGTTTGGCTCTGCTGGTTTGTTAAATGCTCATTCATACTTAACGTTATCCGACAAACACCTAACGTTACAAACTTTTTAAAACTCTTACAAATCTCAACAGCGAACTTGGAATTAGTGTAAATTATTCTTTGATTAGAGCTTTTATGTTTATCTACATGCTTGTTTATCTAAAGGCATGCTAAACATGGTTCTGTGTTTGATTTGGCAGCCGATGTTTAGTGTTCGTTTTGGGTTAATAGTTCTGTCGACAGATATTTGTCTACAATCGTTCTAAAAATACAAATGTAAGGGTGGCATACAGTCAGTAACGATCACTATAGATCCGCAGTCTTTACTCAAAAAATCCCTTTAAGGACTGTAGTATAATTTGTTAGAACGATTATATGAAATTCTTGTTCATGCAAGCTTATTTTTTTGTAATTCTATAATAATTAGTACAATCAAATAACAGCGTATCTAAAAAGTAATAGGAGAACAACAAGAAACAAACCTTTCTGAAACGTCATTTAACAGCCGTTCTTGAACAGGTTCTGCTCGATCATCTTCACTAACGTTTCCCCGGTCCGATTGGTTTTATTGACGCCATTGTTTATAATTCACCAAAGCACAAAGTACCGGTAAAGGTACGGGGCGTGACGTTTCCGGAAAACGTGCACTAGACGGTTAGCGAATCACAACACACTGGGCCAGCTAACCAATCTGAGCCCATTGCGTAGTTTTGAGGGACTGGCTTCACAGAACCAGGAAACCATCAGACCGTTTTTACAAGGAGGGACAGAGCAGTGTAGAATAAAGGTAAAATATATGAAAAATAATGCAATTTTTAAAAAACGAAGCATGAACATGTTACAGTGCACCCCACAAACACAATCAAGCCTTCGAAAAAATGCGTTTTACCACCCCTTTAAACAAACTAGAAATGATCACAGTCGGGACACAAAGGAAACATGAACAGCACAACCAAGCATATAGTCAGTACGACTAGACTGAAACATAGGGCTTAAATACACAGAAACAAGACACAAGACAAATTAACTCATAATGACTAATTAACAAGACAACATGTGACAGGGATTAAATCCAATAAGACACAGATACAAACTGGGTGTCACAGGCAAACATAACAAACACTAATCGTGACACAAATGGCAATAAAGAAAATTATAGTGTTACAAAAAAATTGACTACATATCTAAATGTTCGACTTTCTGTGAGTGTCTTCTAAAGGCCGACACAAACAAACACTCATTGCAGCAGTTTGCATGTAAACGTCATATTTGCATTTAAAAGTGTCCAAAAATTACAGTATAAGTACATTTCTTCAAGTGGTCACTATTAAAGTGCTTGTGTTGCTTTAAAAACATATTTTTCTTGATCTAACACTTAAAAAATGGCCTTAACTATATTTTTTCTGCAAATTTAGATGTTATAATATGATTTATAATATTGAGTTGGTATAAAATAATGCAGTAGGTTATGCATGAAAAGTTAATATGGATTACTATTCTTAATATCCTTTGATCGCAACTTTTGAGCTCAACTACAAAATATAAGAAAAACGGTTTCTCCACTTCAGTCTATTATACAAAATGAAGTCAGAACCTACCAGAGAGTGCAGCGAAGCCACAGAGGAATAACAATAAGAGATTGTATTTGCAGTTCATTGCTCTTCTGAACACAGCAAATGTTCCAGAACCTTTTTCACAATCAACTGGAGGAAATCCACTAGTATCAGCAGAGCCGCAGTTTCAGAAGCAGAAGTGATGGGCGGGGCTTCATTTTCTTTTGCTAAATATAAGTTGTTTTACATGGATTTTGATCGGATCTATGTCTACAATATTTAACAACAATACTTTTAAATAAAGTCACCGTTCTGTTCATATATGCATTAGATATCATGATGTAGGCTACAATGACGATTTATATTTTTTAATTACCAGGTTAATGGGTAATACTGTGTTTATCTGCTAAAAAAAAATATTGAATCTGTTCACATCTTTCACATTTTTTCATTAAAGCTTTTTTTTGCATTTGACAAAATATATTATTCATGTTGTTAATAGTAAATAATTATTAATTAATAAAACATATTCATTTCGTTTTTTTTGGGGGGGGGGGGGGCAGGTCTTTCCGCAGAAATGGCATGTTAAGAGTCAACAGTTTTGTGTTTTAAGATGATTTGTTTGTTGTTTGCATGTTTTTATTTGTATTATGAGCCGTTTAAATACACGTTTTAAACCTATTATTTTATAAATATTTTTTACATATCCTATTTGTTTTCATACAGAGACACGTTTCACTTGTTCAGGCTTAAATTGTTCTTGTTATTTGACATTAAATACGTCACATAGGCCTACTCGCTGTTTAAGTATTATTTGTATCATCATGAATATGAAGGAAATAATATCAAATATACAGTCAAATGAGAAACAAGTTACAACATGTTACAAATTTGTAGGCTATTTGTGTCGTCGAAGTAACAATAAACTACAGTGCTTGTATCCATTAACATTAAATCTTCTCATACCCTACTCTGTGTCTTTAAGTAGGCCTACTATTTGTAACAACATCAACGTGAAGGAAATAATACTATCACATGTATACAGTCAAATGGGAAACACTTTACAACATGTTACATATTTATTAATATTATTTAAAATAATAACGGTGTATAGTTGTAGCCTATATCCTTGAAGTATAAACTACTGTGTTTGTATCATTGACATTAAGCATGATCAGGCTGTTTTAAAAATTTGCTCAACATCATGATATTGTATGCATATTATATAAATGGAAAAGTGACTTTATTTAGAAGTATTGTTGTTAAATATTTTAGACATGGATCCGATCAAAATCCATGTGAAAACAGCTTATATTTAACAAAAATATGTATATAATTTTTCTTAACAAAAATAATAAGCCCCGCCCCTCACTTCTGGTTCTTTGGCTGAAGTGGTTCTGAATCTGCGGTTATGTCTCGAGGAAACTGAGACAGTTTGCGATGCTTCCTGTTTGTGATCAGAGAGTTTGCGGTTATGCTGACAGAATCATAAACTAAAAATGTCAGTTAAAGGGCAAATTAAAATGTTCTTATCATTTACTCAGCCTCATGTTGTTCCAAACCTGTAAGAGTTTCTCTCTTCTGTTGAACACAAAAGAAGATATTTTGAAGAATGTTGGTACCAGACAGTTGATGGATCCCATTGACTTCCACAGTAGGAAAGAAAATACTATGGAAGGGATGGACTGGTCATCTGGAAGACTGACATGCTTTTTGGGCCGATTATACAGCCCATAAACATGGTGACCCATTATTTTTGTTTTGCTTAATTGATGGATCTGGGGTCTTTGTGCCGGCATAATGCATTTTGTCAACCAAAAAAAAAAAAATTGGCGTAGGATTTTTTCCCCTGACAGACCGGCCCATGAAACGAGATATTGGTGCCAGGTCTCTCTCCATCGGTTTGGTCTTTTTCAACACAGTCTCACCCCTATTCGTCACATACTGCCGTTTGGTAATTTCCCCCTCACGTCAATATGCCGACGTTGAGGGTACCCCCTGTTCGTCGCTTGCTAACGTAGAGGGTCACCCGATAGATTTGAATGCAAATCCCTCATCTTTGGATTTTGACGAAATGATGTAAGCCATCCAGGAGTTTTCCTGCGCTGGAAAGTATGGTTTCAGGCGATTGATTTTATGCTGCAAATGTGTATTTTGCAGTAGCGTGCGGCGCATATACCAACCCTATCTCACAGCGAATTCGTACTAATTCGCACGATTTAACCAAGTGGCTAAATCGTACGGAATCATACGAGCTGGCTCGTATGAAATCGTACGATTTGTTCATTCCATTTAACACAACCCTGTGTAACGGCAAATTCGTACTAATTTGTATGAATGGATTAAATCGTAGGCTACTATCCTACGATTTTGTCAAGAAGCGTGACCCAATTCTCATTTGCACAACATCGCGATATTTATCAACTTTTTTACACGACGCCACATCTCACAGAAATACGCGAAATTATCACGACCCCTTAACCCCGATTTACGTGGTGGTGGCACGAAATGTGTAAAAATTACGTGTCGGTACCACGAAAACAACACCCATACAAAGTCAATGAGGCTCATTTGTCGTGGTGGACACACGGTTCCCTTTCGAGAGGTCTCTCCTATTGCGTAAGTAGCTTACGCTATGGGAAAACTCCTTTTCTCGAGAATATTGAAGTCTTTATGTAAAACGCATTGCAGCTGCACAGCTGACAGCAATGAACGAAGGAGCTCGGTCATTGGCTGTGCTGCGGCAACTTGCTCGAACCAATGACGGGGCGACTCTGAATGCGCGACCAATGAGCGCGCTTCGCGCCCGCGCGCGTCACAGCCCGCCAAGATGGGCGTGGCCAAGAGCTATATACTGGGCGCCCCGTCATGAGAGTTCTTTTGATTTAATCTCCTTCAGCGAAGAATCCTCTGGATTATTGAAAGCCTTCGCCGCCGTGGAAAAGCACACCAGCGGGATTTGCTACAAGGACGTCGGCATCTTCAGCCGCCTTCAAGCACCTCCTACTGAGCCATCCGGCGCGCCGTTAACGCAAGTATTTTACATCTGTTCGCCCCGCGACATTTGTGAAAGAGCAATTTTCCTGCAAGGCGTTGTTTCAAATGCCTTCCTGCGCGTCGTGCAGAGACCTTCTCCCGGACGGGGATCGTCACATCATCTGCGCTCGCTGCCTGGGCCGGGACCACGCAGAAGCTGCATTGACCAAGGGCGGATGCCCGGAATGTGATGACCTGGGTCTCTCCGCACTACGGGCTCGCCTCGCCGCTTTCGCCGTGAGCGAGCCCATCGCCACCCCTCTGTTTGAGCCGCGCATTAAGAAAAAGCGCCGCTCACAGAGGCTTCCTGAACCTGAGCTCAGTGACGTCACGCCGAGCCAGTCTCCGCGTGCTTCACCGCCGCTCTTGCCTTCCCCGCCGCCGGTGCAGTTTACCCAGCCGGACCTACACCCCTCTAGCAGAGCGGTGGGCCTTGTGACTTTCGGCGCGTCCGAGGACGATGGGGGATTGGATGACAGCTTGTCCATCGACGCTGCATCAGACGACTGGCCGGGCTCCACTCTCGACCCCGCCCCGTCGACGCTAGCTAGCACGAGCGGGGGCTCCACCATGGATACCGAGATTATCCGTGTCCTCTCTAAGGCCGTGGAAGACCTCGGGCTCGATTGGTCTTCTCCCGAAGAACCAACCCGGAGCCGACTGGATGAGTGGTTTCTGCAGGGGCGCCAGCAAGCCCCTCGGCAAAGACCTTCTCCCTTCTTCCCGGAAGTTCACGACGAACTCACCAAGTCGTGGAAAGCCCCCCACTCTGCGCGCCTAAAGCCTTCTTTTTCTTCTTCGCTCTCCTCTGTGGAGGGCGCGAAGGAAAGAGGCTACGAGGGAACGCCGCCCCTCGAGGAGGCCGTGGCCAATCATCTCTGCCCGCCCTCCACCGCCGGATGGAAAGCCAAAGCTTCCCACCCTTCGAAGCCCTGCCGCACTACTTCTGCTCTCGCCGGTCGCGCCTACGCCGCCGCCGGCCAAGCTGCATCAGCGCTTCACTCAATGGCGGTACTTCAAGTGTTCCAAGCCAAGCTTCTCCGCTCTATGGACGAGTCTGGCCCCGAACCCGAAGCCTTTAGGGACCTACGCAGCGCAACTGATATAGCTCTGCGAGCCACGAAGGCCACCGCCCAGTCTATTGGCCGTGCTATGGCTAATTTGACTGTTCTCGATGTTATCTGTGGTTAACTCTGACGGAGATGAAGGACGCAGATAAGGCGCCATTTCTCGACGCGCCTATCTCCACCAGCGGGCTGTTTGGACCGGCGGTTAAAGGTTTCGCCGAACGCTTCACTGAGGCTCAGAACGCTTCACAAGCTATGCGTCATTTCCTGCCAAAACGCTCCAGCTCATCGCAGAGCAGACAGAGACCGCCACAGCCGCAGTGAGCTAGAACAGCTCCCACCGCCTCTCAGCCCGCGCCTCAGGCTGACACTCGACGCCGCTCGCGCTCTCACAACCGCAAGCCGCCTGCTGAGCGACGGGGTCCTCGGCCCAAGATTGTGCTGAACCCTGAGCCTCGAAAGCCGTCCTAGCCACAGGAATGAGAAGAGAGAGTGCGTGTCTCGCAAAAGCCGGACCACTCTCTCCACAAAAGCTAAAACATTACCCAGTCCCCTTACAGGCGGCTGGATATGTCCATACAGCAGTCAATGGGTCAGTCACAGAGCTCGCTCACCTGCAAACAAACGCCGTTTTTACGGCGACGCACAGAAAACACAAAAAGAGTCTTTTTCTGCCTGCGTCACTAAGGGTTCATATGTCCACAAAGTGTGCATTCCCAGATACTGTCAAAACAGTGCCAAATTCATTTCCAGCTCAAGCTGCGCTTCCCATGAATGTAGATCACGTGCCTACGGTCATGTACGCACCACTACACACAAGCACTGTTCACACAGTTATAAATTCATCCCCAGTAAAAGCGGGAAACATTATAAAAGTGACGCGTGTGCCTACCACTGTTTATGCACCCCCACTTATAAACACTGTCCTTACAGTGTCAAACACAACCTCAGCTCAGGCTGCGAGTTTTACAGACACAGCGCGCGCTGTTGTAATCACACACGCGCCCATTCACTCAGCTGCTCAGCGCGCGCCCGCGCCGCTGAGAGCTACGAGCTCAGGCGATTCGCTGGCCGGGTCCCCACGTCACAGCGGCCCGCCCCCAGCTTGTATTCAGCCCATATCTGTACACGCAGCGGCATGGGAAAACATTCCAGACATGCCGAAATGGGTATTGAATATAGTAAAGCACGGATACTCGCTCCAGTTCGCTCGCAGACCACCATGTTTTACGACCGTGGTCGAGACGAAAGTGAGAAAGGAGTGTTCACATCGAGGTGCGCAAACTAATAGAAAAGGGCGCTGTGGAAACTGTTTCCCCCTCTCTGAGCGGGACAGGTTTTTACAGCCGCTATTTTCTCGTCCCGAAAAAGGATGGCGGTCTCCGCCCCATCCTAGATCTCAGACACCTGAACAAAGCACTAATGATTCGCTCGTTCAGAATGTTAACAACCAAGCATATCCTCGCGCAAGTACACCCAGGAGATTGGTTTCTCTCAGTGGATCTGAAAGATGCTTACTTTCACATTCCAATAGCGCCTCATCACAGGCCGTTTCTGAGATTCGCTTTCGAGGGACAGTCATACCAGTACACAGTACTTCCCTTCGGCCTGTCCCTGGCTCCCCGTACATTCACGAAATGTATGGATGCAGCACTTTCCCCCCTAAGGCGAAGGGGAGTGCGAATACTGAATTATCTCGACCATTGGCTGGTTCTAGCACAATCAGAGAGTCAGTTAATAACACACAGATCTTGGATTATCAGCCATTTAGAATGCCTGGGTCTAAGAATCAACTTTGCAAAAAGCATACTATCTCCCAGCCAGAGGATTTCCTTCCTGGGAATAGTTCTAGACTCGATGCAAATGACAGCGCGTCTCTCATCAGAGCGCGCGCTCACCATCCGGCGCCTTGCAACATCATTCAGAGCGGGCGCGCGCGCCCCCGTCAAACGGTTTCAGAGAATGCTCGGTCTCATGGCCTCAGCATCGGCCGTACTCCAGCTAGGATTGTTGCATATGCGCCCTCTCCAACGCTGGCTCAAGAGCCGCGTCCCTACTCACGCGTGGCGTTCGGGCCACTTTTTAATCAGAGCGAACCACGGCTGTATAAAAGCCCTGACGCACTGGAAAGCCGCCGACTGGTACCAGTCAGGCGTGAGTCTGGGTGTGAACACAAGGAGAAAGATGATAACGACAGATGCCTCCAAAATAGGTTAGGGGGCCCTTTACGAGGGCAGGCCTGTCTCCGGCTTTTGGTCAAACCCGGAGAAGCGCCTACACATAAACTGTCTGGAAATGAAAGCGGTTGCTTTGGCTCTCAGAGCCCTGCTCCCACATCTAAAAAACGAAAACGTCCTGGTCCGAACGGACAACATGACGGTAGTGTCGTACATAACTCACCAGGGTGGACTCAGGTCGAGCTCCATGCATTCAATGGCCAGGAGACTCATTTTATGGTCCCAGCACAACTTGCGCTCGCTGAGAGCGGCGCATGTGCCAGGCGCCCTGAACCAGGGGGCAGACATGCTATCCAGAGACAAGATTCTCCCAGGAGAATGGGCTCTCAACCCGCTGACGATTCAGTGGTTATGGAAAACCTTTGGCAAAGCGGAGATCGACCTCTTCGCCTCCAAGGAGAACGCGCACTGCTCTCTTTTCTTCACGAAAAGCACGGACGCGCTCGCCCAGAGCTGGCCGAGCCGCCCCTTATATGCCTTTCCCCCGATCGCGATGCTGCCACAGGTCATCAGTCGGGTCAGAGAGGAGAAAAACGCAGTGCTGCTGATAGCCCCACTCTGGAAGAACCAAACATGGTTTCCAGATCTGATGCAAATGCAATCTGCACCACGGCCGATTCCACTGAGGCCAGACCTCCTCAGTCAGGCCAGCGGGATGATATTTCATCCCCGCCCCGATCTGTGGGCCCTTCATGCATGGCCCCTCAACGGGTTCCCAGGAACCTCGCGAGCGGAGCACTAAAAACCATCGCTGAGGCGCGGGCGCCCTCCACGAGACGCTTATATGCCCAGAAATGGAAAGTGTTCAGTGACTGGTGTAATGCCAAGGGCCTGAACCCTGAAACATGCGAGGTTACGAATGTACTCGATTTTCTACAAGGGCTTCTGGAGGCGGGTCGCACCCCCTCCACGCTCAAAGTATATGTGGCGGCCATCACAGCGTCACACGACCCTGTAATGGAACGTCCATTGGGAAGAAACGACCTAATTATTCGTTTCCTAAGGGGCGCCAGGAGGATGAACCCTTCACGCCCCCCCTCAGTGCTGATCTGGGACTTAGCTACTGTCCTAGACGCTCTTAAAGGGCCCCCGTTCGAACCACTCCGAACAGTGCACCTTAAACAGCTCTCGCTCAAGACTGCGCTCTTGCTGGCACTCGCCTCGGTCAAGAGAGTGGGCGACCTGCACGCGCTTTCGACAAGCGCTGCCTGCCTAGAATTCGGACCTAACGACTGCAGGGTTGTCCTTAGACCGAAACATGGGTATATTCCTAAAGTGCTCACCACTCCCTTCAGAGCACAGGTTATCTCCCTAACTGCGCTTTCGTCTCCAGCAGACGAACACGACGCTAATCTACTCTGCCCCGTTAGGGCTCTCAGAGTGTATTTGGAGCGTTCTGCCCTATTCAGACAGACAGAACAACTGTTTGTATGCTTTGGCGGCCGTACGAAAGGTTCCGCCGTTTCAAAGCAGAGAATCTCTCACTGGATAGTCGAAGCTATAGCGCTGGCTTATGAAGCTAAGGGACTTCAATGCCCCTGGGGAGTCAAAGCACACTCCACCAGGAGTGTGGCTTCTTCCTGGGCATGGTCGAGCGGGATACCGATCGAGGATATTTGTGAGGCGGCAGGCTGGGCCTCACCGTCCACATTTATCAGGTTCTACAACCTACAGGTCCCGACATTGCATGCCAATGTACTATCAGCATGATACTAGTTGAACTGCGAGTTCGTATCTAGATTATGTATGTGCTTGTGTCACACTGAGCGCCTTCTAGCCGCTCTGTATTTTTTCCCACATATAAAGCTCGCCTCTGCCGGCTAGTTGGATGATAACTTTGCTTTTCAGCTCAGGCACCTGCCTCTGGCTATTATAAGGCGAAGTTCAGCACGCACGGCGTTTTGCATGGTGTTCCCATAGCGTAAGCTACTTACGCAATAGGAGAGACCTCTCGAAAGGGAACGACTCGGTTACTAACGTAACCTCGGTTCCCTGAGAGGAGGGAACGAGTATTGCGTAAGCTGCCATGCTTGTGCTTGGTTAGTTCGCTTCAGTCGTTTTAACCTAAAGAACTCTCATGACGGGGCGCCCAGTATATAGCTCTTGGCCACGCCCATCTTGGCGGGCTCTGACGCGCGCGGGCGCGAAGCGCGCTCATTGGTCGCGCATTCAAAGTCGCCCCGTCATTGGTTCGAGCAAGTTGCCGCAGCACAGCCAATGACCGAGCTCCTTCGTTCATTGCTGTCAGCTGTGCAGCTGCAATGCGTTTTACATAAAGACTTCAATATTCTCGAGAAAAGGAGTTTTCCCATAGCGTAAGCTACTTACGCAATACTCGTTCCCTCCTCTCAGGGAACCGAGGTTACGTTAGTAACCGAGTCGATTCCCTGGTTCAACAACGTCACACAGTGGGCAGCGGGTAAATGTTGTTTTCTAGTTTACGAAACGTCCTCCTTTTATCCTTTATTATAGTGTATTAGTTCCGATTTTTGTTGTCTAAATAACAGTAAATTGTTTGTGATATAACTATCAATTTATAGATGGAGTATTTTTAAAGAATGGCCCGAGGCGGTGTTAAATAGATTGTTCCCTTTACGTTATTAAACCCTTAACGATATTTTATTATTTTCAAATGTATTTTCTGTCATAGCAGCGAATATTATTTATAATTATAATTATTATTAATCAGAAGACTTTCAGTCGTTACCACGGCAACGATACATCACGTTACGCACGCTTCTTACCCATAATAATTTATTTCACCCGCCACCTGTCTACAGTAAGTAGTATCTGAACCTAATGGGGTGTTTGTTTGTTAAAAAGCACGCAAAACCTTTGCTGTTATTTATTTAGTTGTAGCCCGATCTGTGTAGCGTTTCATCCCTGGAGATTAGGTTGAATTTGTTAGTGTTGCATTATCATTTACACGGCTAAATTACCCGCCGAAGTAACTGCCAGCCAAATGACAGCTGTCCCCATCACTGGATTGTGGGAGTAGCATCTGCCTGCAAAAACGGAGGCTGCATTTTCAGGACCCACTTCTAGGACCGCATTTCTAGGACCCTAGGTTTTTAGTGACAACGCCACCTACCGAATTAGAGGACCAGCGAAGATGGATGACATTCAGAGTGTGAGTATCAAATGCGAATCAATTTTTATTTGTTTAACTTTAAAAAACAATTGTGATGCATTTCATTGGAAAGTTAACGTTGCCAACGTGCTGGTGATTTGCTAAACAGTCTTGAATGCATAGCCATCATATATTAGCCTCTAATGCTGGAAAATGAATTGTTAGCACGTTCATTTAACGGAACTGTTGCATGATAAGCCTGTGTTGACTTATTTACAGCACAATAAACTGTAGCATGTTCGTTCTGAAAGCTTGTTAATTACTCATTGTTTTTCCATTTTAATTCAGTTAAAATAATCTTAATGTTTTCACTGTCACGTGCTCACAGTCAGCCTGTTTAATGTTACCCACAATACATGTTATGTGTACGTCTCTTCATTTTGACATGGTTTTATAAAGTTGGTTGAGACATATGACATTTTAATAGTCAGACATATCAGAGAGGCCATTATAATAATTGACTGTTAAAATCCCACGTGTTAGATTAAGTAATTTACTGTATACTGTACTCTATATGAAGTGCTATCAAGGACACAGCTCAGGGTAGGCAATAGTATGACAAAAGATAAATAAATAAATTGGTTAAGTACTAGGCTTAGGCCACATCACAATGTGTGCTTTAAATCGTATATGTATATATGGTCAGGAAAAGTCGTGTCAATAATGTTATTTCTATTCAGATTTCTTGCATCTCTCTCTATTTTTTTTTTTTTCTCAGTTCAGATGGGCTTTATTGACATGAGTGTTTCTAGAACCTTTTTTCCCACAACATCAAAATCATTTTTTTCCAAATCTTTGAACAGTATGCAATAATTGTATTATGAACATTAATTGGTATGAAGATTGAGATAATTATTTTTATCATTATCATTACTCTGTGGTAACTAAGATCTTTTAAATATAAAATTTAAAATTAGAGAGTAGAACATGTTCAACTAAATGTTCCTTATTTTTTTTTATTATTTTTTTTTTATTATGTAATCCAATACATACAAGTAACTGACACAACAAAAAACATAAAGGTCTCATACATAAACATTAACATGTAAACATGAAAATAACATAGGCCTACATAAACGTGTGTGTGTGTGTGTGTGTGCATGTATTACTGGGTGTGTAAGTGGAAATAACTTAACAGAAGAAAATCTTACAGATACAACAGACATGATGAAAATGAACTAAATAGTAATAATAATAATAATAAAAAAAAAGATTTAATTAAATTAATTAAAAAAAAAAAAGAAGAAAATAAAATAAATAAATAAATAAATGAAAAAGAATTAAGGCTAATATGGTAAAAAAAAAAAAGATGTCTCTGATCTTCCCTTGGCCAAGACGCACTACAATGGGCTACTAGGCGATAAGACGATGTGCACCGGGGCCTGGGGCCCAAGGACCCCCCATCACTCACCACCAAGAACACTCCCCACCTCCGGCCGTCACACACATGCCATGCTTACCCTGTTTGTTTGTTGTTGTTGTTTTTTTCTTTTTCTTTTTTTCTTTCCTTTTTCCCCTTTTTGTTTTTTTTTGCTCGTGATGGATGTATATGCATGTCAGCTAGTGTGTTGCATTAAAAGAAAAAAAAAACGAGACGTGTAGCGTGGAACCAGCTCCATGCAAACCCAGGTCACCACGATCATGTCTTGCTTATCTTGCTTAGGCCTATGTGTTTTTTTTGTTTCCTTTTATTTCGTTTTTTTTTCTCATTCCTTGTTTTAAGCAATTAAATGAGTATGTATCTCGAAATGTAATGCATTAAGAAAGGTAAGACATGTAGTACTTAGCCTGACAGAAAACCAGAAACGCAGGGCAAAAGAGTACAGGCAGACGGAGTGAAGGTACTATCTCAAGGCCCCAGGCTCCACACTTGCCCAGAACTAATGACAAATGCATAGGGATCAAGAAACAGCATACACATACATGGTGTATACTGTTTCCAGAAACAACATACACATATACAAGCCCAACTTGGGTTCAGAAACAGTATACACATACATATATATACACAAAAAAAAAAAAAAATAATAAATTAATAAAAAATAATAATAAAAAATAAAAAAAATAAAAAAAACACAAATAATAATAAATAAAATGGATTTAGCTAGTCAATAAGTGGTGTAACTGTATGATAATAGTTATGTAATGTGACTGTGTAGAGTAAAAGAGAGAAAAGAGAGAGAGAGAGAGGGACAAAAAAAAAAGGGAAAAGAGAGAACCAGATGATTAGAGGATATTTTGTGTCTTAAAATAATAAGAGAAAATCAAAGTTTATAGCAAAGGTTCTATTGGATATGTACGTGGCCCTAGTCTTAGGGTAAATTAGAGTTAAGTTAAAGTTAAGAAGGTATCCCAGGTTTCATTAAAAGCTAGGGTTGGGTACCGAAACGCGGTTCCAATAGGGAACCGGTTCCGACGTAAACGGTAGTAACCAGACCGAATTAGAACGAAAATTTCGGTGCCTGACTGACTCTCTGTCTTACATGCGCTTCATGAGGCACACGAGCGCAAGGTCTCTCGCTCTCTCCCTCTCCGCCGTGCGCGCGCTATACGGCTTGGAGCACAGTCTCTTCTGTCTCGCATGCGCGCTCTTGCTCGCTCGCTCGCTCTTGATTCCGGGAGATTTTAACTAATTTACGGGCATCAGTGTAAAATTACGCGTCAGAACGCCCTCTCTGTATCGAAAGCCAAATGGTTCAGAATTCGCGTGCATTTGATCGGCGTATAAATATTAAAACGCCGTCTTCATAACGCCGCCAGGCGTTAAATAAGCGCCGTCAGGCGATAAGTTAACGTCACACGCCGCCACGCGTTAAACGCCACTAGCTGAGAGATGTTAAATTGACGCCACACGCCACTCAAAATGCAGATTTATGAGCTCATCTACATGGCCCTCCTCTTCTGAGTTTGAGGACTCTACGGCAAGTCGGAGAAGACAATCCAGTTTGGAAGAGCGCGAAAATGGCAAGAATTTGTTTTGCGGTGTAAACTCACTGTAAATGACTATGATGCAGGGACGTGCGGTCAGGGTAGGCAGGGTAGGCAGTGCCTCACCAAAGGAAATGTTGACATTACATTTATTAATTCCAAGAGCTTTATTAATTCACCACATTATTAATTGCATTTATTTTATTCCAAATATAAATTTTTCTAACAAAAAATTTCAGGAATACACATATAATATACTCCTTTTGCCATTGTTTGCTCCTAAAAATCATTGTTTCGTTCAGAAGATCCAAGGCCATGGCCATTGAGGCAGAGGTTAGCAGTGCCTCTTTGGTCCATAGAACGTAGTTTATGTAGATTCGCGCATGCGCAGTCAGTTCTCATGCTGTCTTGAATTATCAACATTGAGGCAGAGACCGAGCTTGCTTCATGTCACGTGATCCACTCGCTCTCACTCACTCTGCGCTTCCCGCTACTTAGCACCTAGCGGCGCCTAGCGTTGGAAGCGTCCTATGAAGAAAAAAGAGCTGTGATCGGCAAACGACCGTGGTTGTAGACGATCGTCCATGCGTCTATCCATCTGGACAAAGATGTCAATTACTGTGTTGTAAAAGTCCTCTTTGTTGGGTGTATTTCTCAATTTCATGAGTCTCTCCTTTTCAATGGAAATAAGAGCCAAGGAGGAAAGTATGTTCTGCTCCATTCACGTCAGATGCGCCCGCGCCATTGGATGTGCAGTTGCCGCAGCACAGCCTATTATGAGCGAGCCATACGCTCACTGTGCTAACGTTAGCTGTGCAGCTGCAAATGCGTTTTACAAATAGGCTTCAGTAAATCGAGGAAAAGGAGTTTCGTCTACAAATAAAAGTAAGCACCCCCTTTAAAACGTAAATTATTTATTTATTATTTTTAAAACCCTTATATTGGCTTGTGTGTGTGGCATAGGGTGGCAAATGCCACCCTAAAAGAAAGCCTTGCCACCCCTGCTGCCACCCCAGTTGGCAGCAACAAATTAAAAGTTGTGGCCAATTTGACATTTTACGAGCGCGAATCTCCAATGTCCGACTGCAGTGAATGCAGCACGAGATGACGTCAGAGCGGCAAGAGACTGATTTGTTTTGAAAACTGTTTGCTTCCCCTCTCACACATCTGCCACTCATCACCTGTATCTTGCCTTAATGTCTTTCCTGTGATAATGCCCCTTATTTCTATCATACTTCTATCTCCTATTACGTGAGATGACATTGTATGGTCACTTATTCCCAGTGGTTAAATTGGGCCGGGGCTTAATCTCGTTGACGATCGCGCACCGCTCGCGCATGCGCATCTAGGTGACACGGATAAATGTACGCAGCAATATGTAATGAATGTTCCTGGGAGATCCGTTGCGCGGGATGTGGAATCGCGCAAAAGTTCCAGAAATGTACAAAAAGTGCCCTGGCCTTGATTGACAAGGTAAGGAAAGTAAGATTAAATTAAATAACCAAGACTAGGTTGACCATGTAATTTTTCTCAGGAGATGTTTTGAGCATTTTACTTCAGACACCGGATTATCAGCAAACTGACAAGAGAACTGCTAACTTAGCTGGCTACTCAAAATAAACTAGCAATCTATTCAGTCAGTATATTTGTATTTGATCTGTGTGAATTACAGAAATATAAGACTTGATAGACCTACTTTTAGCTACCAAGCAACCTTTCCACAAGGATAGATTGATCTTAATTTTTGTGACTTGTGCATACCTTGATGTGAAATGACGCAGAGTAGGCTGTGTGTGTGTTTGTGTGTGTGTGTTGTAGTTGTAAAGAGAGAGAATGGGAGATGAAGTGTGTGTGAGGTGGACCTGGTCACCACAGACCCAACCCAGATAGCACACTTCTATTTGATGTGATATTTACATCTGGAAGACGTATTTTTAAGAGTGTTTGCTCATCTGCAATACGTCTATAGGACGTTTCCTGTCAGATGTCAAATAGACGTTTAGAAGATGTCAGTTTAACATGCATTCTAAATCATTACATCTTGAAGACATCTTCTAAACGTCTATTTGACATCTGACAGGAAACGTCCTATAGACGTATTGCAGATGAGCAAACACTCTTAAAAATACGTCTTCCAGATGTAAATATCACATCAAATAGAAGTGTGCTATCTGGGAAATCTTCTCAGCTGTTGTCATATGCTGCACTGTCTCTTCATGTGGCACATTATGTTTGGCACATTGTATGGGTCACTATATATCATAACAGGGTAATACAATGTGTAATCAAGTGATGACTGATTAACAGTAATGTAAATGCTAAATGTCCTAATACCTGTTGATACTACAACAATGCAAAGTATATGCTTTTAACCTGGCAGTTTTCCACATATCATGTAATACTCAATTTCTCCATTTCTTTGCACAAAACTCTCCAGAAAGTGCCATTTAATGGTTTATTTTTCAAAAAAAATCCCAGGGGGGCATACCCCCGGACCCCCCTAGGGAGAGCACCCCCACATAATAATTCCCAATTTAACCCCTGCTTATTCATAATATGAACTGTTTCACATGAAACCTCAAATGCAAGACATGATTCCATGAGATTAAGTTTGTCTGTACGAGTTTGTAAATGGCAGCCTGTGCCCTTTTGTAGTGTGTACATACCATTTCTCATCAAATAGTGATAACTATGATTAAATTCAGTATATACGTCTGTCATATGTTGCCACCCCTCAAAAATTACTGCCTCCCTCTCGCCACCCCATAAATGTTTTTCTAGATCCGCCCCTGTGTGTGTTGTCTGATGGTGGTCTAACAGATAGGCCTGCTGTGCGTTGACACCAAAATGTTCTCTCTTCCATACCCTGGTGCGCCGTCACCTCTGCCACATTTGTACTGTAGGTCTATCTGTGCGATTATGTTGCATTTCGTAAGGGTTAAAATGCTGTTTTGTAGTTCTCTTTTTTTATCCTGGTGCGCCGTCGCCAGACGCTCATTGCGTGTCGGTGTGTGGGCCTAGTGCAGTTTGTAGGAGCGATAATAAGCTGTTTTTGTACATTAAAGCTGTACTGCTGACACAATGTTTTCTGACTGTAACGTTAGCCTATTAAAATCCTGGTGCGCCGTCACCAGAGTGACCAGACCAGTAGTGTGTGTGTGGCTGTCTGTGCGCGTTTGCGAAGGAGTATAGGCTGCTTGTCGGTTCGCTGACAACGCGCCGCCTCCCTCTTACTGTGTCCCGCACAAAACATTTGTTTGTTGTATAAGTCATAAGATAGATGTGTCCATTAATTTGATCATTAGATTTGATTGTGCATTAGCCTCACATATGACTGACTTTGCTGGATGCAGGCAGCGATGTGATGATGCCTGATATGAACATGGGCTGCTACATTAACTGAATGAATATAAGAACATATATACCACATATAGGTCACAGCCTACCCATGACAAGATTTCACCGCACGTTACTGCTATGATGTAAATGAATTTTGTTCAAGAAAAAATAAAAACAAGAGCTTAAGATCCGGCGCAGCACCAGATGTAGTCTGGCTCGCCCCTCCCGTTATCAGAGACAAGAAAAATGTCTGAGTCAAATAATTGCAGACGTCTAACTGCGATTAGGGATAGCATAAATGCCCAGCTCATTTGCGCATAAATGTCCCTAGATTTCCCTTTATGCGATCCCTTAAATTCTTTTTAAATTATATATAACAAAGTTCGGGAGGAACATGTTCAGATAATCAACCAAATCAACACGGGATGAGTTAATCAACTCATTGAGTGCGATAGGATTGAGTAAGCAGTTTGGCTTATTACTATTAATGTCGCTGTCTTCACGAAGTGCTGAAATGTCAATCACTAGGCTATACAGTATCATCATAACATGGCCTAGTCAGGAAAAGAAGACCCAAAAGTGGGAATTTGTAGCAAATCAAACTTTATTTTTATGGGTTGGCCTGTCTGACTGTACGACTCCCGGCCTAATGGTGTCCCGCATTAGCCTAAATAATTCGTAACATTAAGCATTTAAATTAACTGAAATAAAGCTAAAATTAGGCTAAATAAAATGGGCCTTTAAATTATGGGCATATATATTAATTTAAAAAAATAAAAATAACGAAAATTAGAAATGTTGCCTTGCAGACTGAAATAAATTTGAAGCTCTAAAATTATGAACTGGAAAGAAATAAAAACTTAAACTTAAATAGGCTATAGCTAAATTATATATAGGCCTAGATAATTAAATATAGCCTAAATTAAACCTAAATAGCAATTTTAAATAATTTTTTTTTAAATGACAAAAGCACATAACGAAATTGCTTCAAATTAAACTAAAATTACCACGAAAAATAAAACTAAAACTAATTCAAAATCAAGATATAAATAAGATATAAATAAATAAATAAAAATAAATTAAAAATAAAAATAACTGCAGGTCTCCGCAGTCACGTAGCCTAAATGAAAACTATGAAAGCCGTGTGACCGGCCAACTGATAAAAATAAAAATAAAAAATAAATAAATGATTCCCTCTGATCTTCTGTTTCGTTAATAAAGTTTGATTTGGAACATATTCCTTCTTCATTTATTCATTTCCTGACTATGGCCATGTCATAATGATAGACAGCCTACATTTCAGCACTTCGTGAAGACAGCGACATAGCTATAATGAAGCGCTTAGAGATCGTGTGAATTGCATGTTCAGTTGAATTTGAGAACTTATATGCTAAAATATACACTTACAGCTCTGATGTGAAAACCTGTAAAATAAAAATCTGAAATTGAATGTTGAGATTTGCACTCGCAGAATCACAAACCTGCATTTCTGAATTTGAAATTATTATAAGATGTAAACTGCAAATTCCAAAAACAGGTCATTGTGCTATAAAAGTAATATTTTTCCGGAACATTTTTGCCTTGTGCTGCAAAGTGCATTTGTTAAATATATCTGAGTTGATTTGGGCTCAAAACACGAAATGGGCAGAGAGTTAATGATGAAAGACATCAGGCCCTGGATTATCAGAGTAAAAGGCGAGTGCAGTCATTTACAGTGTGTTTACACCGCAAAACAAATCATCTCCTTGCCATTTTCGTCCGCTTCCAAACTGGATTGTCTTCTCCGACTTGCCGTAGAGTCCTCAAACTCAGAAGAGGAGCGGCCATGTAGATGATCTCACAAATCTGCATTTTGAGTGGCGTGTGGCGTCAATTTAACATCTATCAGCTAGTGGCGTTATTTTAACGCGTGGCGGCGTGTGACGTTAACTTATCGCCTGACGGCGCTTATTTAACGCCTGGCGGCGTTATGAAGACTGCGTTTTAATATTTATACGCCGATCAAATGCACGCGAATTCGGAACCATTTGGCTTTCGATATCTCTGTGCCGATTGTCTGAAGCCCATATAGAATCACGCCAATTCGTTGGCTGATGGCGCGGGCGCCGCCTCGACGCTCGCTCTCGCGCGCCATCATCTGCTCCTCAGATTTCTCTGCCGAAAAAGGAAGCTTGTCGGCAGCGCGAGGAGCTTGGCAGCAGGGGCGGACTGGCCATCTGGAGCACCGGGACTTTTCCCGGTGGGCCGGCCCGGTACACAAATATATATATGTAAAACAATGACGGAAATCATATTACATTTTTTACGCAAATGGATGAGGGAATCGATCGCGCGGGCGCGGCTGACAAGGAGTGTGTTTCGTGTGCATGCATGTGACTGTCCCTCCCTGTTAATTAGTTTGGTCTACTCCAGGAGTGTCCAAACTCGGTCCTGGAGGGCCACTGTCCTGCAGAGTTTAGTTCCAACTTGCCTCAACACACCTGCTTGTAAGTTTTTAGCATGCCTAATGACCTTCAACAGCTAATCAAGACCTTGATTAGCTGTTTCAGGTGTGTTTAATTGGGGTTGGAGCTAAACTCTGCAGGACAGTGGCCCTCCAGGACCGAGTTGTTTTTTTTTTTTTTTTTTTTTTTTTTTTTTTCCTCCAGGACCGAGTTTGGACACCCCTGGTCTACTCCGTTGCGTATCTTGAAACACGCCCTCTTTAACGTCCTGGAAAAACACAACACCAAGCCGCGCAGATGAAAGCCGACTCCCTCGCCTCGCATGTGTCGTGGGAAAAAAGCTCCATTTGAACACGAGAGAACTACAGCCGACTGTTAGCTAAAATGCGCGTTCTGCGCCTGGGTGTAAATGAAACAACTGTCTATTTCTGCAGATATATTCGTCTACATTCGTCATTCAAAAAGAGAAACCGACTCTGCCCGCTGCAGTGCGTGCTTACCGTTTTGAATCCTGCTAAAGACTTTCTTTATTCCACTCCGCTCATGTTAATATTTAAATATTCGCCAAGGAACACTCAGGTAAGAAGACATAACATTAGAACAGCCATGGATGAAAACGGGAAGAAAAGAAAAGGTGAAGATGTAAGTTACGCGTTAAAAAAAGCAATAGAGGTAGATCCTGTGAAATGCTTCAAATTAACAATTATACATTTGGCGCGAAGAGTAGCAGTTCAACAGGCTCTGAAGGCTCTAGCTCCCCCTTACTAGCTTTGTGTTACTTAAAATAAATGTTTAAATAGCATTTATTTTTGTATTGTGTTATATTTTTATGCTATAAGTGGTGTTAAAAAATATTCTGCACATTAATGGGCCAATTTGTTATGATGTGGGATGTGGTGGTACGGTGGCCGAGAAAGCTCAACGCGTTGCAACTGAAGAAAACCCATGCAAATAGAAGAAAACGCATGCAAATAGAAAAAAAACCCGCAATCTTCATCAGTTTCACAACACACCTGTGCTCCAAATACTCACAACACCACCCAAATACAGAAACGCGCTGCAAAAGCTCACAACACAAATACAGAAATGCGCTGCAAATAACACAGACCACAATGGAAATCTTTCCAGGGGAACCAAATAAATGACTAACCCGGCAGGTGCTTACAGCTTAAAATTCTACTTTATGTATTTATTTATTTTTGCAAAACATACAGAGATTACATTTTTATGACATACAACTTATATACAATATACAAAATGTATTAACAATATGTCCAATGTCATCAGAATACAAATGAGAAAAGAACAATGAGCTGAAAACTAAACTAAATAAATAAAAAAAGATAGAGAAGAAGAACAAGAAGGAAAGATATTGCCCTTCGAAGGGAGTAGGGCATAGGGAAGCTCACGGGCAATAAGCACGTCCCAGCCGGGTTCGTCACTTTTTTTCCCCCGGAAACATTTCCGTTGTGGTCTGTGTTATTTGCAGCGTGTTTCTGTATTTGGTTGTGTTGTGAACTTTTGCAGCGCGTTTCTGTATTTGGAGCACACGTGTGTTGTGAAACTGATGATGATGTTTTTTTCTATTTGCACGCGTTTTTTTCTATTTGCACGTGTTTGCTTCAGTTGCAGCGCGTTGAGCTCTCTCGGCCACCGTACGGTGGGCTGCTGTGGGCCAGAAAGTCCAGGGCCACTTTTTGGTCCCAGTCCGCCCCTGCTTGGCAGCGAACGCAGCGTCTCGTTCTCTATTCAGAGAACATAGGTTACACCAGTAACCAGAGACGTTCTCTTTTATAGGTTCACTCAACGCTGCGTAGCGAAGACGCAGTGGGAACGAAATACCAAACTCGCCAAGCTAAGCGCTGCCGTAGTACAACGACCAGATAACTTACATGACTGGTTCAAGCTGACAAAACATGGGAACCTGGAGCCATGTCGACATTAGATTACCCTGGTAGTAATCTTCATTAATCTCCAGTATTGTTTGATACAATATTGTTTTATTTGATATTATGTAAATGTGAATTTTTATTTTTTATTGGTTTATTTATTATTATCATAATTATGTTCTATTTATATTGTTTAAAGATTTAAGTTAATATTGTGTCCAGTTTGGCCCTGTAAATAAAATGGTATTATTTTTTTGACAAAGTGTGTGCGGTTTCGTTTTCTTAAATAACCGGTTCAAGAACCGTTTAAGCACCGGAACCGTTTAAAAAATACCGAGTAGGTACTGGTATCGGATAAAACCCAACCGATACCCAACCCTATTAAAAGCTGATATCTTGTTTGTTTTATAGGTGGTTATTTTTTCTAGTGAAATATATTCTGTAAGTAAATTAATCCAGTGGGTGATGTGACAGGAATTCTTGGATTTCCAGTTTTGAAAAATTACTTTCTTAGCAACAGCTAGAGAAACGAGTAGTGGGTTTTTATATGTATTTGGTAGCATAATTTGTATAGTATCACCTAGTAGGCATAGTGTAAAATCTTTCCGTGGCAGGGACAGCTGCCACCGAGACCTGTCACTCCACCCGTCACCGCTATTGGCAGCTGTCACTCGACCTGTCACCGCTATATGCGCCTGTCACTGGACCTGTCACCACTATTGGCAGCTGTCACTCGACCTGTCACCGCTATATGCGCCTGTCCCGCGACCTGTCACCACTATTGGCAGCTGTCACTCGACCTGTCACCGCTATATGCGCCTGTCCCGCGACCTGTCACCGCTATTGGCAGCTGTCACTCGACCTGTCACCGCTATATGCGCCTGTCCCGCGACCTGTCACCGCTATTGGCAGCTGTCACTCGACCTGTCACCGCTATATGCGCCTGTCCCGCGACCTGTCACCGCTATTGGCAGCTGTCACTCGACCTGTCACCGCTATATGCGCCTGTCACTCGACCTGTCACCGCTATTGGCAGCTGTCACTCGACCTGTCACCGCTATATGCGCCTGTCCCGCGACCTGTCACCGCTATATGCGCCTGTCCCGCGACCTGTCACGGCTATATGCGCCTGTCCCGCGACCCGTCACCGCTATACGCGCCTGTCCCGCGACCTGTCACCGCTATATGCGCCTGTCACTCGACCTGTCACCGCTATATGCGCCTGTCCCGCGACCTGTCACCGCTATATGCGCCTGTCACTCGACCTGTCACCGCTATATGCGCCTGTCCCGCGCCCCGTCACGTCTGTACGAGCCTGTCCCGCGCCCCGTCACGGATATATGCGCATGTCCCGCGAGCTGTCACGGCTATACAAGCCTGTCCCGCGACCCGTCAAGGGCACGGCTATGGTGTCTTTTTGCCATTAAATCTAACAATGTTTAGGCTAGATTTTTTTTGAAAACATCAATGTTAATGAAAAACAGTTAGGCTATTATATTGCATTAAAGAGGCCATTTTTGTCTAAAATACACAGTGATGTAGTTGCTTTGCAACCGAGTTATAACAGTAACCTAAAATGCTGCAAAAAATGCAATATATGTATAAAAACAAAGAATGTTTATTAGTTTTTCACTTACAATTTCTTGTAATAAAACTTCAAAAAAGTCCCCTATTGAAATTTGCATGCGTATGAAATATTTTATTTACATACATTTTTATAAATATATTACTGTAAATATATATATATAAACATGTATTTAAAATTAATATTTCAATAACAATCTTTACATAAATATGGATCTTTACAAAAACATAATTTGGAAACAGGGCATGAAACAGATTTTGCAGAGGGCCTTCCCTGCTTTTGGACCAAAAGCACAGTTGCTCAGTTGTAGCCGACCTCCCTTATCACACAGGACGATTATGCCTTCAAAACCATGGTGGATTTGATTGTTTCACCCTTTAAAAGAAAAATAGGTCAGGGGTATACATTTTTTGTAAATGTTTTAAGGAGGAAAAAACAACAACAACAGTAAAATAAAGATGTACTCCAAAGCAAAGTTTGACTGTAAAGCCATTTCTGCCTGGAACCTGTGAAAGCCCTCAGTCTTGTGCAGAATTAACAGTGTTAGCTTTAAAAGACAAGAAGATGCAGTTATGAAAGGTACATGTACAGTTCATTTAATGCTATTGTCAATGTACTGTATCAAAGTGTCTGTATATGTACCTCAGGGGTCAAAACATCAAGAATGTAGGTTGTGTTTTCCAGGGAGTCTCTGGGCAATTGTGTTACCGTGTATAATCTTTCAATTATCCTCTCAGTCTGTAGCAAAACAATTGTTAAAGTTGTACTTTAAATCTGTATACAGACTTGTATTCTTGGTTCAAAATAAATAAACAAACACAAGCTTATTTTTACTATATAAATTGTTAAACAAGGCAACAATATGAAATTGTACCTGTTCTTCATCAAAAAAACAAAACTTTTCACTGAGCTTCATCTTGAGCTTTGGAGAAAATGTTGGATGTTTAAATAAAAACATCCTGTTGGACCGGATTGTGTCAGTCCTCAGGCCTTCGTGTAAATTCTGGAATGTTATATAGTTACAGAAGTTAGACAAGTGTAAGACATATATATGTGTGTGTGTGTTTATTAATCTAAATGTATAGTGCCCCTCAACAAGCTCTAACAGATTACATTGCTATACATTATGTAATCTCATGAACACCATTACAAAAGTGAAATGTAAATGAGAGACTATCTCTTTGTAAATAACAATACTCAAAATGATACAGCTAGGATATAAGATGGTTCGCTTAGTCATTTTTAATATTTACCAAGATCTCTTGATCCTCTGGTGGCCTTGAAGTTTTAAATTTTACAGATCTCAATAATGTGTTTAAGATAAAATGGATAATCGAATTTATTAAAAATAAAGATAGTGTATGGAATGTTTTCCCGAATTACATATTTAACTCTTTGGGTGGCATTCATTTTCTTTTAAAATGTAATTTCTCAGTTGAAAAAATCCCTGTTAAACTGGCAAACTTTCATAAGCAGGCACTGCTGGCGTGGCAATTAATCTACAAACACAACTTTTCACCACCTCGTTGTTTAATATGGAACAACAAAGATATCTTGTACAAAAAAAAAGTCAATAAGACATGGTACGACAATGGAATTCTTACTGTTAATCAGTTGCTTAATGAATAGGGTTTACTTTTAACATATTCTGAATTTCTCAATAAATTTTTGATTCCTGTGAGGCCAAAAGAATATGCTATTATTTTTGATGCAATCCCTAGCAGAGGTGTATCACTATTACGAAATCCTGGATTCTATCCTATAAATGTTGATCGTCAAACCAGTTTTTGTAGTGATACAATATTTATTGGGGATATTTATATATTAATAGATAAATGCAGTAACAAATATATTAGAAATACTTTAAAAACAAACTATTTGCCTTGTTCAACGGGGTTTTGATCTACTAAATTTTAAAATATTAACTGGAAAAGAGTATGGTCTATACCAGCAATTCCAAAACTGTGGTCCGCGGACCACTAGTGGTCCGTGAGGGTACTGCAGGTGGTCCGTGGAAAGGCAAAATAAAATATAAAATAATATTTTTTTACCTTCATTTTACCAGGAAATTCCCATAAAAAAACAAAAAGTAAAAAGAATATGTAGGCCTATATTGATATAAAATTTAAATTAAATTGTCAAGTTATTGTGTGATTACTAAAATAGGCTAGTGGCGCTCGGCCGTGACGTTCAAGTTCAGTGCTGTTAGAACCACAACATGGATCGTGGATAGCAACAGGTTCTTCATCAGGGCTCTCAAGTGTCACACATTGAGCGTGACAGTCACTCATTTCGGTCTTTTGTCACGCACTCCCACCACACATTGTATTTCTCACGCAGAAAAACTATTTATAATATATTTAATATGCCGCAGCGCCCAAAATTTCTCTGGCCGCGCCGCTCTAACTATGGAACCGTCACCCCTAAAATCCACTGGATCCGTCTACGGCGCGGAACGTCAGCGTCGCGGATGCCGGAGCTAATCGCGGCCATTATAGTCAATGCTCTTAAGTCCACCAGCTGCGGACGCAGCGCGTCTCAGAAGCGTCTCTCCGCTCCGCTCCGCAGAGAATAGGTAGTAGCAGGTCTATTTTCGCCGCTTGCCGCGTCAAACATCGTACCGGGCAGGTATTTTACACTTAAAGCCCTGTTTTAAGATCGTTTGAAACGATCTTAAAACAGGGCTTTAAGTGTAAAATACCGAACTTGTCCTTTAAACAGGAAACTAAACAGCCAATAGGTGGCGACAAGTGACCGTCTTAATTAGTGAACCATTGAGTCATTCATACAAAAGATTCGTTCAAAACGCTGAATCATTCAGTAACAAAACACACGCTGCTGTTGCTTCCCTTTGAAATTATTTTCGTCGGTGAAATAGAACAAAAACAACGCGACATTGTTACCAGAAATACACTACCCATTATCAATCGCTGTTTACATTGAATGTAATAAAAATCACAATTATTGTCCGATCGGGCAAGTAAAATTATCTTTCACTTGCCCTTTCGTCCCGGACAAGCGTTATGTCGAGCCCTGAGTTCATTCATGTTTTTTTGTGTGGTGCTGTAAAACGGAACAGGTGATCGGTTCACAGCGATCTGTGTGACTGTCACGCATCATTAGAGCGCCAAAAAACATCACAACAGCTTGAACGACGTCTATGGTCTCACTCCAGTCTAATTAGCACATTCCCAATTATTATTGTGAAGTTTAACGTGCTTGCAACTTCACCCCCGCCCCATCATTTATCATCATGGGAGGAATGCTCGGAGGCGGCACACTCAAAATCCATCTTGCCAGCAACAAGTGATGCAGCGTCCTCTGCCTGATCCGAAGAAGCCCCAGGCTGTGCTTCAGAATCAGACAAAAGGAAATCCCGATCTGGAGAGAGAGCAAGCGAACGGAACAGACCCGTCTCTCGCTCCTCAGCCAAACCGACTCGCGAACTTTAATAGAGAAAAACTCACAGCGATGGGCCGTAAACAGGGAGGCACGCATCTCCTGATTGTTTGTGACATGATGTTCTCTTTTTTTTTCTCTCTCTCTCACTGAGAAAGTTTCTCCACACTGACAACTGGAATTTCAACTCCTAACAAAGCAGACAGATGGAGAGTGTCACACACACACACACACACACACACAATGCGGTCTCTAGGACAAAGACACCTGGAACGTTCAGAAATGTTTAATTTTATTTAAATGACTGTGGCAGGATGGGTTAGCACCCCTCCCACCTGTTTGAGTTTTGACCAATGGCCTGCCACCTGTGGCGTATAAGAGCACGGGCATGAATCGCGGGGTAACACTTTCTGTTTTGTTTGTAGGCACTCACTGAAGGTTATAGCGGCGTCCCCAATGAGTATTAGATGCTCTGTGCTCCTCAAAGTGCTGATTGCTTCAACGCCCGGTGCTTCATCATAAAGTGCTGTTTGCTCTGTGCTTCATCTGACTGCTGTTCTGTTTCCACTGATTATCCCGCGTCGAGCACGGGACTGATGCGCTTTCTACGAGCTCTCATGTTGACTTAAAGTGAATTCTCAGTGCTTAAGCTCCGTGATTCAGTGATATGCTTGGAGTTTCCTTTGCTTTTTGTTTGTTTCTTTAATTGATTTTAATTTTTTCTTTAATTGATTTTAATTTTTAAGCAAGTTTTGAATGTGTACTTTTGTTCTTAATTTAATTGTGTTAAGTGAATTTACGCATTGTTTTCATCAGAATATTATTTGGTTGAGCTATGCTGTCGAATTTATGTGATCATTTTGTTTAATGATTTGTTATTTTCTTTGGGTTTTTGATTTGCGACGACTGGATTGGGACCAAGTGGTTGGCTCCTCCTTGGAATTGTAGTAATTAATTTATTATATAATTGTATTTTTGTTTTCTTTGCATATCAATGCTTTTTCTTTAATGTCTTTTTCTTTCGTTTGTTGGCAGGACCTGGGCACCTGGGGGGCAGACGAATGACCTTTTGGTGGTGGCATCCTCACTGTGTGTCGTGGTCTTCTCTGACATGAGTTGCTGAGTGTGTGCGAGTGTGTGTGTGTGTGTGTGCACTGTGAATAGTGATTTTCATAAAGGGTGATATCTTGAGACTGCCCCGGGTGGTAAGCCCAGGTTTTTCCGCTGCCAACGATAGAATCTAACAACTAGACGAGAGTGATTGCTGGTCAATGCCTTTTATACTTGTGTCTTTTAACTATTAATAAACTTTTTGTACGACTACCTATGTCTCTGAAATCCATCCATGATTAGGATCTGCGTGTGCCTTTTAGTTGGAGGTTGTTAAATTCTTGGGGTGAAATTCCTCAGGTGGCGTAGTCGGAGATAATATCAACCAGAGTTTTGGGCGTGGCTATAATTAATTGCTTCGCCCAACTCCATATATATTAGAGCTCCCCTCACACGCTTTGCCACATGACTATTTCAGAGTTGGTACTGAAATACGTTGATGATTGTGCCGGGAACTTTTCAAGCTCAACAAGGACAACTACAGCTTCAGTTTGATCTTTTGTTGAAAACGCAAATGCTCATTGATTTATTTAGAGGAGATGAAGATGTTGCTAATCTTGTTGGTGCTTTGTATGTTGCCAACAGCTTCGAGACGCACAGATGATGAGAACACAGATCAGCAGCAGCAGAAGGGCTCCTGCACCGGCTAGGATGCCCACCAGGGCCCAGAAATCAAAGCTAAAGAGTTTACTAAGACCTGGACCTGGGGCCTCATGTATCAATCTTGCGTACGCACAAAAACTTTGCGTACGCCAGCTTTCACGCTCACGGTCGGATGTACTAACAGTGAAATTAACGTGAGAATGTGCGTTCCTCCACGCCAATTTCATGTCTGGCGTACGTACATTTCTCATAGTTTTTGTTCGTTGGCGACTCTTACAGGCAATGAAGTTAAGTTGCAAACATTACACAACGAATTGTTCTACAAGTCTATCGCACTACCACCTGTGGGATGCATTGCTATTAATTTGCAATTTATAAAATAATTTACATATATTGTCACACGAGCCTTATGGGAATATTCTATCAATTATGCAATTAAGTAAGAACATATAAAAGCATATGATATTCCCATATGATGCAGTTGACCAGCCAAACATTAAAACGCAATTTGCAGCGATAGCCGGTTTTACTAATGTAATCGGAGCGATCGACTGCACACGCATTGCTATAAAGGCGCCATCTGAAGAAGAATTTGCATATGTGAATCGGAAACATTTCCATTCAATAAATGTGCAGATAATATTGGTTACCTCCGTGGCAGTCCTGTAGTAAATCCGAGTCTCCCACAGCAGCGGATACTACTCCAGAGAGTAAAGTGTCACCCATAATTGAGGCAATTCTCTGACCCCTTTACCACTGCTTGTTCTGCCCACACTTTGTCGGTGCGCAGCAGTTCTCCATTTAACGTCCACCTTTATATCAGACCATTTCTTTTTAAGGTCATTTACAGTGCGACTTTCAGATCCCACCGCATTGACGGCATCAGCCAAACTCTCCCACTCATATTTTTTCTAGGGATGCACCGAATCCAGGATTCGGATTCGGATTCGGCCGAATATTGGGCTTTTTAACGGGGTTCGGTTTCTGCCGAACCTCAGAATTTTTTTCCACCGAACCGAACCCTAGGCTTGCACTACGCGCGCTACGTCGAAGTCACCGATCAGTGAATGACATCAAAGTACCGCGTGAACGAATAGAGAGCAGACGGCTCCTTATGCTTTTGAATTGCTCTCGCGGTACTTTGATGTCCTAAACTGATCTGTCTGTGCAGCGCCGGTTCAAGTCGAACAAGCCTGTAGTGTAACGCGTTGTGTCAGGAAGAAAAATAGGGATAGCTCACAGCTAAAGTTATTGCAGAGGCCAGACAGACTCACGGAGGCGATTGGCATCTCACAACTCACACTTTATTCCACAATCGAACTTGTGTAACTGTCTGTCACACGTTCTACCGTCCACAGCGTTACTTAACAAAATAAGGTAAAAATGAGCATCAAACAGAAATAACCCGCACACATGGGCATGTGTTCGAGGCGCACAGCACATACAATACGGACTGCAGACAGTTCAACAGGGAGCGCGCAGTTCTTAAAGGGGCCACACCTTATTCCCACTCGTTACAGTAGGTGGACCGTTCGAATGCAGTAGGCTGTGAGAAAGTGAAAATGGAACTCGTGAGCAGAAAAAGTGTTGTTTGGCAGTACTTTCAGTGAAAAGAAGGCAATTCAAGTCGAGCTACATGTTCAATTTGCAATGCCGATTTGTCTCATGGTGGCAAGGACTCTAAACTATAGGCTACACAACATCGCCGCTGTTAAAATGCATAATGTTGCTTATTCTTTTTTTTTTTTTTACAGTTATAAAAGTAAAAGTAGTGTTTATTATTTACAGTAATAAAATAAAATGAAAAATCCACTTTGTTTACTTCATTAATGTGTTTACTGTGTTAATGGACTGAGGATGAGAGTAGGATTCGGTTTCGGTTCGGATTCGGCAGAATCTTAACCAGTGGATTCGGTATTCGGCCGAACCCCACAAATCTGGATTCGGTGCATCCCTAATTTTTTCCTTTTGTTATTAATTCCGGAGGACAAAGTTCCAAATATTTTTTTTTTCTCGTTTCTACCTCCGATAGTAGCACCTCCGATTCACTTTCTGTAAAGTTTCGCTTCTTGCCGCTTGCTTTAGCCATTTTCTTACTCCTTTCTTTTGCCAAAGTGGACTCATTACCATATTTAAATGTATTTAATTAAGGGAGGAGACTGGGTGGGGCGTTGTGCTCGTGCATGTGCGCTCATTTTTACCTTAATTGGGATGTACAAAGAGAATATGCGTGGGATCCTTCGTACGCAGAGATTCATACATCTGTTTTTTTTTGTGCGTACGCACATTTACAGCTTTGTCCGTACGCAATGTTTTAGTATGAATTCAACGCAAGTCTTTGTACATGAGGCCCCAGAACCTGTAAGACACAACTACATGAAATCAATAACAGACAAGTGGATCTTTAAAAAACATATATTTTAAGCTGCTTAAAATCCTACAATCTGCATCATGCGTAATACTGTAAGATCCAACTTTATTTCATGAGGGGGTCAAATGTTTGGACACACTTCATTGAATTTGCTCTTAATTAACTTTAAAAACAATTTGAGCTGAAAACTTAGAATTAGTTTTGTTGGCGAATATAGTTGTGTGAATGTATACTGTGATGGAACTTAATTAATCACAACTAACATTTCTTTTTCTTGCAGTATTAACATTTATATGCTTTTGAAAACTAAATATCCTCAAAACTTGGGCTAAAGTTTGTCTGAATCATATCTGAAAAGGGGAAATTAAACAGATGTCTAAATATATATACTCATGACTTTGAGTAACAAAGTGAAGTAATCAAGAAATTCAGATTTGCTGTAACAGAAGGGTTTGCTGAATTATACATGAATAACCAATCATATTGTAGAAAAATAATGTAGTGAATCATGTCACCTTTGCCATGCTTCTAATCTATAAAAACTGTTGTACTCTTTTTAGTGGAGGGATTCTCTCTGAAATTGGTCTGAGGTCCTCTGGCCGTGTTTAAAGCACATTCGAAGGCATTGTCTGGAGTCTGTTTGATTATTGCTCAACAGGCTAGACACTAGAGATCTCAAGTGATAGTGTTTAGTGGAGCACTAGAGACCTTATTCCCGAGAGATAGTGTTCAAACAGGTCGAGACGTGGGCCGACTCAAACAGGTATTGAAGAAAGCTATTATTAGCAGGTATTAGCAGAGTATAAGTTCATAGATGTCTGGGACACCCGGTTTAACTTAAGTCAGGTGCGTAGGGGAATTTTAACCACAACACGATTGAGTAGTGACGTAAAAGCATAATCAAGTATGCAACATGCATGTTCCTCCTTCAATAATGCTTAAAAGGCTGGAATCTACAGTATGACCCAATACAGTACCAAGTTAACCTTCTCTGGGTTGTATTTTCTCATACTTTGCTTAGTCTTTTTCCTTGTAAAGATGAGGGAATGTCAAGCATGTTGCCAAAATCAAATACCATTGAGTCTGAATGAACACAACCTTTGACATCAACATAAAGGAAGCATTTTCTTCTATTCATTTTATCTGTTAACTTTTTTTGGTGACTACATAATTCTCAGACTTGTGTCATTTCATAGTTTCCATGACTTTGATGTTGAATAAAGAACACTGTTAAAGGACAATTCCAGACAAAAATGAACCTAGGGCTAAATAACACATGGGTACCGAGTCGACCGTTCTCTGGGATGCGTTTTCATGATAATCGAATGTACCCAGTTTTAACGTTAGTTTTAGTTTGACCACAGATTAGCTTATAACGCTAGTGTATGGGGCATAGAATAAGTAAAAATCGCTAGTTGATACCACTAACAAGGCTAAAAATAGCCCCACACTAACACGGTAGCATAAATGAGGGTCCCTAGAGACCAGTCGAACCACGAACACCGTGCTACGTCCTGGTCGATAGTCACAGTTCAGCTCACGTAGCACGGCGTTCGTGGTTCGAGTGGTCGAGACTGTTTTCCAAAGATGGCTCCTGCTTGTATACGTGAAGTGTACTGTTTTTATAAAGTATCTTCTTATTAAACTTATTGAGCCTTGTTAGTGATATTAATTAGCGATTTTTATTTTTACTTATTCTATGCCCCATACACTAGCGTTATAGCTAATCTGTGGTTAAACTAAAACTAACATTAAAATTGGGTACATTCGATTATCATGAAAACGCATCCCAGAGAACGGTCGACTCGGTTGTGTTATTTAGCCCTAGGTTCATTTTTGGCCAGAATTGTCCTTTAAGTGTTTGTGCTGCCTCAATTTTAAGTTATATTCAACTTGAATTGTGAAACTGTATTAAGTGACAACTTGGATATTTGAGCTATCTCAGCAAATTCGATCTTGGGAAGTTATTCTAATGCTAAATTTTAGGTTGTGATTGCTGATTGTGAATAAATCAGTGTGCCCACACATTTTACTTATCTCCAGTTAGTTCACAGTGTAACACCATTTTGCAGAGTCAATATGTACTTTTAAAAAATATGGTTGTTTTACTGTCATAGATTCACGATTGTATGTCAGCAGCAAAAACAGGAAACGCCCCAAAAACCAGTGCATATACTTTGAGCCTAAAGTGAAGCCGCGAAAAGTCACACAGACAGTTTACAGACATGTTTATTTTTAACATCAATACTTAATTTCAGATATGTTCACAACTCTTAAAGGTCATTATTTAGATGTTTTATCTTTACACAATCTTTATCTTTTAAAATAAATATGTAATTATAGCAGAAAATCAGAACATCAAGAATAAATGTGAAAATAAGAAATACTTACATGATACTATAATACTCTCACTTTTGTCTTTGCTGGCAGGATTGTGTGCCTCGCATGAGTACGGTTTATTCTCCTGTACTTGAGTAGATGACAAGAACACCTGAGGGTTTTTGTAATTCTGGATAATTTTGTCTTCTTTATACCAGGATAGAGTCCGATCTTCTCTGTTTCCGATCTCACAGGAGAGAGTCGCATTCCCATCATTTGTGCATCTGAACTTTACAGTAGATTTAGGGGCCTTTTCTGTTTCAGAAACATGGTGGTTATTTCCTACTATTGTAACTACTATAGAAATATACAGTCTGATTTTGTTATTTTTGTTGTGTTGGAAAGGTAGAAATATTTGTCATCTTACCATATACTTTAATTTCCACTTGTTGAATGTATATTTGCCCGTGTCCTTCAGACTAAAACTTGAAAACCTCAATGATCCATCTTCTTCCATAGATACACCTTCAGATGTTTCTTTGATTTCCCCACCTTTCCTGCGAAGAATCTCGCCGTTTCTGTCATGGACCCATTTTATCTCAGGTGGTTTCTCATTGTTTGTTGTTGTCAGCTTAATGATGCAGGATGTTCCCACTAGTAGATCTTTTCCACATGTCTCTGTTGAGACTATAATAAATTAAATCATATTAGTATTCAATAAAACTCAACAGGGTTCAACTGCTCATATGTGGTTCACTATGAGAAAAAAAGCGTAAAAACAGAATGAATAATTCTCATGGTGGGTTTCTTTTTAAAAGTCAATTTCGGTTCAGACACTAACTTTAGACAACACGGTTCAATATTATATTCCCACCATAAAAAAAAGTTAATTTAACACACACTGACTCCTATAACAACAGGATCTTTCATCACACTGTACAGGGTAAGTTGTCACAAATGGGGATTTGCGTAAGTACCTTTTAAATCAGAACTTAAACAGTAAAATTATTATAAAAACAGCTGAAAGGTAAAAGGCAACTTAGAAATACCAAACCATTGTAATGGCCAACAAAACTTAAAGCTGTGTAAAATTACAACACATATGTCTATATATCTATAAAGAAACTGTTCTGAGTTCAAATCTGCCTTCGTTATTTATACTTAGTGTGTTTCTGTCACAGTCTACTGAAGGATGAGGATACGGAAGTAGAGTATACAATATTTATTTGACACGTAAGGCAAGCCCCAGACAACAGGAGACACAAAATCCAAACTGAGATGCGCAGCACACAAGATATACTTTTACTGTAACAGTCCAGGGTATCAATCCGTCATCAGAGTGTTTCGTGTAGATTCCAGATCAAAGGAAGGACGGGTGAATGGAGCTGGGTGATTCAAGGGCGATCTCCACGTTGAAACTGTTCAGGGGACACAGATAGGGGGTTAGCATGAGACTGATCAAACTTTGCATAAGGAGAGAGTTCTAGAACCAGACAACGAGAGTTTGGAACCAGAGAGTCCTGAGTATCGTATAGACGAGACCGGACGCTGAGTATCAAGTGACAGGGCCTTATAAGCGGTGAGAAACAGAGGAGAGTGATGATGACTTGCAGGTGGACCCGATCAGAACTCCGGAGATGATGAGCGAGACCAGGTGCGCTGAGTTGAGTTAGTTTGGGCTGAGTCGTTGCTGGTAGGATCCGTGACAGTACCGCCCCCCTCCACGGCCAGCTCCCGAGGGCCGTAGACTCAGACGACGAGGGCGGCCCCGTGGACGAGGACCCGGACGTTCCGGATGAGATTGATGAAACTCTTGGAGGAGTGTGGGGTCCAGAATGTCATCCCGATGGACCCAGCAGCGTTCCTCCGGTCCGAATCCCTCCCAATCCACAAGATACTGAAGCTGACCCACTCGTCGACGGGAATCTAGAAGGGTGTGGACCTGGTAGATGGTCTCTTCAGCGGGGTCTACAGGCGGATGAGGGGGTACTTCGTCGGCATTAGGTTCTGGGGACTGAGAAGAGAGGGGTGTCACATAAGGTTTCAATAAAGAAACATGGAAGGTGTGTGCGATCCTGAAGTGACGGGGAAGGGTGAGACGATAGGACACCTCATTGATCTGTCTTTCGATTGCGAAGGGCCCGATGTAACGGGGACTCAGTTTCCGTGAGGGCAACCGGAGGCGTATGTCCCGGGGTCGAGAGCCACACCAGTTGACCCGGGGTGTAGCGGGGAGTGACTCTACGACAAACGTCTGCTTGTTGCTGATGTCTTCGGACAGCCCTTTGGAGATGGACATGGGCTGAATCCCAGACTCTTTCACTTTCCATGAACCAATGTTGGACCGCCGGGACGTCAGATGGTTCCCCTGTCCAGGGAAACAAAGGTGGTTGATATCCCAGGACACACTGGAATGGAGTTAAACCTGTCGAGGACTGACAAAGTGAGTTCTGGGCATATTCTGCCCATGGAAGGTACTGATGCCATTGATCTTGTGCTGCATGGCAGTAAGTTCGCAGATACCTGCCAATCTCTTGAATTTTCCGTTCCGCTTGATTGGGGGTTAGTACCCCCAATCAATTAGAATTAGATTGGGGGTGGTACCCCGATGTCAGACTGACCGACACTCCCAATAGCTTAAAGAAGGATTTCCAGACGTGAGAGATAAATTGAGGTCCCCGATCAGACACAATGTCCTCCGGAATTGCCGAAGTGACGGAATATCCCTGAGAACAGTAACTCGGCAGCCTTGAATGCGGTGGGAAGTCCGGAGAGTGCCAGTAACTTGCAGGACTTAGAGAACCTGTCCACGACGACGAGAATACAGGTCCTTGTGTCTGAGGGAGGCAGATCAGTGATTAAATCAACTGCTATGTGAGACCAGGGTCTGTTTGGGATAGGTAGGGGCATCAACTTTCCCTCTGGTAGTTGTCGTGGTACCTTGGCCATGGCGCAGGTGGTGCATCCCTGTACATACCGCGAGATATCTGGAGCCATACTGGGCCACCAGTAGCGTTGTCTGAGAAGTGCGAGGGTCTGATGATTGCCTGGGTGTCCAGAGCCAAGAGAAGTGTGTACCGATTCCATGAGGGGAATGCGAAGGTTGGTTGGCACATAGATCTTACCCTCAGGACCTCCTGGAGGGGCTGGTTCGGACAGGGTGGCATCCTCTAACCGTTCGTCGAGGTTCCATTGGATGGGCCTTACAACGATGGCTGGGGGGAGAATGGTTTCATTACTTTCTGCAGAATTCTCAGATTGATGCAAACGAGACAGAGCGTCGGCCTTGAAATTCTTGGACCCGGGACGGTAGGTTACGGAGAAATTGAAGCGCGTGAAGAACAGGGCCCACCGGGCCTGACGTGGATTCAACCTCTTGGCCCCTTTCAGATATTCCAAATTACGATGATCCGTGATCACTTGAAATGGATGATTGGCTCCCTCCAGCCAATGTCTCCATTCCTCCAGTGCCATCTTAATGGCCAGAAGTTCACGATTGCCTACATCGTAATTTTGCTCTGCCGGGGACATTTTCCGTGAGAAGAACGCACATGGCCGGAGCTGGGAAGGGGTTCCCTGTCGTTGGGACAACACGGCTCCCACCCCATTGGTGGAGGCGTCGACTTCTACCTCAAATGGTCTGTCCGGATCCGGGTGGCAGAGCATGGGCGTGGAACAGAAGGCACTCTTCAACCTTTCGAAGGCGGTAGTAGCTTCGGTAGACCAGGTTAACCGCTTGATCCCCTTCCGTACCATCGACGTTACGGGAGCACAGACCTTGCTGTAATCCTGGATGAAGCGACGATAAAAATTGGCGAAGCCAAGGAATCGTTGCAGCTCCTTGAGGGTCTGAGGTCGCGGCCAGTTGCGGACGGCCTCCACCTTGTGCTGGTCCATGGAGATGCCCTCGGGACGAATCACGTATCCTAGGAAATGAATGGTCCTCCGATGGAACTCACACTTCTCTAGTTTGAGGTATAGTTGATACTCACGCAGGCGTTCCAGGACTTGCTGTACCTGTCGTACGTGTTCCTCCAGGCTGGTGGAGTAGATGAGGATGTCGTCGATGTAAATGATTACAAAGCGACTGAGGAAGTCCCGGAAGATCTCATTCATGAACCCCTGGAACACCGACGGTGAGTTGGACAGTCCGAACGGCATGACCCGGTATTCGTAGTGGCCCGCAGGAGTGATGAACCCCGTCTTCCACTCATCACCTTCGCGTACTCGCACTAGATTATAAGCGCTCCTGAGATCGAGCTTCGTGAAGATCTTAGCAGACCGGAGTTGTTCGAGTGCCGCAGGTACCAACGGTAGGGGGTATCGGTATTTGACTGTGGATGCGTTCAGAGCACGATAGTCAATGCAGGGACGTAGGCCACCATCCTTCTTACCCACGAAGAAGAAGCTTGAAGCGGCTGGAGAAGTAGAAGGCCTGATATACCCCTGACGTAAGGCTTCCTCCACATACTCCTCCATAGCTTTCCGTTCTGGTATGGATAAGGGATAGATCTTTCCCCGCGGTAGAGTGGCCCCGGGCAGTAGTTCAATCGCGCAATCCCATGGTCGATGAGGGGGTAATGAGGTGGCTAAACGTTTGCTGAACACATCTTGGAAAGCGTGGTATTCTGGTGGAATGGTGGTGACGGAGTCCGTGGCTGGAATTTCTACGGAGGTGGACCCCAAGAATATAGGTGCCGTGGTCTGTGGAATAGTTTTCATAATAGACCGTAGACAGTGTTCTTTGCAATGGTTGCTCCATTGACGTACCTCACCCGTAGTCCAGCAGATGTCTGGCGAATGCAAGGTGAGCCATGGACGTCCTAGGACGATGTCTGCTGTAGAGCCCTCTAACACTAGAAACGAACATTCCTCATGATGCATACAACCCATGGATAGGTCTATGACAGGACTGCAATGACGGATGCTTCCTCTGCCGAGTGGTTTGCCCAGAATGGAAAGAATGCTCAACGGATGGGTGATCGTACGACGGCGGGCTTGGAGTCGGTTGAGTAACGATGCGGAGATAAAATTCCCCGCTGCGCCTGAGTCAATCAAGGCCTTAGCTGAAATAGAGTGTTGGTGATAACTCAAGATTACTGGGGTTAGTTTCAAACTAGAGACTGGGAAGGGGAGCTCAACAGTACTCACCATCGAACGCTGGGGACGGACGGGACAGTCTAGGCGATAATGACCCGAAGCTCCACAGTAGATACAGAGGTTCTGGTCCCGACAGCGATTGCGTTCTGCGGTAGTGAGATGTCCTGAGTCGATCTCCATCGGTTCAGGCGTGGTAGTGTCCAGGGACGTGAGGGGTCGTGATGTAGGTGCTGTGGTTGAGCTTGGGTTCCTGGAGGGAGAGAATCGTGGAGAGGATGCTGTGGTCAAACTGAGACATGCAACGCGCTGTTGTGCAATGAGAATGGATCGCTGGATCAGCTTCTCAATCCCTATGGAATCGTCATAAATGGCAAGTTGAAGACAGATGTCGGGATTTAATCCTTGACGGTAGGCAGACATCAAAGCAATCTCGTTCCAACCGCTGCTAGCGGCGATAGTTCGGAACTGCAGAGCATATTCAGCCACAGTCGATCGGCCTTGGCGGAGACGTAACAACTGGTTGTGCACAGAAACAGCATTAGTAGTTTGGGCAAAAACTATTTGAAAATGTTCAACAAAGCTACTTAATGATTGCAGTGCAGGTGCATGGGAATTCCATAGTGCCTGTGCCCAGTTCAGCGCGCGTCCAGTGAGTAGAGAGAGAATGAAGGATATCTTGGCACGTTCTGAAACAAACTGGTTAGCGTTGATCTCCATATACAGGCGACATTGTAAAAGGAAGCCACTGCATTCACCTTCGCCTGAATAAGATGAGGGTCTGGCCATGGGACTGACTGCGGCGGGTCTGAGATTTTGTAGAGTACGGCTGAGTTCAGACAAGGTTTCTTGAAATGATGGCGGCTGTGTGGGTACTGCAGCTGCGTCGTTGATGGGAGGTTGAGGTACCGCGGCAATCCGCTCGGCCTCTATTCCCAAAGCCGGGATCTCGTGTGCCGTTGGAGCTTGCATAGTGACGGTCCGGTCTTCTGTCACAGTCTACTGAAGGATGAGGATACGGAAGTAGAGTATACAATATTTATTTGACACGTAAGGCAAGCCCCAGACAACAGGAGACACAAAATCCAAACTGAGATGCACAGCACAAAAGATATACTTTTACTGTAACAGTCCAGGGTATCAATCCGTCATCAGAGTGCTTCGTGTAGATTCCAGATCAAAGGAAGGACGGGTGAATGGAGCTGGGTGATTCAAGGGCGATCTCCGCGTTGAAACTGTTCAGGGGACACAGATAGGGGGTTAGCATGAGACTGATCAAACTTTGCATAAGGAGAGAGTTCTAGAACCAGACAACGAGGGTTTGGAACCAGAGAGTCCTGAGTATCGTATAGACGAGACCGGACGCTGAGTATCAAGTGACAGGGCCTTATAAGCGGTGAGAAACAGAGGAGAGTGATGATGACTTGCAGGTGGACCCGATCAGAACTCCGGAGATGATGAGCGAGACCAGGTGCGCTGAGGTGAGTTAGTTTGGGCTGAGTCGTTGCTGGTAGGATCCGTGACAGTTTCTCTTGTGTTCCTCTGTTTATTCTAGACAGTTAGCAAAAATAATATGATACTGAAACTTCACAGAAAATGATTATAATTTAATACTGTTTTGAACTGATGTTTGAAACCAACAAATCAGTGCTTGATAAAACAAGACTCAAAATAGTTCCTGAAATACAGACTTTGTGCTGAACTATGAAAATAAAGTGAGTTTCAGCAGCGATAGAAGAAACATGTTGGGTCCCCAAAGAACCTTTCAGTCAAAAGCTCTTAAAATAACTATTTCTTTCTTATTTTGAAGAAAATTTTTATAATCTAAAGAACCTTTTTCCACTTCAAAGAACTTTGAAAGATTCCATCGATATTTAAATGTTCTTCACAGAAACATAAATGCCAATAAAGAATATTTATTGTAACACTATAATTTGATTACATATTTAAATGTTTGACTTTCTATAAGTGTCGTCTATTAAAGGCCGACATGAACAAACACTCATTGCAGCAGTTTGCATGTAAACGTCATATTTAAAAGTGTCCAAAAATTACAGTATAATTACATTTGTTCAAGTGGTCACTATAAAAGTGCTTGTGTTGCTTTAAGGACATATTTTTCTTGATCTGACTCTTAAAAATGGCCGTAACTATATTTTTTTCTGAAAATGCCTAGATGATATAATATTGAGTTGGTATAAAATAATGAAGTATGCATGAAAAGAAAAGTTAATATGGAATATTATTCTTGATATCCTTTGATCGCAACTCTTGATCTCAACTACAAAATATATACTATTTGCAAAATATATAAAAATGTCTTCTTCACTTCAGTCTATTAACATTTCTATACAAAATGAAGTCAGAACCTACCAGAGAGTGCAGCGAAGCCACAGAGGAATAACAATAAGAGATTGTATTTGCAGTTCATTGCTCTTCTGAACACAGCAAATGTTCCAGAACCTTTTTCACAATCAACTGGAGGAAATCCACTAGTATCAGCAGAGCCGCAGTTTCAGAAGCAGAAGTGATGGGCGGAGCTTCATTTTCTTTTGCTAAATATAAGCTGTTTTCACATGGATTTTGATCGGATCTATGTCTACAATATTTAACAACAATACTTTTAAATAAAGTCACCTTTCTGTTCATATATGCATTAGATATCATGATGTAGGCTACAATGACGATTTTTTTTTAATTACCAGGTTAATGGATAATACTGTTTATCTGCTAAAAATATTTAATCTGTTCACATTTTTTCATTAAAGCTTTTTTTGCATTATTATTCATGTTGTTAATATTAAATTAGTATTGGGGGGGGGGGGCACGTCTTTCTGCAGAAATGGCATGTTAGAGTCAACAGTGTTTAAAGATGATTTGTTTGTTGTTTGCATGTTTTTATTTTTATTATGAGCCGATTAAATATAGGTTTTAAACCTATTATTTTATAAATATGTTTTACATATCGCATTTGATTTCATACAGAGACACGTTTCACTTGTTCAGGCTTAAATTCTTATTTTATTTGACATTAAATAGCCTACGTCACATACGCTTATCTTATTTGTATCATCATGAACATGAAGAAAATAATATCAAATATACAGTCAAATGAGAAACAAGTTACAACATGTTACAAATTTGTAGGCTATTTGTGTCGTTGAAGTAACAATAAACTACAGTGCTTGAATCCATTAACATTAAATCTTCTCATACTTGTGTCGTTAAGTAGGCCTATTATTTGTAACAACATCAACGTGAAGGAAATAATATTATCACATACAGGCTACATACAGTCAAATGGGAAACACTTTACAACATGTTACATATTTATTAATATTTGAAATAATATTTTTTAGTTGTAGCCTGTATCCTTGAAGTATTGTGTTTGTATCATTGACATTAAGCATGATCAATCGGCTATGTTTTAAAATTTTGCTCGACATCATGATATCGTATATGCATATTTTATGAATGGAAAAGTGACTTTATTTAGAAGTATTGTTGTTAAATATTGTAGACATGGATCCGATCAAAATCCATGTGAAAACAGCTTATATTTAACAAAAATATGTATGTATATGTATATATATATATATATATATATATATATATATGTATATGTATATATATATATATATATATATATATATATATATATATATATATATTATTATTATTATTATTATTATATTATTATTATTATTTTTTATTTTTTTAACAAAAATAATAAGCCCCGCCCCTCACTTCTGGTTCTGGTTCTGTGGCTGAAATGGTTCTGAATCTGCGGTTTTGTCTCGAGGAAACAGAAAGAATTTCCTGTTTGTGATCAGAGAGTTTGCGGTTATGCTGACAGAATCATAAACTGAAGATGTCAGTTAAAGGGATAGTTCACCACAAAATGAAAATGTTCTCATCATTTACTCAGCCTCATGTTGTTCCAAACCTGTAAAAGTTTCTCTCTTCTGCTGAACACTAAATAAGATATTTTGAAGAATGTTGGTACCAGACAGTTGATGGATCCCATTGACTTCCACAGTAGGAAAGAAAATACTATGGAAGGGATGGACTGGTCATCTGGAAGACTGACATGCTTTTTGGGCTAATAGGCTACATCTCATTATTTATTTATTTTTGTTCATAAAACATTGGTGACCCATTCTTTTTGTTTTGCTTAATTGATGGATCTGGGGTCTTTGTGCCGGCATAATGAATTTGTCCAAAAAAAAAATATTTTTTTTTCCCTGACAGACCGGCCCATGAAACGAGATATTGGTGCCAGGTCTCTCTCCATGGGTTTGGTCTTTTTTGGGTTCAGCGTTTACAGTTCTGCTGCCATCTTGTGGACATTCATGGCAAATGTTTGATATCAGTGTCTGGCACAAGTGTGTGTCTATCCAGCAAGACGACCAACCCTGACCACTACATACATAATGCATGAAAAACAACCACTGCATAAACTACTTTAATAACACAAATTAACTATCTGTGCTGGATCTTTTTCGCCAAGACATTAATTTTAGAGAAAATATTTGGGGTGTTCTCCCAAAAACAGTAACTGTTTTATAATATCTGACTTACAGTAGGATAGCCTGACACCAATATTTTTATTTGTTGTAAATATGTAATTCAATTATACAAACAAAACTGTGATGGACACAATTTGAAATTGATTCAACTTGATAAAAAAAAATGAAATTCTTCAATACTGGCACAAATCTCCTTCTGAATTTGAATTTATGTTTTAAAATAGAAGTCTTAACAGAAAGCATTCACATTTTACATTTGACATAGGATTTTATTCAAAGTCATTTACACTGCATTCTATGTTTACATTGTCCTGCATCAAACTCTTCACATTGGCACTAGTGCAAAACAATCCCTTTGTTTGGTAGCTAAATAAAATAGAACAAAATGCCTTCTCTACTTTTCACCACAAAAGAAAAATGAAGCAGAAAATTTACTGTAAAATAGTGTAAAATGTATTGCCATGTATTTTTTAAATGTTTTCCTTAGCAATAGAAGCTATTTATTTCACACCTGCAAAACTCTCTGTTTAAGTTGGTGACAGTAAGAGATTCTCATCTTGTTAATAAATTAAATATCTGCATATTTAACAGTACATTCATATATTCATAACCTGAGGATGAAGTTGCAACAGCCAGCAGACAGAAAGGTCAAAGAGCAACAGTGAAAGTTGAGGAACAGTCCCAGTTCTGGAGCACAGACGGTTCAGAGCTCCAGTTGATTCAGTGAAGCTGGGATTCAGAGAGTCCATGATGAGCAGAAGTGTGTGTGGCATCAATCACACACTCACAGATGCTGTTCGGAGGGAATACAGGTATTTTATTTACATTATAAAACATATAGCAATGATCTTCCACAAAGAAATTAAATAAGTTTGATCTTGTGTCTCCCGCTTTAAAGGAGGCGTCTTAAAGGTATATAACAAATCAGGAGGCCGTTACAATTTACAGTCAACATGAATATTTAATAATACATTTATTAATATACAGATGTACTGTGAATTATTCATGAGTTTATAAATGGTCATACTTATTTTTTTTTTGAGCAAATGATAAGCACAGGTGAAAGAATGGAAACATATTTGAATATTTTTAAAGGATTAAACACAACAGTTGTCTTACCGTGAAAAGCAATTATAGGAAAAGGATCATAATTGTAATCATAGTGACTGAAGGAATGACAGCTGCAACGACACATCCTTTGTTTGATTCTATGTGGGGGAAAATATGTTATAAAACCAATTTCAGGAAAGCATATTTAAATTATCATTGTACTGATTTATGACATACTCTAAAGAAAAACATGCATATTCATCGTTACTTTCAGATTTATGTGGTTAATATCCCTCCAGCGTATCTGGAGTACTGTGGTGTTCTTGAAAGTATCTTGGAGTACCATGTAAATACCATGGCATAAATCAAAGCACAATCTGATAGCTACCACTGGTATTGGAGCATTGATTTTTTTAATGTGAGGTTAAGCAAAAACACCCATAAATACAGGTGAAACTCAAAAAATTAGAATATCGTGCAAAAGTTCATTTATTTCAGTAATTCAACTTAGAAGGTGAAACTAATATATTATATAGACTCATTACATGCAAAGTGAGATATTTCAAGCCTTTATTTGTTATAATTTTAATGATTATGGATTACAGCTTATGAAAACCCCAAATTCAAAATTAGAATATTACATGAAATCAATTAAAAAAAAGGATTTTAAATACAGAAATGTTGGCCTTCTGAAAAGTATAATCATGCATATGTATACAGTTATATATATACTAAATATAGTAGTTTCACCTTTTAATTTGAATTACTGAAATATATTATCTTTTGCACGATATTCTAATTTTTCGAGTTTCACCTGTATATACACCTGAAAGCTGTTTGCCAACCACCAATAAAAACAAAAGAAGAAGAAGATGATCTGGGTCTGGTCTCGTTTGTTCAACACTGAACTCATTCCTGACTACCTACCTATGCGTGGAACTGTCTCGTCTTCGTCAGTCTTCTGTGTGTCATTGTCTGCCAGTCTCCAGTGATCTGGCTGCTTCAGTACACCACCACCTGCAAAAGATAAGACTCATCATTCATAGGCCAGTATCACCATCATCTGCAATCCAGAGACTCACCTGCGTATTTCCTTTGTGTTATTCAATAAACTCCATTCAGATCTTACATGTGTTTGCAATCTTCTGTCACTATCGGTCGGAGTGACTGCGGTCACACACACTGAGTGGCAGCATTGGTTTTCAGCGTGAATGGCGCAAAAAACACATCTAAAATGGGGAGCTATGAGATTGTACAACTACGTTTGACAAGAAATCTGAGGTATTTTTTTACAGACTGCCAAAAGCTACAGAACAGAGGAGCAAAAGAATCGCTGCGATTGCAACGCTATCTCACGACCAATTCTTACGAATTTGTACGACTGATTAAAAGGTGGCTGATTAGTACGAATTCGAACGACCTCACTTGTACGATTTGTCTAAACCCACGTGATGGTTAGGTTTAGGGGCGGGGTCAGGGGTAGGTCATTCGTACAAATTCATACGAATTGGGCAACTCGTAAAATATGTATGATTTACACTTATTCATTTAGCAAAAATCGTACCAATTCATACGAGTGAGGTCGTATGAATTCGTACGAATTAGCCATGTAGCGTCTGGACCAATCACACACAAATTATTCATATTTAATGAATAGTCCGGCAAACTCACTCTCCCAACTAACACATGTTAGTAACTAGTTAGTAGGGGTGGTGAAAAAAATCGATTATCGATTAATCGCGAGTGTGTTATGGACGAGTATGAATCGATTATTAAATTTTCAAAAATCGATTTTTTATTATTTTTTAAAAAAAAATGTTTTGCATTATTATTATTATTGCCGCATCGCTGGATCTAGAGAGAAGCCGCCGCCGCCGCCGCCGTCGAGGAAGCGACAAGCCAGCTTACTAGGACAGCGCCTGAAGAAGCCGGCCGTCTTCGCCACCTTCAGCCATCCGTGCGAGCTACGCTATCCGGCGACGTATCTTTTCTTGCAAAACTTACTGTCTAAAAGAGCAGCGAGCGTCTTTTTCAAGATGCCTTGCACTTCCTGCGGCTCGTGCAGAGCCCCGCGCAGCGACGGAGACCGCCATGTGATCTGCGCTCTCTGCCTGGGCCAGGAACACGCAGCTCTTGCCCTCAGGGGGTTTGTGAGCTCAGCGACGCACTTCCGATGTCGACCCTGCGGGCTCGGCTCGAAGTATTCAACCCTCGAGCCTCGCTCTCGCCTTCTCCGCCTCCCCTCACAGACTCGCAGCTGCCTCTCACGAGCCGCACTGCTGTCGTTTTCTGATGCAAACGCTCGCCGGAATGACTCCCTCGAGCGTCTATCTCTCCTTCTCCGCCCCCCCTCCCGCCCGCGCTGCCGCCGCCGCCGCCGCCTCCGCCGCCTCCGCCTCCGCCTCAGGGGACGAGGCGCTTGATATGGATGAGGACGCGCTGCTGACAGCTGTTCTAACCGCATATAATGCAAAACATTTTTTGCATTATAAACTTTTTCTTTACCTTGACATGTTTCGACTGCAACCTGCAGTCTTCCTCCACCTGAACAACACCTTGTCTTTCTAGAAGAAAATTGTCCAATTTCTACAGTATGTTGGTTCTGATCTACTTCCTAAAGGAAATAAGCCTTTCATTTATTTGTTATTGTTTAGTTCAACTTGATCAGTCACAACACAATGTGATGTATTCATTTCTGTGTTCTACAGAACATAAGCTACATACAAATAATTCTGAAGTTATAACTACACGACACAGAAAGTGCTTTGAGTTGTTGTTACTCAATAAAAGAGTTAAGTAATTCAGCAGCTGACTTTTTTTAATACTGCAATCACTTTGTAGTGTATTTTCGTTTAATGTTGTGAAATGGAAAATCAATAATCGCTAATCGAGAATCGTTAATAATCGAAAATCGACTGTAATCGAATCGGGACTTCAATAATCGTAATCGAATCGAATCGGGAAATCAGACAGATTAACCACCCCTACTAGTTAGTAACTAAGACATGTGGCCAACTTCCCCTGAAACTAACACCACTGGCAGAACTCAGTGTCCGGTTACATTGATAAGAATTTTACGACCCTGGAATTCCTGAGAGATGTGACTCTTACTTAAATCTTACTGAGAAGGAGATTTAAGCCTTGTTAATCCTATATATTCTAAATATATAACCACTTGAGAAAGGTATAAACATGTATCTAATTTTCCCATCTCATGATTTTCCTTTTGTTGTTTCATTGTAAACTCTAATGGGTTAATGTTTCAGACTTTGCAACCATGGTTAACCAAAATCAGACGTGTGGCATGTTTGATCTCTATAACTTGGTACTTTGAAGATAGAAATGACTGTGTACATGATATGTCGATAACAACAACATATATTAGTATTACAAGAATCTTTCACAGTTCTTCACAGCTACCAGCCATCCAGGGTGCACATGCAAATGAGCACGCTTGAAACAAAGAGCCATAAACCAAATTCTCCTGCCTGGAACTTCCAACGTTCTTATTGGCCGAGCCAACCCGGAGGGGTGGGACATGCCTAAGGCTTATGTTAGTAATCAGACTAACATACTGTGTGATATTTCAAAATATATACTGTAATTGAATGTGTGTATATACCATAAACAGTGACGTGTCGAGGTGTCTCTCTCTTCTACTGTTTGAAAAACACGGACCAGTGATTCAGCTTTACGAATCGCAAATCAAGCAGTGATTGACAGCGCTCTGATCCAATGGCGTTGGGCATTGTCAGGTTGACAGTAAATCTAGCCCAATAATGTTGGGGGGGCACCAGAGGGGGCCAATCATATTCTAGGGGGGGCCAGTGCCACCCCGTGCCACCCTTCTAGACACGCCCCTGCCAATTAAGAACCTTTATTTTTAAGAGTGCAATGCTATAATTATACTACATACATTCTCAGAAAAGGAACAAAAGCTGTCCTTGTGGCGGTACCCTTTCAAAAGGCACACCTTTGTGCCTAAAGAGCGCGTGTTAGTACCTCATAGTTACATATTAGTACCAAAAGTGTACATAAAGAAGACTGTAAAGGAAATAAAATTAATTGTTGTTTCAATTTTTAAAAAGTGTTTGTGCTGCTATTATTTAAGTTTGTTATATTATTGTTATAACTGTATTAAGTGACAACTTGGATATTTAAGTTATCTCTGCAAGTTAAATCTAGGGAAGTTACTCTAATGATACAAACATTTTAAGCACTTAAAATTTGCACTTGAAAAATACTGTTGTTTTACTGTCATATTCACGATTGTACATCAGCAGCACAAACAGGAAACCAGTTCATTTCCTTTGTGAAACAAAAGTGAACTGTGAAAGGTTCCAGAGATCCACATCTTATTGTTTTACATCATTTTTTTATGTTCAGGTCTGTTCAAACTCTAAAAGGTCTAGATTTAGATGTTTCCTTACAGACAACACAAGAGTATTTTTAACCATTTCAAGAATAAAAAGCATGAAATAAAAATAACTTACATGATACTGTGATACTCTCACTTTTGTCTTTGCTGACAGGATTGTGTGCCTCGCATGAGTACGGTTTATTCTCCTGTACTTGAGTAGATGACAAGAACACCTGAGGTTTTTTGTCATTCTGGATAATTTTGTCTTCTTTATACCAGGATAGAGTCAGATCTTCTCTTTTTCCGATCTCACAGGAGAGAGTCGCATTCCCATCATTTGTGCAATTGATATTTACAGTAGGTTTAGGGGCCTTTTCTGTTTCAGAAACATGGTGTTTATTTACTACTACTGTAACTACTATAGAAATATACAGTCTGATTTTGTTATTATTATTGTGTTGGAAGGGTAGAAATATTTGTCATCTTACCATATACTTTAATTTCCAATCTTCCATTACCAATCTCTGTACCTTCAGCATTAAATGCGGTGAATGTATATTTGCCCGTGTCCTTCAGACTAACACTTGAAAATCTGAATGATCCATCTTCTTCCATAGATACACCTTCAGATATTTCTCTGATTTTCCCACCTTTCCAGCGGAGAATGTAGCCTGTTGTTCTGTCATGGACCCATCTTATCTCAGGTGGTTTTTCATTGTTTGTTGTTGTCAGCTTAATGATGCAGGACGTTCCCACTAGTAGATCTTTTCCACATGTCTCTGTTGAGACTATAATAAATGAAATCATATTAGTATTTAATAAAACTCAACAGGGTTAAACTGCTCATATGTGGTTCACTATGAGGAAAAACAGAGAATGAATAATTCTCATTCTTTTTAAAAGTCAATTTCTGTTCAGACACTAACTTTTGACAACACAGTTCAATATTATATTCTCACCATAAAAAAGTTAATTTAACACACACTGACTCCTATAACAACAACAGGATCTTTCATCACACTGTACGGGGTAAGTTGTCACAAATGGGGATTTGCGTAAGTGCCTTTTAAATCAGAACTTAAACAGTAAAATTATTATAAAAACAGCTGAAAGGTAAAAGGCAACTTAGAAATACTAAACCATTGTAATGGCCAACAAAAGTTAAAGCTGTGTAAAATTACAACACATATGTCTATATATCTATAAAGAAACTGTTCTGAGTTCAAATCTGCCTTCGTTATTTATACTTAGTGTGTTTCTCTTGTGTTCCTCTGTTTATCCTACAGATAGTTAGCAAAAATAATATGATACTGAAACTTCACAGAAAATGATTATAATTTAATACTGTTTTGAACTGATGTTTGAAACCAACAAATCAGTGCTTGATAAAACAAGACTCAAAATGGTTCCTGAAATACAGACTTTGTGCTGAACTATGAAAATAAAGTGAGTTTCAGCAGCGATAGAAAAAACATGTTGGGTCCCCAAATAACCTTTCAGTCAAAAGCTCTAAAAATAACTATTTCTTATTTGTGAAATGGAAAGATTCTGTCGATGTTTAAATGTTCTTCACAGAAACCTAAATAACCTAAAAAAAATGAATATTTATTTTTACACTATAATTTGATTACATATTTAAATGTTCGACTTTCTGTGAGTGTCTTCTATTAAAGGCCGACACGAACAAACACTCAATGCAGCAGTTTGCATGCAAACGTCATATTTGCATTTAAAAGTGTCCAAAAATTACAGTATAAGTACATTTTTTCAAGTGGTCAGTATAAAAGTGCACGTGTTGCTTTAAGGACATTAATGGCCTTATATTTTTTTATGAAAATGTAGATGTTATAATATGATTGGTAATATTGAGATGGTATAAAATAATGCAGTATGCATGAAAAGAAAAGTTAATATGGATTACTATTCTTAATATCCTTTGATCACAACTTTTGATCTCAACTACAAAATATATAGCCTATACAAAATATATAAGAAAAACGGCTTCTTCACTTCAGTCTATTAACATTTCTATACAAAATGAAGTCAGAACCTACCAGAGAGTGCAGCGAAGCCACAGAGGAATAACAATAAGAGATTGTATTTGCAGTTCATTGCTCTTGTGCAAAAGGATCAAGTGATGTGAGTCTGGCCAGAGCATGTACAGCGAGTGTTCGCTCAGACCTCACTTCCTTTCCGACATGTTGCACATGTTGCACTGGCTTGCAGAGAACGGCTGTCAGTTGAGTTTCAGTTTACAGGTGAAACTCGAAAAATTAGAATATCGTGCAAAAGATAATGTATTTCAGTAATTCAAATTAAAAGGTGAAACTAATATATTTAGTATATATATAACTACACCGAAAAAATAAAAACCTTGGATCAACTTAAAAAAATTGAAGTAATCAATCACACAAAATATTTGACATTGACTCAAAGTAAATAATTTAATTTAACCTGAAAAGTTTAAATCCATGCAACCACTTTTTAAAGGTTGATCAAATTAATTATTTTAGGTTGGAACAAACTAATTATTTTAAGTTAAATCAAACTAATATTTAAAGGTCCGAGTAAATTAATTATTTTAGGTTGTCTCAAATAAAAAAAATAAGTTGTCATTATTTGAAATGTATAGTAAATCAAATTAAAAAAAAAAATGCTTTCAATACATTTTGATCAATGACTACTCAGAACACTTTCCTTTTGAACACATGTATATTTATTGTTCAATAAACTGACAACATTGGTCATCTGTTTCAAATATATGAAGACAGTCTGCTTCACACAAAAATACTTCATTAAAATTATCACTTGATGACATCACATTAGTAGTAGGAAGGTTTGTCCTGACATAACACATTTCACCATAAAACATCCTAAAATACAATTAAATGTTATGACAGTATTGTATACCCGTTTCAAATGTATATGATGATCAACAGTCTCTTTCAGCTGAACACCAGAGACAAATCCTGGAACTGCTCCTAAGACACTGAGAGTTTCTGATACAGAGCTGTATGATCTACATTTAAATACAACTAATTTATACGTAATAGCTCAAACAAAACTCTGAGCCCACAGCCCAGTCTAAACTCTTTCTTACAAATCTGTGCATACGCTGAAAACACTGCAATCAGTCTCTCCAGTTGCCCATAACACTTGGCCTACTTCGGCCTTTGTGGCTGGTAGCCATTGAACTTGGGCAACCACAAATGGAAAATAAAATCAAGCAAGTCTGTGCAATTCAGCTCTGCCTACTCTGTGCTGTACAGCTGGGTGGTCAGTCTAGTGACTTTTGGGGTCATCTTTTTTCCATCAAGCTCCATCAGTACCTTTTGCACAAATTCAAAGGTGAACTGCAGCCTTTTCGGATATTTTAGGTTCAGTGTGTATATAAGCCTAAAGACCATGGCAAAAGCTGTTGCAACCGAGGGCAACTTGTTCAGGACCTCTGTTCCTTCGATGACAATTTTAATATCTTTGGGTGGATGGAGAGGATCCTCTTTCTCAGTGATAAAGATCGCCATGGTTGTCTGCTCCAGTTCTTCAACCTCATTTTCCTGCATTAAAAAAAAAAAAAAGAGAGAAAATAAGTACGTTAGTTTCAGAAATCTGAAACTCATCATAATGATCATAATGTGCCAAGCTCTTATACTGTACACTCCAAACTTTCAAAACTTGAATAGGCGCAAATCAAACGAATCAAATGTTTATTACAAGGGGTGTGACTAGATTAAAAGTGACAAGATTTCTCGTCTGGTTAGAAGCTGTCTCATGAGATTAACGCAATTCACTTTTCTTCGCATGGTGTCACGCGAAATTAAATTCTCACACAGTAAATAAAACAAATGTATAACTGATAACGTGCACTCGAAGAGTGAATCAACTCCGCCCAGCTGATGCAACACCAGCGTACGCTGTGATCTAAAAACTGGAAAGCTACCTAGCTCTGTTTGAGACTGTGAGCCGCAGTTTATCAGAGGTGCTGAAGTTAAAATGCGTTTGGATTTGTGGTGAGATTTCTGCCTGATCGGAAGTGTTTTCTCTAGGGCTGCACGATATTGGAAAAAACTGGCATTACAATATTTTTCTATTCTGCGATATATATTGCGATATGAAAAAATACAGGAACAGGAATTCAACTGCTCTATTTGAAAAGAACGTAGCATCCTAAAATGATTAGGTTGATTATGTAAATAATAATAAATAAAGCTGGAGAATTATTTTTAGTCTGAATTCGCATATGTGTGTATCGCTGATGTCATCGCCACACCCCTCATCCTCTTAACCCCATGCTTACCCCGCACTAGCGTTAACGTTAGCTGTTTATAAAGTGGAAGTAGACAACTTAACTAACTAGCTAATCTGTCTGCTTATCAATTCCTTGAACGGATTATAGTACATTTTAGCACGGCTTATTGTAGAAACGCTACCGAAAAAAAAATCCAAACATTGGATCATTGATGTTAGTTTGACTGCCGATGTTAGCTAGCAGAGCGCACTGCAATCATGTCCGATGGCAGACAGAATTGCAAAATAAAGAGCAATCCAACAGCACATTGTACAATGTACAGGTCCTTCTAAAAAAAATAGCATATTGTGATAAAGTTCATTATTTTCCATAATGTAATGATAAAAATTAAACTTTCATATATTTTAGATTCATTGCACACCAACTGAAATATTTCAGGTCTTTTGTTTTAATACTGATGATTTTGGCATACAGCTCATGAAAACCCAAAATTCCTATCTCAAAAAATTAGCATATCATGAAAAGGGTCTCTAAACAAGCTATTAACCTAATCATCTGAATCAACTAATTAACTCTAAACACCTGCAAAAGATACCTGAGGCTTTTAAAAACTCCCAGCCTGTTTCATTACTCAAAACCGCAATCATGGCTGTGTGTCCAGAAGGCCATCATTGACACCCTCAAGCAAGAGGGTAAGACACAGAAAGAAATTTCTGAACAAATAGGCTGTTCCCAGAGTGCTGTATCAAGGCACCTCAGTGGGAAGTCTGTGGGAAGGAAAAAGTGTGGCAAAAAACGCTGCACAACGAGAAGAGGTGACCGGACCCTGAGGAAGATTGTGGAGAAGGACCGATTCCAGACCTTGGGGGACCTGCGGAAGCAGTGGACTGAGTCTGGAGTAGAAACATCCAGAGCCACCGTGCACAGGCGTGTGCAGGAAATGGGCTACAGGTGCCGCATTCCCCAGGTCAAGCCACTTTTGAACCAGAAACAGCGGCAGAAGCGCCTGACCTGGGCTACAGAGAAGCAGCACTGGACTGTTGCTCAGTGGTCCAAAGTACTTTTTTCGGATGAAAGCAAATTTTGCATGTCATTCGGAAATCAAGGTGCCAGAGTCTGGAGGAAGACTGGGGAGAAGGAAATGCCAAAATGCCTGAAATCCAGTGTCAAGTACCCACAGTCAGTGATGGTCTGGGGTGCCATGTCAGCTTCTGGTGTTGGTCCACTGTGTTTTATCAAGGGCAGGGTCAATGCAGCTAGCTATCAGGAGATTTTGGAGCACTTCATGCTCCCATCTGATTTCATTTTTCAGCACGACCTGGCACCTGCTCACAGTGCCAAAACCACTGGTAAATGGTTTACTGACCATGGTATTACTGTGCTCAATTGGCCTGCCAACTCTCCTGACCTGAACCCCATAGAGAATCTGTGGGATATTGTGAAGAGAAAGTTGAGAGACGCAAGACCCAACACTCTGGATGAGCTTAAGGCCGCTATCGAAGCATCCTGGGCCTCCATAACACCTCAGCAGTGCCACAGGCTGATTGCCTCCATGCCACGCCGCATTGAATCAGTCATTTCTGCAAAAGGATTCCCGACCAAGTATTGAGTGCATAACTGAACATAATTATTTGAAGGTTGACTTTTTTTGTATTAAAAACACTTCTTTTATTGGTCGGATGAAATATGCTAATTTTTTGAGATAGGAATTTTGGGTTTTCATGAGCTGTATGCCAAAATCATCAGTATTAAAACAATAAAAGACCTGAAATATTTCAGTTGGTGTGCAATGAATCTAAAATATATGAAAGTTGAATTTTTATCATTACATTATGGAAAATAATAAATAACTTTATCACAATTTTTTGAGAAGGACCTGTAAACAAAGACACGTTTTCTTGCGGCGGCCTTTATAAAATGAGCAGTGGTGAAAGTCTGTTATGAACGGAAGTGGAAGTGACTGAAGACTGTGCTGTTCTTCTCTGTTTTTGGTTAATTTCTGTAGCAGAAAGAGCGCCACATATAGGTCTGGAATATGAATTAGTATGTGCATATAGGTGTTAAGTCATTTGCAAATGGATACGTTTGCAAATGGATACTTTTCAAATTCAGTCATAATTCAGCATCAAAGATTTCTTATAAATAGTGTTAAAATCTCATCTTGTGAGCTTAGTTTCTCGTCACACCCCTATTTATTAAATATGGCTAGGAAAACCTAGACTATGACCATGTTAGTCGGTAGGTGTTAACTGTGTGAGCAAGTGAGAGAGATGCCCTTACCTGGTATTTTTTGATAAGGCTCGCCAAGGTAGATCAGAGATTTGAGGATGCATTCTCTTCTGATGGTGATGTCCACAGTCTGAGTAAGAACAGTTACAATAAATTCAAATTAAACATTTACAAAAAAAAAAAATTCAGCCATGGATCCTATTGATACACAACTTATTCACAGATACCTCACCTAAAACCTGCAAGGTCCTGGTGATCTTCTCTTTCCCAACTCCTCCCTTGCTCCTGATGACCTCCAACAGTTTGGTGGAGTGCTTGTCCAACTGCGCCAAGAACTTTGTCTCCAATGGAACTGTTGTGATACGCATAAACTCGGCATTGATCTAAAAAGTAGAGCATACAGAAATAAGTTCAGAAGTTTTTTAAGATGGTGAACACAAAACGGAATCACCAGCACAACCTTACTAACCCCAACAACAAAAACAAATACTCATAAGTGAATCAACAGTTAGGTCTAAAAATGTTCAACTGTAAGCTATAGGACATTTGCTCGCATTGATTTAACTGGTCTTAGACAAAGTGCCATGCCTGTGAAACTCCACTACAGGCTAAGTAAATGAATGGGTGACTAATGCGTCTGAGGTGCTTTACTTCTAAAAACCTACCTCTTCCATCTGAAAAAGTGCAGGCCATCTCTCGAAGACATCTTCAGTGCTCGGCTTCTTATGCACAATTTCTTGTCTCCGGTATCTAAACGTCTATCTTTCTGTGAGGATTGTTGAGCAGGATGGTATTTCCTTAGATGGGTCAGTAGAGCTTTCCATGTCTTGCATGTGCATGGGCAATTCTCATAAGCACAGGGGTAAGCACGGCCCCGTCCATAATGCCGATGATCAAGTTTATAGTGTTTCAGAAGCTCAGATCTTCTTGAATATGAATTGTCACAGTCTTTACATTTCCACATGTATGGCTAACTGAAGAAACATGAGATAGAAAAGATACCTTTAGGCAACTGAGCAGACCACTTCTAGTTTTACTTAGTAGATCTGGTAGAATGACTTCCCAGATGAGAGACATTTCTACACTTTAGGATGCCTAATTATCACAAATGCCCTCATGACATTGTAAATAGAACTTACCACAAGCAATGATCACTGGCAGGAGCTTCCAAATAATTTGCACAGCTGATTGGTGTCTGCTTCCCTTAAGTTGAAAGAGAAAACATGATTAAGTTTAAGCTGTTAGCCATCAAAGTGTGTTATCTAATACCCAACATTTAACATTAATAGATATATACTTTATTTTATGATTTTAGGAAAGCTGGCTAACATTTTAGTACATTTCTACCACATGTAAATACTGTTAACAGCGAAGCAAACTAACATTACCAGCTAGAAATAGCTAGGCCTTGTAATATTATGGCTGATAAATATTGAACACAAGATAATTAGGAGTGTAGGCATAAATAAAACATCACATATGGCCTTATGCTATTGACAGCATAAGTAAGTTAACCATCAGTCAAATTTGCAGCTTGAACCTGGGGATTAACTACGTCAAGTGTCAAAACTGCAAAAAAAAAAAAAAAAGCCTGATGTCGTTTAGTTTCAAATGATACTGTTTTTTTCACTAACTAGCTTTAAAACAGAGCAGAGCTCTTATAATACGTTAATCTCGGCAAATAAACATTTTATAGGTTCTTCGCGACACTGTTAACTATTAAAAACACCCAGCAGAACAAATGCATTTGAATTCACGAACATAACATTAGCTGTAACGTTAACTAACTTGCACGAGGTAACTTTATCTAACGTCAATGCATTTATTATCCAGTTAGCTAACGTCATATAAAGTTAGTTTACATGCTATCAAGCGTGAGTGCTGAAATTACGGCCAGAGTCAAGGCCAGCCAGGTATATATTACTTGGAAGAAAAAAAACGTTAATGGTATACAAAGTTTATTGTTTTTACCTTACCAGTATCAATGTTGCTCGTAGTTCTTCTGTGTCTTCTTCTGGTCTGTTGAAGTGTACCGTCACGGCCGCCGCTCGACAGATTGTGTGCGCGTTCTTCACAGACAGTTCAACTGTGACGGACGTTTTTTTTTTAATGCTTTATTTAAACAGGTCAGGTCAGAGAGCGGGAACTCCAACTCAACAATGCGCATGTGTAAATCATGCTTAATCTAATAAAAATGCTTTGATCCAATGAATAAATTCAGTTTAATGTCCCGCTGCCAATTTATATTGTATCCATGTAAAAAAATGGATTCAACCATACATATAAACTAAAATGTTTACTTTAAATGAAAAAACTAATAATTTTAAGCTATTTCAACGAGAAAATACACATTAAACGAACAACAGCAATGTTAGACTTTTTTCAGTGTATTTTTCAGAGGGCCAACATTTCTGTATTTAAAATCCTTGTTTTAATTGATTTCATGTAGCCTAATATTCTAATTTTGAATTTGGGGTTTTCATAAGCTGTAATCCATAATCATTAAAATTATAACAAATAAAGGCTTGAAATATCTCGCTTTGCATGTGTTACCGAATTTTGATCGTCCCTTTAAATTGGAAGTTGATGCGAGCGCGGTGGGCGCTGGAGCAGTGTTACTTCAAAAGGGCGGGGATGGCGTGGACAGGGGCGGATTAAGGTTGTCTTTGCAACCCCCCCCCCCCCCCCCCCACTAAAAATGTATTTAGTGCCATATATGGTCCATACGCAACTACCTGAACTGGCATACACACACATTGAGACAGCTAACACTACAGTGTTTTCTTTACATTCCTTCAAGTGGTGGACCACAACAGTAAGATAATTACCACCACACCACATAGGTAAAATGAAAAATTGAACATTACAAACAAACCACAAATGTTTAGAATCAACCATTTAATTATGATCAAGAAACACTGGCAGTACAACCAAAACAGAGGTGTAAGTGGAAAGAATATCAGATATTATTAGCTGCCACCACAGCCCCAAAACAAATGTAACTATAAACATCAAAGCAACAAAATACCTTCACATTTCAACTCTCATCACTTGCTGTTGCTGTCTTGCACTTGACCTAACAAATTAGGTCTAGGCCTAATAGCAGGGGCGTATAATTTAGTAGGGACGCTAGGGACGTGTCCCTACCAATATCCAGTGACACTGATTTGTCCCTAGCAATAATTTCAATCAAAAATTTAAATATATTTATATATAACCACTGTTGCCGGGTATGTTTTGTGGGTTTGATGTATTTCTTATTTTATTTAGCCAGGAAACATCTAATTTAGATTAAAATCTCTTACAAGAGCGTTCTGAGAAAAATGTGCAAATCCTGGAACACAAACGGTTAATAGATCTAGGTCCCGCCTGCTTAACACACATCGCTAAACTGATTGGCTTTGTGTTTTCCTTCTAACTTGTGAGAGGCTGTACATTTGGTTGTGCGAAGCGGCAAAGCTCATTCGAAGGAAACCTAGATGGGTAAACTAGGGAGTAATCTACAGTTCAGTGCACAAAAATACGGGGCAAATCGCGTCAAATAATGATTTGGGGACAGCTCAGTTTTTACAATATAATGTATGACAATCGCGGGATAAGTGGCAAACATAACCGTTAGTGTGTGTGTGCGCGCGCGCCCAAAGAGCACTGAAACTTAGTAAAAACATCACTTAGTATGATTTATAAGCCGGTTTCCAAAAAAAGGAAACAAAGAAAATACCCATAAGGACAAGATTTTCGTATATTGCCATTTTTGTAGGGACAAAGACAATATGTCCCCACAAAGATGGCAATTTCCGAAATCCTTGTAGGGATTTTTTTTTTTTAAACAGCTTAAATCATACTACAGTAAGTGACGTTTTTTGAAAATGCAGAAATGAATATGCGATAGGGTAAGGGGATAGAATACACATTTTGTACTGTATAAAAATCATTATGACTAAAGTCCACATTAAACATGAAAACACAAAATTGCTTGGTCTGTTGAAATGAGAGGTCTGTTTGATCAAGTTGAAACCCTTGTCATCCCAGTCTCATCAGCTGAGGCTGAAATAAGTTTCATTGCTCTTAGGACACTGAAAACATGACTTAGAACAATGGCACAAGTTGCTGTGTGTCATGTCCAACATAAACTGGACAGTAACGATGTGAAACAAATATGCCAAAAGTTCATTTCTGTTAACGGGATAGTTTCCTTAAAAAATGAAAATTCTGTTATCATTAAGTTGTTTCAAACCAGTTTCTTTCTTCTGCTGAACACAAAAGAAGTTATTTTGAAGAATGTTGGTAACTAGACAGTTGATGGGCCCCATTGACTTCCATAGTATTTTTTTTTCTTACTATGGAAGTCAGTGGGGTCCATCAACTGTCTGGTTACCAACATCCTTCAAAATATCTTCCTTTGTGTTCAGTAGAAGGAGGAAATTCATAAAGGTTTGAAACAACTTGTGGGAGAGACAGAATTTTAATTTTTGGGTGAACTATCCCCTTAACTATCCCTTTAATGACAGATGCAGACATGTGTTTGGCTTCTTCAAAACGCAAGGAACAAGACCGTATTGCACTATTGCATTGCACTATGAACGGAGTAAAGTTAAGTCTCTGTTAAAATCCCTTCTTGTCTTTAATAGTTACCATAACATTACAGAATTCATTAACGTATTGTTAAGGTCAATATAGACTAAAAACCTTAATATTATCCTATTAATATTAATTTCCTGATTCGTCAGCTTCTGGGAATGTCCCCACCAATCTCAAAACCAAACCTACGCCCTTGCCTAATAGCATATCATTGTGCAAATTTACTTAATTTATACCTAGTCCTAGGTCAGACTCAGAGGTCATGAGGGCCAGAATACAACCAGCATCATCATCAAGAATGAAGAGGTGAACATAAAGATTGCGTCATTCACGTGCATATTAAATAGCCACATAATTGGTTTGTTTTGGTCTTGTACATCCATAAATGTTCCATCAGATGATGGATAGTTTAGCCAGCAGTTCATTGCTATATAAAACTAAATAAGCTATGTATTAATATTAATAATAAAAAAAAACCTCCACCTCTAGGTGACGGCTTACAAAAGAAATCTGTCAGCGTTCGTTTCATCTTCTTATGGAGACGATCACACGCGTTGTTCAGGTTCGATAACACAGAACGAGCAGTGCGCTGCGTTTTTTATGTTGCTAGGCAACCACCGAAACAGCTGTCCTGTCAGTCAAGTAAACGTCAAATCAGCCTTTTAAATTTCGCGTAGTAGTCAGCACCCAAATATATTTTTAGGTCGCACAGATTATATTTCAGGAGCATATGCGACCAAAATGGCTTTGATTTTGAGCATTGATGTTAATTTCGAGCCTTGATGTTTCTTGTAATGTTAGCCATAGTTATTTATTTCTTGATTTTGGTGTCTGCGTTTTTTAAAGCCATCTCCCGCGGACGCAGTGACGTTTTTAAGCGCGAACCCGAATCGCCGTTGCTAGGAGGGCGCCAGCGCCTCTGCCTCTCAGCGCCTCTGCCTCGCGAGTGATGATAGCCCTGAAGACGCCTAGCACCCGAATCGTCCCGCGAGCTGTTCGTTTAATAGTCGACTCGGAAGAAAGCGAACATTTTGACAAAAATAAAAAGCGAGGCGGAAGAAATGTTGCCATTGCGCACCGCCACAATAAAATAAACATAGAGGAAACACTGCATTGTGGAATAACTCCCCAAATTCCCTGAAATATTACCGATAACATGATGAGCTAGCTGCAGGCGTTTCAGCTCCGTTCCGGCAGTCTGCGGTGGATTTTGTCTTCAACTGGATGAAGATTCAGCAGCTTTGAAATATCCAGTCAATTTAGGATTTTTTTTCAATATATCTTGGTCCCATTGTTCTCTTAACTTTAGTAATTTACGTTTTTGTGCTCCACTTTCATGCTTTCTTTCAGCCATTCTGCCACTATGCCGTCCAGCAATAGCAGCAGTGACGTAAATGAAAATGATTGACATGATTTGAACAGCAGCAGCTGATTGGATAACCAATTCACGTCCACGGAGAGCGATCGCGGATAGGTCTGTCCTATGCACCGAAACCTTTTTACAATGCAACAAAATATTTAAAGAGCATCAAGCTATTAAAATCTATCTTATGTATAGTCACAGATAATTTAACAGTATATTAGTCAGTAATTTTTATTAGGTTAAACAGTGATTAGATAACGTTTTTAATTTAATGTTCACAATTGGTCTGGGCGTCTGGCCCATCCAAACTGGAATCCCGGCGCCGTGCCGTGCCTGGTTCGCGCTTAAGTAAAAAAATAAAAAATAAAAAAAAAATCTGGCCAATCCGAGGCCCCCTGAACACGTGGGGCCCCTAGGCTGCAGCCTATGCAAGCCTGTGCATTAATCTGCGCCTGGGCGTGGATCATCCCGTGTGTTTTTTCTCCCGTAAGTTCAATCGACATCAAGGAAATTACTCTACAGTGGAGAAGGAAACCTTGGCGTTGTTGTTTGCCCTGCAGTTTTTTTGAGGTTTATTTAGGCTCTTCCAATCTGCCTACGGCTGTGTATACGGATCATAACCCCCTTGTTTTTCTTTCTCGGATGTACAATACCAATCAACGTTTGATGCGTTGGGCTCTGTTCGTAGCCTACAGAGTTATCATCTTGAAATGCATCACAAGAAAGGATCTGAGAACGTTCTGGCGGATGCTCTTTCCAGGGTTTAAAAGGCTTATGACGGGTGAGTTATGATCTTGTTTTACGATAAAAAATTCTAGTTAAAAACGGTATATGTTTGTTTTTGATTGTGGGGGTGTTACGATAAAATGTGATCACAAGAGATTGCGACTTTGGTGTCTTCGTATTTTCTTCGTGTTTCTGCAGTACTTTCTCTTTCGCAGGTGACGCGCGGATTGGTTTGTCTTTGTTACGCTGATTGGTTCGTCTCTGCTGGTAATCGTCTGAGAGGAGGGAAAGCGGGATCCAATCATATGGATCATCAGAAATCTGGGAACTATAAAGAGCACCTGAAGGCAATTGAAGAGGCCAGCCTTTTTGTTTGTGTGAACTGCAACTGTGTGTTTAGTTCTCTGTTACGCTTGTTTTTGATGTTTGTTTGATTACTTATCAAGCTTCGTTCATGTTTAGTTTGTCATGTGGGTGCGTGTTATTTTTACGACCTAACCTCCTTATGTGGTTATCCGAATTACGCTGTGTTTAAACTGGATAAAGGAAAGAGGGGCCCTAGTTTGGGCATCTCTGGTTAAGACACAGGTTTAGGGGCATGTGCCATACTGCCATTGTTGTACTTTTGTTTTGGATAGGTAGAGTAGGGAAGTAGGCTATACGGCGTCTTGGGCGTCAAATACTTTTCCTTTCTACATTTTCCTTTGGTGTTAGTTAGGTTAGTTGAAAACGGGTTAGAAAGATTATTTTCGTTTTATTCATTTCTTTGAGTTGGCACTGTCCAGTTATTCCCTTTTTCATTTCCAGGTTTGGAGTAATATTATTTGCTGGTATGTTTGTTTTACTTTATTGATTAGAAATAATAATTTGCTTTAATTGTGTCTTTACCTATATGAATATGAATATATATATATATATATATATATATATTATTATTATTTTTTTTTTTTTTTTTTTTTTTTTGACTACAATAAATGCATTTAAGCGTCCTACTGCCTTTGGTTTCACTTACTTCCCAGTGTTCTTTTAGCAATGATTGGTGATAGGTGATCAAGGTTCCCCTTCTAACTCCCTAGACTTTTAAAATCAATGAAGGGTCGTAACCGCATGTAATGAGTCTATATAATATATTAGTTTCACCTTCTAAGTTGAATTACTGAAATAAATGAACTTTTGCACAATATTCTAATTTTTCGAGTTTCACCTGTATAAGTTAAGCTTCAGGTTGTGTTCGCGTGCGTCGGTGACCACAAGTTTGTTACAATTATATCATATAGATAAGGTAATATTAGTTATTTATGGTCGAGTTTACAGTCAGTGACAGCCTTTATGGAAGCAGATCAGTCTCATTATTAATTCATGCAAAAAACTATATAACTGTGCACAAAAAACTTTGAATGTTTAAAATTTACGAGTTCATCCTTATGGAAGCTTGTTTCCGCCACTAAATAAATAATGATAATTGCGACTTTTTCTCTCACAATTCTGACTTTTTTTCTCACAATTGCGAGTTTACATCTCGCAATTCTGACTTTATTTCTCAGAATTGCGAGATATAAAGTCAGAATTGCGTGAAATTAAGTCGCAATTGCATGTTATAAAGTCAGAATTGTGAGATATAAACTCGCAATTGCGAGTTATAAAGTCCCAATTCTATTGGGGAAAAAAAGACTTGACTTTTTTCCTCTCAGAATAGTTTATATCTCACAATTCTGACTTTATAACACGCAATTGCGACTTTATTTCACGCAATTCTGACTTTATATCTCCACATGATCCACATGTGGAGGACTCTGCTATCAGTAATGAATCAATAAGTATTCTGACACATGAGGTATTTGATGCCATATGGAAATTACCTAACAACAAAGCATGTGGCATGGATTTTATAACTGCAGAGCATTTGAAAAATGCCAGTCTTAGGCTTGCTTCCCTCCTAGCAATCAACTTTACTGGTTTTTTGATCCATGGCATACTACCAGATTCAATGTTATCTATTCTGCTTGTCCAGTTATTAAGGACAAAGCTGGAAAAGTTGGCTGCCTGGATAATTATAGACCTATAGCATTGGCCAGTATCTTATCCAAGGTAATGGAAAGAATCCTTCTTGATAGAGTGAGTGGGTATATCTCTTCCCTGGATAATCAGTTTGGATTTAAGCCAAACCATGGCACAGACATGTGTATTTATGCTCTTAAGGAAATAGTGAATTTGTATAGGGCTAAAAATTCCACTATTCTCATGTGTTTTATTGATGCCTCCAAAGCATTTGATCGAGTGAATCACAAACAGCTTTTTATTAAGCTAAAGCAAAGGGGAGTGCCTGGGTATATTGTGAGGGTTCTTGCCTATTGGTATACCCACCAGCAGATGCATATCAAATGGGGTGGTAGTATATCCGTTGCGGTGCAGACCCCTCGGGCGGCCGTGGCGGTGCAGACCCCTCGGGCGGCCGTGGCGGTGAAGACCCCTCGGGCGGCCGTGGCGGTGAAGACCCTCGGCGGCCGTAGCGGTGCAGACCCCTCGGGCGGCCGTGGCGGTGAAGACCACTCGGGCAGCCGTGGCGGTGAAGACCACTCGGGCGGCCGTGGCGGTGAAGACCCCTCGGGCGGCCGTGGCGGTGAAGCCCCTTCGGGTGGCCGTGGCGGAGAGGATTTTTTGGGTGACCGTGGGTCCTTGGGCGCCCACGGCGAGGGCCTACTGCCCCCCCCCCCCCCCAAAAAAAATACTTGGGGTGAGTGACAGCCTCTGGACAGGACGGACTCAGCGGTGAAGAGGTCTCTGGACTAGTCGGAACCAGCGGTGAAGAAGTCTCTGGACTGGTCGGAACCAGCGGTGAAGAAGTCTCTGGACTGGTCAGAACCAGCGGTAAAGAAGTCTCTGGACAGGTCGGTACCAGCAGTGAAGAAGTCTCTGGACTGGTCAGAACCAGCGGTGAAGAAGTCTCTGGACTGGTCGGAACCAGCGGTGAAGAAGTCTCTGGACTGGTCGGTACCAGCGGTGAAGGAGTCTCTGGACTGGTCGGAACCAGCGGTGAAGGAGTCTCTGGACTGGTCGGAACCAGCGGTGAAGGAGTCTCTGGACTGGTCGGAACCAGCGGTGAAGGAGTCTCTGGACTGGACGGAACCAGCGGTGAAGGAGTCTCTGGACTGGTTGGAACCAGCGGTGAAGGAGTCTCTGGACTGGTCGGAACCAGCGGTGAAGGAGTCTCTGGGCTTGACGGCGCCAGCGGCGAGGGCTCTGGGCTGGGCTGGACGGGACCAGCGGTGAAGAAGGCTCTGGGCTGGACGGGACCAGCGGTGAAGAAGGCTCTGGGCTGGACGGGACCAGCGGTGAAGAAGGCTCTGGGCAGGACGGGACCAGCAGTGAAGGCTCTGGAATCTTGGTTGGTGACAAGGGCTCGGGCAAGACGTGGAGATCAGGGTCAAGACTGCCAAGAAGATCCGGCATGGCATGGTGATCAGGCATGACGTGACGATCTCTTGGGGCTGACTGTGTCCCGGATCGAGGCCCGACACTCTCCAGACACCGGATGACGGTCGCTCTCCAGTCCAGTCCGGTGGTGTCTATACGCTGGTTGAAAGTGGCCCCGATCCGGAACAAAGTACACAGGGTCTCTGAGATCGCAGGTAACCACAATGCGTAAAAAGTCCCGGGCAAAATATAAAAGGTTATGGCTCTCCTGAGCCAGGGCGATTATTTTGACCCCATCGTCCATCTTGGGGTGGTCCGTTCTTCTGTCAGGGTTCGTGCAGGTAGAAGATGATGAGAAGGCAGAAGATTCAAATATAAACACTTTTAATAACAATAACTCAAAGAGATGAAGGCAGATCGGTCACAGAACAGCATTAGACTGACGAGAACAGACAAAGACTGACTAAACAGAGGGAACTAAATACAGACACTGATGAACATAAACCAGGTGACACAGATGAAGGTGATTAACAATACACAGGTGATGATGATGGACTAATGACGGATGGCATGGAAAAAGATGAGTGGCGGGAAAACAAAAGACATGACTAATACTGAAGACAAACAGAACTAAACAGAACAGACAGACACCAACATGACAGTATTCATGTTAACAGATACAACTTTTGATTTTTATAATGTATTATAATATATTATTTGTTGAGATTAACATTAACAAATGCTGTAGAAGTATTGTTCATTCTTCGTCCATGTTAACAAATTAAACTTTATTTATATTTTTTCATGCTATCGTTAAAATTACTTTTCAGTTAGGAGCAAATTTGGGTTAACAAGAACTGCAGCTCTTCAAGTCTTTGACACTGACTACGTTTACATACAGCCAATTTTCGGGTTATGGTCGGGTTAAGGTCACTATTCGGGTTTCTGAAACATTAGGAATAACCCGTTTACATGTGTGAGCAGAGAGAGTTACTCCTGTATACATGGAATTGCAATATCCCGATGTAAACGGCGACGCACGGTTAGCGTCTGGACCATAGACTGTAAATAAATAGGTCAGGATGTACGGACAACCTTAAGACGCTATATGCGTCATTTCCGATTCTTCTTCCTGTATCCAAAGACAACAACAACAGCAGCAGCACGTGGATAATGAATAGTTCAGGGCAGATAGCGATCGCCTTTGTTTGCGCTTTGGTGCTGGTACTGACCTCGCTCCAAAAGTATGCTGTGCTGCGTCTCGCCATGTTTACTTACGGTATACTGCACGCGGGTTTTTGTATGCGCCGAGAAGTTCCTCTACTCAAAAGACCAAGATTCCTTGCGAATAGAACATGCGCAGAACACAAATCATTATGGGGATATGCCGATACGCGTTTACATGACCAAAAATTTGGGTTAGAAAAGGGGTACCCCAGGTATCATATCCCGGTTTTTAAAATCCGGGATATGAGCAAATTCGGGTTTTTGCCGGTGTTTACATGGCCGTGCGTGACCGGGTTATTGCTAATATCCCGGTTTTGAACGGGTTATTGGCTGCATGTAAACGTAGTCACTGACACCAATGTGGAAGAGGACATCTTCCATGAATTGATTGAGGGCAGTCCACACTTACGCCTAACTGTAAGATGTCCGGAAGAAAATATTTCTGCTGGTTTGTCTGAGGGTAAGTCTATAATAACACTTGAGACATACTTTAGCAGACAGTAATCAGTCCCTCCAGAAAAACGCGATTATGCGATCGCTGAATTCAATGCATAATCAGCCAAGTCCGCATATTTATGCGGGGGCCGCATTTTTTCATATACGCCCCACTTTTGCCGCATAAATTGACGATTTCCATGCAAAATATGCGGGGCTTGCATGATTTCATAATTCCCGCATTTTTGTCGCAAAAAAATGACATATATTTTAGCAGAAAGTTGAAAAATGTTGCGTTTGCTTCACACAAGAGCAGCCATTTCCCCCTGTTTCCATGGGAACGTTATGAAGTGACATAATTACGCGACGTGAACATCATCGAAAAGCTGTAAAACAGGAGCACACTTTATTTTTTTATATTTTATTTATTAATTTTTACAGAAGTTGTAGCATATTCCTTTTGTAAAGCTACAGAACTTGTTTGACTCATCAATGTTTTGTAAGTTTGATGTGTTTATTAAGGTCTGAAATAAAACAAGATGAACTGAAATATTCCAGCACTTTCTGTGATGTAGTATGCTTGCTTATCATAGGAAGTAATAAGAAATGACTCTTTACATTAAGGTAGTATCCTAGTGAGAACAGGGTGTTGGGGGGATCACTTTTTTTTTCTCTTTTTCATCAAACCGCAGTTTTTGCAAGTTCCCGCAATTTGATCGCATAAAATTGCATAAATATCCCGCATGTTCCATCGCATTTTTTAAGAAAACGGGCCGCATAATCAAGGATTTTTGCCCACAACAATCACAAAAAAACTACAAGTAATACAACAAGGGATTCATCATGAGGCGGCAATAACATGAGAAGTGCTAATAATGCAAACATTGTCTAAAATAGTCCAGGCTACAACATTAGCATGATACAATTAATTGCTCACTTATGAGTTTTTAGCAGTTTATTGAATATTGTCACAGATTTGTTTGGGTTAATATCTCAAAAGGGGAACTGGAGTTTTTGAGATCCAGTGATGAAAAGGTGGACGAAAGGATCTGGTGGTTAACAGTGTCAACTGCAGCTAGATATAGCAGAATGAGAACTTACAAGGGTGTATCCTTATTTTTACTATTTTTATTGTTATTTTAAAAGGTTAGTTCACCCAAAAATTGATGTCATTTTTCACCCTCATGTCGTTCCAAACCCGTAAGACCTTCGTTCATCTTCAGAACACAAATGAAGACATTTTTGATGAAATTCGAGAGCTTTCTGAACCATCCATAGGCAGCAACGTAATTACCACTTTCAAGGCCCAGAAAGGTAGTAAATACATCGTTAAAATAGTCCATGTGACTCCAGTGGTTCAACTTTAATGTTATGAAGCGACGAGAATACTTTCAGTGGGCAAAAATAACGACTTTATTCAACAATCTCTTCTCTTCCATATCATTTACTATGCTATCCACGTAGTCAAAGGCAGCACAGCACTAGGCCTTGAAAGTTGCAATGATGTTTCTGCCTATGGATGGTTCAGAAAGCTCTGATTTCATAAAAAATATCTTAATCTATCTTTCCAAAGATGAATGGAGGAAGTAATGAGGGTGAGTAATTAATGACATAATTTTAATTTTTGCTAAACTAACTCTTTCATTTGATTTGTGATGGACAATTATTGCTTCAGAAGTAAAGAACATTTAGACAAAGCCCTGTTTGATTTGATGCCTTTAGAGAAAACATTAAAATGATGTTTTGCTTTTCTCTGTCAAGAGTTCTCTTACGAGAGTATCTCTCGAACTGCGTAATATCTTACGCTATGGGGAAAACCTCTTTTCCACGAGTTATTGAAGCAAAAAATTATCCTTAATTTTGAATTAATGTAAAACGCTGTGCAGCAGCATGCAGATATAGGCAGGACGGCTCGCGCGCCTATTGGCTGCCCTGCGGCAAACAGCAGCAGCCTATCGAGAGAGGTGCTGCGTGACATAATCCTATGGGGGCATTTCGCGCCCATTTCGTCACGTCCCGCCAGAAAAGGGCGCAATTTCGCCCAATAAATATAGCTCGATAAGGCTGGTACACTGATTTTCATCTCTTCAGCGAAGCATCACGCATCGCTGGATCCGGAGTGAGAAGCCACGCCGTCTGAGAAAAAGCACACAGCGGGACGAGCCATTGAGTCTGAAGTCGCTGGCATCGCCGCCTTTAGCCGCCGTACCTGCTACGCTTTCCGGCGTTATATCCTTTTCAAACTGTGTGTGTGTGTGTGTTCGCCGCTGCGACACACATTTTTTCACTGTCTGTCTCTCTCTGCTAAAAGAGCTGCGTCTTTTTCAAGATGCAAAGATCCTGCGGCTCGTGCCGAGCCACACTCAGCGACGGGGACCGTCATGTTATCTGCGTTTCCTGCCTGGGTGAGGATCATGCGGCTCTCGTCGACGGCGGATGCCCTCACTGTGAGCTACTGCCTATGGTGACTCTGAGGACTCGCCTGGCATCCTTCTCAGAGCCTGCACTTCAGCCCGCTGTAGCGCCGCGCCGTAATAAGCGCCGTGCTCAGCGCGCTCCCGAGCCTTCTCCTGCCCGCCAAAGCTCGCCGGTTCGCCCGCCAGCTTCGCCGGCATCGCTCGAGTCCCTCACCGACGGACAGCGGCCGCCGTCTGCCGCCGCTTCCTCCATTAATGACGACGAGATAGCTGCATCTGTAGAGAAGGCCAGCTTCAAAACCGCGGCTAGCTTTCTTTACGTTATAAGAATGCTACCCGCCCCCCGTGGGCATGCGTCACCGGCGAAATGAGGAAAGAGTGTGTTTTTAGTCCCGCCGAGGGCGGGCCAATCTCCATTTCTCAAACATTTCTCTGCTCCTCTTAGTTTGAGCGGCTGAAAATGTCAATATTGCAGCAATGAGCCTGTTGTATTACACGCACGCCTGCAAACAAACGCCGACGCACACAAAACTGTGATGACGCACTTTATCCGCTCGGGCTATTTTAAGCTTTTGTTGTTTCCCCCTGTGGCTCAGTGGCGAAACCCAAAGCCTTCGCACGGGAGACCCGTGTTCGAGCCCAGCTCTCGCAGCGGATAAAAATTTAGTCTCCCCGCAGCCAGACTTACACCCAAACTTTTCACTCGTTCAGTTCCGAGAAAATGCGACTGTTCCAGTGTATTTTTGCAGTAAACAAGCCGGTACCATGGCCCGCTTGCCTGCACACAAATGCCGTTTCCACGGCGACCCAGAAAAATCATGTAAGCAGTGTATTTTCTGGTATTCCGGCCACAGCCGATGGTGTTATGAGTGTATTAAAAATGCCACAGCCCAGTGTTCATTTCTACACACAAACACAGCCCGCCAAAGTGCAGGGCTCGCACAAATGAGTTCGACTCATGTCAGTTGAAGGATTTAAGGAAGTGCAGGATTTGCGAAAGCCAGAACTGGGGACGTTGTCAACTTCCCGATGATTATCTCGAATGCCTGTTGGCAGGCAGGAGTCCAACGGTTCAAGAATGGTTCTTTGGGGTGGTAGTATTGGCCACTCTTTTCCTTGGACTTTAGGTGTTTCCTTAGAGGTGGGTAACCAGATGTTAAGTCGTTCAGGGGTTTCATTATACTTGAATAGCCTTTAATGAACTTCTTATAATACCCACAGAATCCGAGAAAAGCCTTTAACTCTTTTAGATGCAGAAGAACTGGCCAGGTCTTTAACGCTGCAATCTTTTCCGGGTCGGTCTCCACTCCCTGCTCTGAGACTACATGCCCCAAATACCGGACTGAGGACCGAAAGAATTTACACTTTTCCGGGGACAGCTTGAGTCCATACTCCTTCAGGCGGTTGAGAACCTTGGTGAGTCTGGCTTCATGATCTTCTAACGTTCTCGAGAAGACTATCAAGTCATCCAGGAAAACAACAACTTCCTTCAAGTTCATGTCTCCCATGCTTTTTTCCATCAGTCTCTGGAAGGTACTTGGGGCGTTTGTCACGCCCTGAGGCATGCGGTTAAACTCCCAGAAACCAAGTGGGCATACGAAGGCGGTCTTTGGCTTGTCAACCTCGTCGACTTCGATCTGATAGTAGCCAGACTTTAGGTCGAGGACGCTGAACCACTTGGAACCGGAGAGTGCTGTGAAGGTGTCATCCATCCTCGGAAGTGCATAGGCGTCTTTCACCGTCTGAAGGTTCAGTTTCCTGTAGTCAATACAGAGGCGTACCTGGCCATTCTTCTTCCTGACTACAACGATTGGAGAGGAGAATGGGGACTCACTTTCACGAATCACCCCAGCATCGAGAAGCTCTTGAAGATGTTGACGAACAGCTTCTACGTCGTGTGGGTGTATTGGCCGAGCTCTGAGTTTGAATGGTGTTTCATCAGACAGCTTGATGTGATGCTTGACTTTGTCTGTCCTTCCAAAGTCAGTGTCGTTCTGGGCGAAGACCTCAGGCATACTATTTAATTTTCGAGTAATTCTGTCTTTCCATTCCGGAGGGACCGGGGACTCACCAAAGTCAAAGGCTAGATCAGCTGCCTTGGAGTGTTCTGGTTCAGCTGGATGGGTCACGCTCTGTTTGTGAGACAGGATAGCCTGGATTGCACTGAGCTCAGCAATCACACTCTTAGCTGGGATAATAATGTCGTGTTCCGACTCGTTTAAGACCACAACTGGTAGTCGGCCTGGTAGATCAACTAGACAGGGCTTTACTAGCAGCCCTCCAGGCAGAGAAGAGGATGAAGGGTAACCTATGATAGCAGACCTCTCAGTATGGAACTCTTTAACTGATGCCACTCCCTCCAGGACAACTGTTCCTCCAGCTGGAATGGGCTTTCTGTCCCTGCCTCGCATCCTCACCAGCCCGATGTTACTGTCATGACTTTGTTCCTGTCGCAGTTGAAGTACTTTCAGCACTGTCCTGTAGCCGTTTGAGACAGGATGGTAATTTGCTGGACTTTTCTCCCTGCACATACCATATGCTACATCGAGTGTATTTGTACCAACCAGTATCTGGTAGCCTGAAGTACCGCTGTCTGGAACAACCAAGGCCAATGTTGGGACTTCATATTCAGCTCCAAGGAACTGTTTTGGGAAGGTGATTGTGACTTCAATATATCCAAGGTAGGGCACAGATTGGCCATTGGCCCCTTCAACTTCCAGAAGGTTATAGAGTGGTTTGATCTGCTGTTCATGTAGGTATTCATCATAGAAAGACTTGGTGACTGTGGTTACTTGTGAACCTGTGTCAAGGAGACATCTGAACTGTTTGCCGCAGATGGTAACTTGGCCTGTACTTTTCATGCCTATAAGTTCTTGCGGGACTCGGAAGGGGTGTTTTCTAACAGTAGATTGGTTCAAGGCAGCACTGAACTTGGGCTTGGCATCACTTTTATCATTAGCAGGGCATTGGTGAACTGCTCCAGCCTCAGTTTGCCCTGCAACTGAGACTCCATCTAAAAATCCCTTTTGTCTGGTGAGTGTTCTTTAGCCTCCCAGAGGCGCCGTTTTTCTCTCAATTGATCTCTTTTTTCATTGACGAGAGTGGGGTTTGGAGTGTTGCTGCAGGCTGAGGAGATGTGTCCGTCTTCACCGCAGTTGAAACAATACCAAGGTCTCGGCTGGGTGCTTGTCTTTGAGTCGATAGGTTTCCAGCTTGGTGCTCTAGGGTCAAGTTTAGATGCTGGCCTACCTGATGGGTGCTCAGTATTCCCCTTGGTCTTTGGGACCTTCTTGGCCTTCTTAGACATCAGCGTGGTGAGTTGGCTCTGCAAGGACGCCACCTGCTGTCTAAGCTCTGTCAATGGATCGGACTCAGGCTGGAATGCTGCTTGTTGATTGCAGACACATGCACTCTGAGAACTTGCCCTAATCCGCTGCCGGTGTGAGCCAAGGTGCTTCTTCATACGTGTGGCTTTAGCTGCCTGCCTGTCCTCCTCAGTGCGGACTAATAACAGGAGCTCTGAAAACGTTGGTGGGTGACTTTTCTTTTCTTTCGAGGTTGAGGTCAGAGAGCAAGAGGTTATCCCAACACCCGCGACAAAACTGTTTGAGAATGTGTCTATCTGCTTCTCTAGCAGTAGCTCCTCCTCTCTTAACAGCAAGGTTCAGGGCAGCTTGAAGGCGGCAGAGGTAGGTAGAGGCCTTTTCACCAGGATCCTGAAGAGTATTCATGAACTGGGCAAAAAGTTCCTCGCCGTCCTCAACGGTTCCAAAGGCCGCGTCCAGCAGTTGAAGGTAGGTTTCAGGAGTGGCTTCAGGGCTCAGTCTTTTGACAATATCTGCAGCAGGGGAGAGCAAACTTTCAAAGATTTTCCGTGACTTCTGAAGATTAGACAGGGTGGGGTCTTTCCTGAGAAGCTCGACATGCGAACGCCATGTGTCGTGGTCTGTCTCACTATTGGGTCTGGGGAGCTTGCCTGAGAATGAACGAAGCTTGATGGGAAAGTGTGAATGTGTGTTTAATTCGTCTCTCCTCACAATGTGCTCAACAATGACCTTTTGAATTTCAGGTGGATTCAGGTCGCTCTCCACAACGGACAGACTTCGCTTCACATCAGCTGGTGGGCATGGCTCAGCGCAACTATGAATGAACATTTCCTGTGGAGGATCTGAGAGCAGCAGGATGTGGGGGTTCAAATGTGTCAAGAGACGTGTTGGGCTGTCTGGGCCCAAACTCATTATCACCACTGCCATCAGTTTCGATTGTCTCACTGATCTCTGACATCATGTCTTTCAGCACCTCTTCGAAGCCTCGTCCACTCAGTTTCGCTAACTGCTTTATTTCATCAAGGTAGGCTTTGGTAACACTGCAGCCAACTTTAGTGGTGTACACACTTGCCAGAGCTTGAACATAGTATTTTACATCTGGATGGTCCTTAAGTACATGTGTGTAGGGCAGAAGAGGGGCTAAGGCTTCAATGGTGACACTATCTTGATACTCAATAATCAGGTTTTTATAAAATTCTGAGTTAATGTCAGTAACTGGGACGAGTCTCATGGAGCCATATCTCTTAAGGAAGTCTATGATTTCTTCATCTTCTGGTGATTCAAGCAAACCACTCACCATTACTGCTTTGGGGACTTTGATACCTGAGCTCATTATGAATTCCATCTTTAGTAGAGAGTGATCTCTAAACAGATAACACAGAATTTACACACTGTGGAAATAGTTTCTCACACTTGTAATGTGGTTCACTGCTAACACATAACCAGACTCCTGGCTGGCTCGCCACTTGTAACCCTTCTAATGGTTTTATAAATATACCTGGCAACTAATTTGATTAGCTGTGGATCAAACTGGGCTAATATCAGAACTCTAGGTACGACTATGGAGCCTGAAACAATAGAATGTCAGCAGAAAAGAGAGAATACAACAGAGGTGAAGCTCAAAAGATGTATTGTACAAGATAATAACAGTTATTTTACATTCCCTGCCTACCTAAGCCGGCTTCCTGAGTGCACATTCGCACACTGAACCCAAAATAAACAATTTCAAACAAAAGAAAGAGTCCGTCAAAGTGTTTGTGTGTGTTCCTCAAAGTATGTATGTTCGTTTCACTACCCGGGTAGGTTTATGTATTCTTATCTGTATGTAAAGAAGGCACAGGAGATGGTTCCGAAGATGCCACGGCTGGCCACACCAGGCTCTCGGTCCGCTCAGTTTCTTTGGTTGGCTCGCCACTGACCGCAGGTCAGATTCAGATGATTTGTTCCTCTCTAAAAAAACAATCGGAGGTATCTTTTGGAGTTCGCAAAGTCGTGCGATTTATCTCTCTCTCTCTCTCACAGCTTTTAACCAGTCCTTGATGCGTTCGGACAACGTCTAGAAAGGTGTGTTTTTTTCAAAACTCCCTGGAGTGCACGCACCACCCCCCTGGCGGATTAGAAGGTTTGCACTTCCGTAACCTTGTATGGGTTACAGGTAACATAGTCTATGTCAGGGCACGGACTTTTAACAAATATAAAGTATAAAAGAGAATAAAGAAACAACATGAATTAAGATGTTTGTGACTGCTATCCAGATGTCATGCCAAAGGTGCGTAAATCCTGAAAAATGCAGGGAAACAACAAGTGTAATAATATAACAACATACACAAATTGCACAAAATGGCAAATAAACAATGGGTGCTCATAAAAATAGGTCTATTCACTATTTAAAGAACAATCTCGATGAGGCCAGTGCTAAGAGAGCTAGGGTGGGTATTGGCCACCCAGATGATTGTTTTACAATCATTAGCGTGATTGTAACGGGGAGAGAGAGCTGTCTGTACCTGCAGCTAAAATACAAAAAAAACAGCATCATTCTTCTTCATTTTTGACACAATATGGGACATCTGATTACCACAGCACTTGTTTACGTCAGTTAATAGTTCATAAACTATTGCTTCAACTGATCTATAACTTCTTAAAGGATAATTCCGGTATTTAACACCTTGAGTCTGTTTTGTAGTTTGGTTTGGATGAACTAGAGTGGTGGACACAGAAATTTTGAAAATGGGTCCTGCCTCGACTTTTTGACTATATTAGAATTGCCTTTGACCGCTTCAGAGTGGCTGTCTATGGGCATGCACAAACATGTCCTTAAAACAACCCTTAATGATCGTTTTCAAAACTGTGCAACTCACCGAGTGGTTAGTGTTGTTCGTTGATGATTAAAAACAAATATATCGGCGCAATGTATGATTTAAATCCGTGTTATTTGCTATAGTGGAACTATTTTTTCAGATACCCCACAACCGCGAATAAACTTCCGCTCGATATTTGAGTCTGAAGCGTTAGCACACTCCTAACCACTTGATGGCGACAACTACTTTGCCGTACAAGGACGCTGTACAGAACACGGTGTCTAGCCAGAGCCCGTCTAACGGAGAGCCTTGGCACTTCCTATTACCCCCATTGTATATCATCTTGGTTGCAGTTCCATTAGAATTCCACTGGAGGTGATCGCGGGCGAGTGCAGAATGAATGGGAGTCTATGGAGCTAGACGGCTAAATGTATCCCTTTCTCCTGCTTGTCCTTGAATCAACGAAGATTTTATTGTTGATTCCGCAAGTTCAATATAGATTATAGTCCAAAAGTCGAATGAACGAGTACTTATGTCCTTTCGATTTCTTACAGGTTAGGTCGTTGTTGGCCGGAACACGCTAGCATTCTGCTATTATGTGACTTCATCACATTTTTCAACGGATTTTTAGAACAGATAAGTGAACTTAAAAATGCAATTTTCAGCTGAGTGTATTATCTTAGCCCCCCTTTTTGAATGCAACTTTCAAATTACTTGACAAAAAATTACATCCTGAGAAAAGTGGATTTCTGGGGGTGAAACCCCATAGACTCCCATTCATTCTGCACTCGCCTGCGAGCGCCCCCGCATGGACAAAGACGTGTTACTGCAGCCAGTCCAGAAACCGGAAGTAACCAGACAGTGCCAATTCTCTTCTATTAGAAATTCTCTGGTCTAGCCTTCTGAGAGGCGGAGTGAACCGAGTGAAAAGACTGCAACCAAATGTAAACAGCCCCCTTTTCCGTTTCCGGTAGCGCAGTAATATCAACGAGCAATGAGTCCTCCAACAGAAATCAATGCGATTTTACAAAATGCCAAATAAAACATGACAGAAACTGTATTTCGCTACGCTACTTGTTTTGGAACATCAACGAACACCACTAACCACTCGGTGAGTTGCACAGTTTTGAAAACGAAGGTTAAGGGTTGTTTTAAGGACATGTTTGTGCATGCCCATAGACAGCCACTCTGAAGCGGTCAAAGGCAATTCTAAAATAGTCAAAAAGTCGAGACAGGACCCATTTTCAAAATTTCTGTGTCCACCACTCTAGTTAATCCAAAACAAACTACAAAACAGACTCAAGGTGTTAAATACCGGAATTATCCTTTAAACTTCAATAAACACACAGAAATGAACCGATCAACTGCACATACCTCTGCTCAGCCATGAACATGCAGGTAGGCACGCCCTCACGTGTTGCTGATTGGTCGATTTATAAGCTTAAATCTGATTGGCTAAAGAGTACCACTGATCAGTGTAGGAGGAGAGCGCTGCCAGGAAAGCCTCAAAAACACACACAAATCCAAGGTGATCCAAACGTGAATGATGATTTGCACATTCAAGGATAAACTCGTGTAAATTAAAAAAATTCAAAGTTTTTTGTGCACAGTTATCTACGAATTGTGTTTTGCATTTATGAAATGTATTTTATGAATATATAATTTTATTTTGCGCATGTGAATTGATTATTGTGAATTTATTTTTTTTCACGCATGTGATTTTTTTTTTTTGTGCACATGAATTTTGTTTCATGCATGTGAAATTGTCTAAGCATATGTGAATCAAGCTTTATACATGAATTAATAATGAGACTGATCTGCTTCCATAGCCTTTATCTCTGTTGTATGTGTAGCTTGTATGGCATTCTTATTGTAGTTCACTTTTCAGGACATATTTAGCACTGTTTATTTAAGTGACTAGGGAGAGTTATTAGCCTCAGTTGTGTTATGTTAGTTAACATAGATGTTTAGTTCCTTTTATTTAGAACCACACCTACACTGTAAAATCATAAGAAATAGTGCCTGTGCATCTGTATTTCAAAGTATATTAAACCTTTCAACAAATATCCCTGCCTTCCATGTCCTGACTAGACACCCCATATTGGTGACTAATTTTCGTAACCAGTAGAGCCCCAGTACAGTTCTTCTGAACACAGCAAATGTTCCAGAACCTTTTTCACAATCAACTGGAGGAAATCCACTAGTATCAGCAGAGCCGCAGTTTCAGAACCAGAAGTGATGGGCGGGGCTTAATTTTCTTTTGCTGAATATAAGCTGTTTTCACATGGATTTTGATCGGATCTATGTCTACAATATTTAACAACAATACTTTAAAAAAAAGTCACCTTTCTGTTCATATATGCATTAGATATCATGATGTAGGCTACAATGACGATTTATTTTTTAAATTACAAGGTTAATGGATAATACTGTGAAAATATTGAATCTGTTCACATCTTTCACATTTTTTCATTAAAGCTTTTTTTGCATTTGTCAAAATATATTATTAATGTTAATTAAACGTATTCATTTCGTTTTTTCAGGGGGGGGGGGGGGGGGGGGGTCAAAAATATGTATATAATTTTGTTTTTACAAAAATAATAAGCCCCGCCCCTCACTTCTGGTTCTGTGGCTGAAGTGGTTCTGAATCTGTGGTTCTGTCTCGAGGAAACAGAAAGAATTTCCTATTTGTGATCAGAGAGTTTGCGGTTATGCTGACATAATCATAAACTGAAGATGTCAGTTAAAGGGATAGTTCACCACAAAATGAAAATGTTGTCATCATTTACTCAGCCTCATGTTGTTCCAAACAAGAGTTTCTCTCTTCTGTTGAACACAAAAGAAGATATTTTGAAGAATGTTGGAACCAGACAGTTGATGGATCCCATTGACTTCCACAGTAGGAAAGAAAATACTATGGAAGGGGTGGACTGGTCATCTGGAAGACTGACATGCTTTTTGGGCTAATAGGCTACATCTCATTATTTATTTTATTTTTGTTCATAAAACATCGGTGACCCAATCTTTTTGTTTTGCTTAATTGATGGATCTGGGGTCTTTGTGCCGGCATAATGCATTTGTCAAAAAAAAAAAATAAAAAAAAAAATTCAGTGGGATTTTTTTCCCCTGACAGACCGGCCCATGAAACGAGATACAGGTCCTTCTAAAAAAATTAGCATATTGTGATAAAGTTCATTATTTTCCATAATGTAATGATAAAAATTAAACTTTCATATATTTTAGATTCATTGCACACCAACTGAAATATTTCAGGTCTTTTATTGTTTTAATACTGATGATTTTGGCATACAGCTCATGAAAACCCAAAATTCCTATCTCAAAAAATTAGCATATTATGAAAAGGTTCTCTAAACAAGCTATTAACCTAATCATCTGAATCAACTAATTAACTCTAAACACCTGCAAAAGATACCTGAGGCTTTTAAAAACTCCCAGCCTGTTTCATTACTCAAAACCGCAATCATGGGTAAGACTGCCGACCTGACTGCTGTCCAGAAGGCCATCATTGACACCCTCAAGCAAGAGGGTAAGACACAGAAAGAAATTTCTGAACAAATAGGCTGTTCCCAGAGTGCTGTATCAAGGCACCTCAGTGGGAAGTCTGTGGGAAGGAAAAAGTGTGGCAAAAAACGCTGCACAACGAGAAGAGGTGACCGGACCCTGAGGAAGATTGTGGAGAAGGACCGATTCCAGACCTTGGGGGACCTGCGGAAGCAGTGGACTGAGTCTGGAGTAGAAACATCCAGAGCCACCGTGTGCAGGAAATGGGCTACAGGTGCCGCATTCCCCAGGTCAAGCCACTTTTGAACCAGAAACAGCGGCAGAAGCGCCTGACCTGGGCTACAGAGAAGCAGCACTGGACTGTTGCTCAGTGGTCCAAAGTACTTTTTTCGGATGAAAGCAAATTTTGCATGTCATTCGGAAATCAAGGTAACAGAGTCTGGAGGAAGACTGGGGAGAAGGAAATGCCAAAATGCCTGAAGTCCAGTGTCAAGTACCCACAGTCAGTGATGGTCTGGGGTGCCATGTCAGCTGCTGGTGTTGGTCCACTGTGTTTTATCAAGGGCAGGGTCAATGCAGCTAGCTATCAGGAGATTTTGGAGCACTTCATGCTTCCATCTGATTTCATTTTTCAGCACGACCTGGCACCTGCTCACAGTGCCAAAACCACTGGTAAATGGTTTACTGACCATGGTATTACTGTGCTCAATTGGCCTGCCAACTCTCCTGACCTGAACCCCATAGAGAATCTGTGGGATATTGTGAAGAGAAAGTTGAGAGACGCAAGACCCAACACTCTGGATGAGCTTAAGGCCGCTATCGAAGCATCCTGGGCCTCCATAACACCTCAGCAGTGCCACAGGCTGATTGCCTCCATGCCACGCCGCATTGAAGCAGTCATTTCTGCAAAAGGATTCCCGACCAAGTATTGAGTGCATTACTGAACATAATTATTTGAAGGTTGACATTTTTTGTATTAAAAACACTTCTTTTATTGGTCGGATGAAATATGCTAATTTTTTGAGATAGGAAATTTGGGTTTTCATGAGCTGTATGCCAAAATCATCAGTATTAAAACAATAAAAGACCTGAAATATTTCAGTTGCTGTGCAATGAATCTAAAATATATGAAAGTTTAATTTTTATCATTACATTATGGAAAATAATTAACTTTATCACAATATGCTAATTTTTTGAGAAGGACCTGTATTGGTGCCAGGTCTCTCTCCATCGGTTTGGTCTTTTTTTGGTTCAGCGTTTGCAGTACTGCTGCCATCTTGTGGTGTGGACATTTATGGCAAATGTTTGATAATGTTTGATATACATAATGCATGAAAAATAACCACTACATAAACTACTTTAATAACACAAATTAACTATCTGTGCTGGATCTTTTTTGCCCAGACATTCATTTTAGAGTAAATATTTGGGGTGTTCTCCCAAAAACAGTAGCTGTTTGATAATATCTGACTTACAGTAGGATAGCCTGACACCAATATTTTTATTTATTGTAAATATGTAATTAAATTATACAAACAAAACTGTGATGGACCAAAAATCATTCAATACGAGCGAGAGAGCGCGAACGAGGAACGGCTGCGGTGTTTGTTTGGCCTGTCTGCTTTGAATATTCAAAGTGTGATGTATAGCTGATATAACGCCGCAGTCAGCAGGAACAAATCACCTCCAGCTACTCTAAAACACACTCGGCCTCCATCAAGTGACATGGGACATGGAGAACATGGCGATACGCAACGGCAGTCTGGCAGGTCATGCTAGAGCGCACGCAAATAACAAAAACAACATTGCCAAATTTGCCTTCCTACAAAAAAATGGACTGTGTTCTAAATATAAACACAGAAACCGTAGTCTCAACGACATGGTTCAAAGACTATTTGTCTTAAACTATGTGTTTGTATTACTGCTACTATCCATGCGAAGTTGCTATTCATGCCAACAACAACAACTTGGCTGTGAACGCGACGTGCGTCGCGGCTTCAATCCCAACCCATGGAGCCAATATGTAGCCTATGCCAAAATTTTAAATAATGGATATGCTACCCAACCACCAACCTGGACAAATACCCGAGGAGCTGAGAACCTGAAACAACCGCACAGAAAGACCATCTACTTGATGGCGATCCTCCTGCTGGCGGGTGATATCGAACTAAACCCAGGGCCTCTACCGGCCTCCGCTGGCGATCTGCTGCATTCTTCGGGTGCCTTGGGTTCCCCTCCTGCTCTGGCGGTGCATCTGTCGGCGGGTGGAGGTGCACACGAGGGGTGCCGGTTGCGACAGCTGGACAGCGGCGGCGATTGGAGTGGCCTGGTTGCTGCTTCGTCCTGGCTGGGGAGTGGCGTTCTTGATGACGCACTTTCCTCTGATGTCGACGTGCGGTGTGCTGTCCCTGCTTTGGATGCTGAGGCCGTAGTTGTCGGGGACTTGCCTCGGATGCTGTGCGGAGAGCGATCCTGTCCACGAACGCCGGGTGGCGGTGAGTCTCAGACTTTGACTGCTCTTTCCTCACAAGAAAATAGGCCCAACCGAACCTCGAATCTTGTTAAACAGACCCGTCTCAACCAGCAACACAGGGGACTAAATCCGGCGATTCGGAAAAATCGAAAAATGACTTTTTTTAAAACTCTCAATCATGCTAAACTTATTTGGGATCCGCAATCCAAACCCAAAGGATTACTCGGCGGACATTTAAATATACGAAGCATTGTCTCTAAAAGCAATCAGCTAGAACACTTATTGTCTCATTCTAACTTGGACTTTCTTGGTCTTTCTGAAACATGGCTTAACAAACACTCCCCCGAGGCTGCATTTGATATTTCTGGGTATAATGTGTTTAGGAGGGATAGAAACAAGGGCAAGGGGGGGGGGATTGCTAGTATATGTTAAAAACACAATTACATGTAACCTTATTGAATGGTCACAGGAAATAGACATGGAGTATATTGGGTTGAATATGTCACTATCTCCTCAAATGTCTTTCACTATCATTTGCCTATATCGACCACCATCAACCAATAACATATTTTATGAACATCTCCATAATATTCTTAAGCAATGTGATGGTAAAAAGGAGTTAATACTAATGGGCGATTTTAATATAAACTGGGGGAAAAAAACTGAGAGGAAAAAACTTAAAGAGATAACAAACAAATTCAATCTCTCCCAACTGATACAAGGTCCAACAAGAATAACTAACTCCTCCCAGACACAAATTGATCTGATATTTACAAACAGACCTGAGAGAGTAACTACATCGCATAATATGCTGACTGGTCTGTCTGACCATAATATCACACTGCTGGTAAGGAAACTAACCAGAAAACAATCTATAAATTCTACCAAAAGAAACCAATTCTATGAGCAAATTCCTAAAAATGAAACAATTAACTTAGAAAAAGTTATAAATCAAATTGACTGGTCTAACCTTCTAACCAGCAGAGATATTGAGACTAGCTGCAGCACTTTTTTTTCTACTGTTACCGAGATAAGAGCAGCCTTTACAAGAAAGGTGAGACATAAACATGGACAAAAGACCACCTTACCATGGTTAAATGACACACTCTGGCAACAAATGAAAGAGAGAGATTCTGCTTTAAAGAGGGCACTAAAATCAGGGCATAGTAGTGACCGGCTCACCTTTACAACTCTCCGAAATAAAGTGTTAAGGAATTTAAGAAAGTCTAAAGCAGAGTTTTTTTATCAGAATTATTAATGAAGCTCAGGGAAATGGGAAATTAATTTGGAGAAATCTTAATAAATTAACTGGTAGGAATAAAGAACAAAGGATAACTTTATTTGAACTCAAAGTGAATGGAATCCTGACCCAAGATAACGATATGATAGCAAGTACATTTAATGATTTCTTTATAAATTCAGTTAATGAGCTGGTTCAAGGTATCCCAACTGAAACTATACCATCTATCCCCATTGATAAAGCTAAACCTATTTTTAAAATAAAGGAAATATCGGAATCAGAGGTTATTAAAATTATAAATTCACTAAGGAATTCAAAAGCTAAGGATTCATATGGCTTGGATACCGCATTTTTAAAGTCACACAAGGACACACTTGCTTGCCCCATTGCACATCTGATCAATCTGTCAGTTAGGCAAAGTACTTTTCCAAGCTCTTGGAAAACAGCAGTTATATCACCGATCTACAAGTCAGGTGATAAAACAATGGTGTCAAATTATAGACCCATTAGTATTCTATCAGTTATATCCAAGGTGACAGAAAAATGGGTAGCAGAACAGCTGAAAACCCATCTAAACCTGGGCCACACCCCTTTACATCCAATGCAATTTGGATTTCGCACAAATCACTCTACAGAGACAGCTAATTGTTTTCTCCTTGAGAACATTAAGTCAAAATTAGATGAGGGTGGTATAGTAGGTGCAGTGTTTCTGGACCTTAAGAAAGCTTTTGACACTGTGAATCACCAGACACTATTGTCAAAATTATCTATATATAATTTTTCAGATGAGGCCATGAAATGGATGGAGTCCTACTTAACTAACAGGAAACAGAGCGTACATATCGGTAATTCATATTCTTCATACCTCGACTGTAATATTGGTGTACCTCAGGGGTCAGTATTGGGCCCTATTTTGTTTAGCCTGTATATTAACGATTTACCTTCAGTCTGTCGATCTGTTAATATACAAATGTATGCAGATGATACAGTCCTTTATTTGCATACCAAGAACAAACAACAGGCTGCAACTAAGTTAACTGAAGCACTGGTATATGTCTCTGACTGGCTAAAAATGTCAGACTTGCATCTTAACATTAACAAAACAGTCTGTATGTTCTTTTCCAAGAAACCCACAGCTCAGGAGGCTGAGGTTTTTATTGAAGGAGAAAAACTTATGGTTGTGTCCGAATTTAAATACCTCGGCATTATTTTAGATTCTAACTTAACTTTTAAAAAGCATGTTAAAAAGGTGGCTAATACCGTCAGATATAATCTGGCTAACTTTAAACACATAAGGCCATATCTAACCATAGAAGCGGCCAAACTTTTTATGCATGCCATGATTTTTTCTCACATATCATACTGTTTCACAAGCTGGTCACAAGCAAACATTACAACCCTTAAACCAATAGAAACCCTTTATAAACAAACTTTAAAAATATTAGATCGAAAACCAATCAACTATCACCATTGCCATATCACTACTAAATACAACCTATTCAATTTTAACAGTTTCTTACATTATCTAGATACCTGCCTCATTTTTAAAATATTACATGGGCTTGCACCTCCACCACTGGGTGAATTTATACAACAGAAGAACAGTAGTGGTAGGGCAACTAGGGCAACCACTAGAGGAGACTGTGTTGTACCGTTTAGACGTAGTAAGTTTGGCCAAACACTCTTCTCAGTACGGGCCGCAAATTACTGGAACCGTCTTCCTACTGAACTCAGAGAAACACCAGCTATCTATCATTTAAATTCACATTAAAGAAATGGATTATAAATAATCAAAACTGCAATCACCAATAGTTGGTTTACCTTATCCCAGGTATTGCCCTTCTTTGTACTGTACTTATTTATTTTATTCTAGTTTTTATCAATTTTTTTTTTTTTTTTCTGTCTTAGTTGTTTCTACTTCTCATACATTCTTTTTTTTTTATTTTTTTTTTATTAATGTAATATGATGATGTGTTGACCTGCCAAGGGACTACAGATGAAAATTAGCTTTTCTGCTAACTCTGGCACATTTACATTTTGAGTGTAAACAAAAAATGTCAATTGATGTGCATTGTCCCTTTTAAATAAAAATGAAAAAAAAAAAAAAAAAAAAATGGACACAATTTCAAATTGATTCAACTTAATTAAAAAAAAAATGAAATTCTTCACTAGTGGCACAAATCTCCTTCTGAATTAGAATTTTTGTTTTAAAATAGAAGTCTTATCAGAAAGCATTCACATTTTACATTTGACATAGGATTTTATTCAAAGTGATTTACACTGCATTATATGTTTACCCTGCATCAAACTCTTCAGCACTAGTGCAAAACAATCCCTTTGTTTGGTAGCTAAATAAAATAGAATAATATAACATTTCCACCACAAAAGAAAAATGAAGCAGAAAATTTACTGTAAAATGTAATGTCATGTATTTTTTTTTAAAATGTTTTTCTTAACATTACCAATTTTTGGAAGCTATTTATTTCTACACAATCACACCTGCAAAACTCTGTTTAAGTTGGTGACAGTAAGAGATTCTCATCTTGTTAATAAATTAAATATCTGCATATTTAACAGTACATTCATATATTCATAACCTGAGTATGAAGTTGCAACAGCCAGCAGACAGAAAGGTCAAAGAGCAACAGTGAAAGTTGAGGAACAGTCCCAGTTCTGAAGCACAGACGGTTCAGAGCTCCAGTTGATTCAGTGAAGCTGGGATTCAGAGAGTCCATGATGAGCAGAAGTGTGTGTGGCATCAATCACACACTCACAGATGCTGTTCGGAGGGAAAACAGGCGTTTTATTTACATTATAAAACATATAGCAATGATCATCCACAAAGAAATTAAATAAGTTTAATCTTGTGTCTCCCGTATCAAAGGAGGCGTCTTAAAGGTATATAACAAATCAGGAGGCCGTTACAATTTACAGTCAACATGAATATTTATTAATACATTTATTAATACAGATGTACTGTGAATTATTCATGAGTTTATAAATGGTCATACTTTTTTTTTTTTTTAGCAAATGATAAGCACAGGTGAAAGAATGGAAACATATTTGAATATTTTTAAAAGATTAAACACAACAGTTGTCTTACCGTGAAAAGCAATTATAGGAAAAGAATCATAATTATAACCATAGTGACTGAAGGAATGACAGCTGCAACGACACATCCTTTGTTTGATTCTAATGTGATGGAAAAAATATGTTATAAAATCAATTTCAGGAAAGCATATTTAAATTATCATAGTAAGTTTATTAAATTATATCTTGCATTACTGATTTATGACATACTCTAAAGAAAAACATGCATATTCATCGTTACTTTCGGATTCATATGGTTAATATCCAGCGTCTCACCTTTAAACAGATCTCTCTCATAGACCGGATCACTGGTCTCCTCACTCACTGCGTTCTTTAGTGTACAGGTGTAGAAGATTTCTGGATTTCCTGTTTTTTTAACTGTAATGGACTCTCCTTTCGGAGTGATTGTCGAACCCATCAGTGTTTCTCCAGCAGAATTCTTCCAGATGATTGTTTCATTGTACTCGCATCTCAAATACACAACATCAGAGTTATTAGTCTTCACTGTTATCACAGGTTTGGGGACCGGCTCTGTGATTGTGAAAGAAACAATGGTGTTGACTGATGAATTTGCACATTGTTTTTGTCTTTTTTTAAACCCCATATAGACAACAACACTGGTTTTCACCACAGGGGGTCTTTAAATGTCTTATAAGCAGAGATGTATAAAGTACTAGAGATACAGACTTGAGTAAAAGTACAAGTGCTCTATCAAAAAAGTGACTTGAGTAGAAGTTGAAGTGCTCTTAAAGCACCATACTTAAGTGGAAGTACTAAAGTATTCAAAAAAAACTGCACGAGCTAAAAGCCCGAGGGACATTGTTTGGTCAAGCGCTTTCATGAGACTACACTGGAGGTTTTTTTTTTTAATGGGAGCGGCTGATGCTCATAATTCATATTAAATAATTCATAACTCTCTGGGGTCGGCAAACGCACCGGCGCGTTTTGCGCGATTTTTTTCACATAGCAGCAAAATAGACTTAAAATACTCCTTCATTTCTGGTCATACAGACTTAAGAAATATGAAAAAATAAACTGTTAAATGTCTACTTTTTTATGTGTCCACTTACAATCGAAATAAAACATTGTGCTTTTGTAAAATAAAGAAAATAAACAGGGTGTGCTTTCTGCCTCTCCGTCTCTGTGAAGTTTTTTTTTCTGGAGCACATCTCTAAACTTAATAAAAACTCAGTGAATACTATTCACCCAGGCATGAGCAATATATCTTTATAGCTACTCATCTAAGTGTGTACTTTTAAATGATCTAATTCAAAACTAAAACAAATATTCTCTGTTTATGTAATCTATATAAAAAGAGAGAGGTGTCAGCCGTTCTCATTATCGTTCTCTCAGCTCATTATTCTGCTAATGTGACAGGCCGACAGAGAGCGTGCGCTATTCAAACGCAAATGATCTGAGGCAACACATGCAAACGTGTTAACGCCCACATGAACTCGATAAAAACACACCAAATTTAATCAGATTATTTTACTATGTCGTTTTACGAGGCTGTGTGGAATAATCCTGAGACATTTACCTCAGAAGTGCTGGTTTCACTTCGAGGAGCAACGGATCCAGCTGAGGATTAATAGTAAGTTTTTTATTCTTATAGGCCTATGCTTTGTTCTAATCGTGATATGGAGTAGTGTCTGTAAACCGCAAAAAGACTGTTTAAATATGAATTGCTTGTCTGTGTGTGAATGATGAATGGCAGAGACCAGCGCGCGCTGTTGTTACTACAGCTGAACAGAGCGCATCTCACACTCGCATAAACACCATATGTTACAGACTAAATATGAATGTTTAGACAAGATTTCGTTGACTAGTTTTGGATAGATTATAAAGATTTTACTGTAAAAAAAAGACTACTGCCACATTAAATAAGCTTTTGTTCGCCAATTTCTGCTCATATGTTAAATATACTACGGGATGTTTTGTCAAAAATAAAGTTGAATTATCAACGAAGATGTTATTATAGTGTTTGTTCCAAATTATTCAAACTAATGAATCCTTACCTTTGAAATACGTATGATAAAATGTATACTTTTTACAAAGAAAGATTACACTTGAAATATTATTAAAATTGTAATTGTTGTTGTAATTGTAACCTTTGGTTAAGAATTGGTTGAAAGTTAGAGTTGGAAACATCTTGAAAAAGAAAGAATGCTAGGACAGAATAAATATATACACTGCAGTTCAAAAGTTTGGGGTCGGTAAGATTTTTAATGTTTTTAAAATAAGTCACTTATGCTCACCAATGCTGTATTTATTTGATTACAAATACAAAACAAACCCAGTAATATTGTGAAATATTATTTCAATGTAAAACAGCTGTTTTCTATGTGAATATTTTGTAACATTATAGATGTCTTTACTGTCACTTTTGATCAATTTAATTCCTCCTTGATGAATAAAAGTATTGATTTATTTTATTTATTTCCCCGAAAAATAAAATAAAAATTCTTACTGACCCCAACGTTTTGAACGGTAGTGTTTAATGTTACAAAAGATTATATTTCAGATAAATGCTGTTCTTTTGAACTTTCTATTCATCAAAAAATCCTGAAATAAAAATTTAAATAACTGTTTTCAACATTGATAATAATCATGTTTCTTGAGCATCAAATCATCCGATTAGAATGATTTCTGAAGGATCATGTGACACTGAAGACTGGAGTAATGATGCTGAAAATTCAGCTTTGATCACAGGAATAAATTACACTTTACTATATATGCACATAGAACACAGCTGTTTTACATTTAAATAATATTTCACAATATTACTGGGTTTGTTTTGTATTTTTAATCAAATAAATACAGCATTGGTGAGCATAAGTGACTTCTTTTAAAAACATTAAAAATCTTACCGACCCGAAATTTTTGAAGGGCAGTGTGTGTGTGTGTATATATATATATATATATATATATATATATGTATGTATGTATATAGTTTCTTTTGTCCCCGCATTCTTTGGTACCCAGTGACACACCTGTGTGAAAGGCTCATTATACAGCTCATTATGCGGCTCATTATGCGGCCATTATGCAAGCCATTGTCTTCTCAGGTGTGAATCAGCATTACAGCATTATTCACGCACCCTCGCATATTGCCTTTCCAAACAAAAAGTGTTTTACAAAATTTAAATCAATGTATTTTTTTATGTGAATGATTAGGCAGGATGATTTTCAGATCATTTTGAACCAAAAACTCTAGGCGACAACATCTATTAGTCAAAAGTATTGTGGACACCTATTTAGTTTTGTGGCCTTGTTTCAGAAACTTTAAGTATTAGTTTTTTCAATAACCATGCATAAACAATATTTTCTCAAAAATATAAACATATACATATTGCTCACATATTATGGTAGCCCTGTTTGTGCTAAATAGAGTGTAATGACAACTTTGCCATTAATATGTTTATAGGCAACTGAAAAAAGCAAAAATGTCAGAGCATGTCAGAACATCTCAAGGACCCCAAAAACACCTTAGACCCCAGAGGGTTAAAGGTATCGATTCATTTTTTCATTACATAACTCCTGACACAAATTAAGAAATAACTGTCACTATAAATTTCTCAGAATAAAATAGTGGTCAAATACTGAAACTTGAGTCTTATATTTTTTTAATGATGTATAGTTTGTCAAGGTAATAACATTAAATCTAAAAGTAACTTTGAACTATAAAAACAGAGAACGATTCAGTGCGTCGGCATCCTCGCACATTCTATATGAATTGTCTTTCACTCCGACAAATGAAAACATGGGCTCGAAGTGGGGCCACGGGTCTGCTTCCTCACCGCCACGATCACTCGAAGTTGAATGGTGTTTCTGGTTCCATCTCGAAACAAACTAACAAATCTCCAGTGTTCTCAGCGAAAGAGCGAAAGGCAGAACGGGAGCACGCGCACTCTTCTTGATCGCTTGATTCGCTCAATGATGAGCCAGCTTCATCAAACCTGGTGTCAGAGCCATCTACCGCTCTGGCAGTGATTATGTGGGTTTGGAATGATACCGACTGTATGGCACGGTTACTTTTGTATTTTTAGAACGATTGTAGACAAATATCTGTCGCCAGAACTATTAACCCAAAACGAACACTAAATATTGGCTTTACTGCAGTAGCCAAATCAAACACAGAACCATGTTTAGCATGCCTGTACATAAACAAGCGATAAACAATACATAAAAGCTCTAATCAAAGAATAAGTTACTCTAATTCCAAGTTCGCTGTTGAGATTTTAAAAAGTTTGTAACGTTAGGTGTTTGTCGGATAACGTTAAGTATGAATGAGCATTTAACAAACCAGCAGAGCCAAACAGCGTTGTCATTTGTTTACTTCATTGCTACAAGGTACAATTAACAATACGAACTATTACAGGAAAACACATCGACGAAAAATAAATCATACTTACAGATTGTGGCCCGTAAACAAAAGCTTCTGTTTTTAAAGTTGGAACTGCTCCATCTTTCAGCACAAGCCGTTGTGTGAATCCTGCATTGAACTCGCCACGATTGTGGAAGCTTTCCTCCGTAAAATGTGCAGCAAAAGAGCGAGATTTGGGTAATAATTAACCATTGATCGCTAACTCCCGCGACCCTAGGAAGGCTGAACAAAGTGGACCTGCAATCCGGGCACTGATGAAAATTACAGCGTTTCGATGACATTGCGGCGGCAACAACACTCCTATACCACAATAACTCTTCTCCAATGCAATATAAAATGGCCTCGCCCCCCTTATTTAGTATTCTTGGAGGAGGGGTTTATTGGGGTTGCTGACGTGGAGGAATGTCGTGTAGTCCAAAACCGGCTGTTTGCTGTAGTCCTTATTCAAAGCAAATATCTCCGTTTGCTTTGAACTTTGAGCGCTGTAACTTTGCAGATGTTGTTTATGCTCAAACAGCAACATTACACACTAACTAAAGTTAGAAAAGTGAAATTGTGTTTTACCACCCCTTTAAACTCATCGAAAATATGTACTGAAGTAAAAGTGGAAGTAGGAGAAAAAAAGTATAATCTAGTAGAGTACAGATACAGCCTTTTAGTACTTAAGTACAGTAGTGAAGTAGTTCTACTTCGTTACTATACATCTCTGCTTATAAGGTTATTAAATTGCATCTTGCATTATTGAATGATTGCATAATCTAAATAAAAGCATAAGTATATTCTTCTTGCATACACGTTGTGTTTAGTGTCCGTCCAGCGTCTCACCTTTAAACAGATGTTTCTCATCAACCGGATCACTGGTCTCCTCACTCACTGCGTTCTGGAGTGTACAGGTGTAGAAGATTTCTGGATTTCCTGTTTTTGTGACAGTAATGAACTCTCCTTTCGGATGGTGCGCTGATCCCGTCAGTGTTTCTCCAGCAGAATTATTCCAGATCATTGTTTCATCGTACTCGCATATTAAATACACAACACCAGAGTTATTAGTACTCTTCTCTATTTTAATCACAGGTTTGGGGACCCGTTCTGTGAAAGAAACAATAAAACAAATATAAAGAAACATAATTAAATCAAACACAACTACACTAGCATTGCAAAAAGTACAGTGACAGTACCATAGTACAATGATGGCATTAGAGGGTAAAATCCAGTTACTAAACAAAACCATAACTTACAGAAAAAGTACTATAATACTACAGTGGTTTTTGGACGTGTGGTATTCTTGAAAGTATCTTGGAGTACCATGTAAATACCACGGTATTAATCAAAGTAGCCTATCATGGTATTAATCAAAATATCATGGTATTACAATCTGATGCCATCATTGTTTTTTTTGTTTTGCTGTAGGCCTATGTTATAATATGATGCATTTATAATATTAATATTAATATTAATGAATATAATAATCAGCATCCACTCACCCATAACAGTCAATGTGAATCTTTGTTCCTGCTCTTTACCGCTGATGTCAATGGTATAAACTCCAGTATGTTCGACTGTTAGATTAGTAATAGTGATTTGTCCGGTCTCTGTATCAAGAGTCGTGATGCCTTTGAATCTCTGATTCGGGATATCAGTTACTCCGTCTTCCCATTCAATCGCCTTAATAGTTACACCATTGTTTATGTGTTTCCATGTGATGCTGGTGACATCAGCAGGAAGAGGTTGATCTGGACGAAAAGAAACTTCATCACCCACTGCTTTCTTCTCCTCTTTAACTAATAATTAAAATATGAGAGAGTATGTTAGTCAACATTCAACAATAAAGTCTGGTCAAGCTGGGTAATTTCCAGGAAGTTAATATACTGTATATCCCTTGCTAGATGGTAAATTAAATTAGAAAACAAAATAAGGTCAATACAGAGCTCTTCAGTCTTCATATCATTTGATATTTGTGAATTTGAGTACAATACTATGATAATAGTTATTAGTTATAACCAGGGGCGTAGAATTTAGTAGGGACGCTAGGGACTACCAATATCCAGTGACACTGATTTTTGCCTAGCAATAATTTCGATCAAAAATTAAAATATATTTATATATAACCACTGTTGCCTGGTTGGGTATTGTGGGTTTTATGTATTTCTTATTTTATTTAACCAGGAAACATCTCATTTAGATTAAAATCTATTACAATAGGGTTCAGAGAAAAATGCGCAAATCCTGAAACACAACGGTTAATAGATCTAGGTCCTGCCTGCTTAACACACATCGCTAAACTGATTGGCTTTGTGTTTTCTTTCTAATGCCGGGCGTACACCAAAGGATTTTCACAGTCCCAGACTAAAGACCGGCAGCCTTTAGGAATCTTACTGGAGTCTCGGCGCGCTCCCGTCGTCTCGATCGTTAAATGTGAGGTGATAATCTGCAGTCCGCGACCCGATTTATGCCAGTCTTTCTCTAGTCTTTCATATCAAACATGTTTGATATTATCGCAAGTCCTAGCGTAGTCATAGTGACGAAAAACAATCAACAACCAATAAAATCGTTCTCAGAAAACAGTAAGCCATCAGTCACAACAAAGTAACATGTCGACGGACGTGGAAACACAACGAGCGCCAAGTAGGCGAAAATGGACCATGGATAAAGAGGAGCGCCTTGTCGAGCTGTGGGCAGAGCAGCCGTGTCTTTTTGATGTAAACTGCCATTCATACCACGACAGAGTGGAAAAAGAAAAGAAGTCTGTTATCCGGTTAAAAACCGGTTGCTCCCGAACCGTGCCGCGTTTCGCGTGAATGTGAAAGCAACACGGACTCGGGTGCGCACTTGTTCAGGAAATAAAGTAACTTGCGCATGCGTTTTAGCTTATTGTGATGTATTCAGTTAAATAAAACACTTGTAAGGGATGATAGTGTTGATGATTTACCTTGGATACGAGCGAGAGTGAGCCTGCAGTGTAGCCTATTCGTGCATTGCGCGTGGGATCAGGTCAACAAAGTTGGAAATCCACTGTCTCCTCAAAATAGTCCGTTTGCAAGCAGCAGAAGTCCACCTTATGTGACACACCCACAGCAAACCTGTATTGTTCACTCAACTGCGCATAATAGCAGAGAATTAATAAAAGAAAAAAAACAATATTGACCCACGTTCTGTTTTCTATCATGCGCCGTGCACGTTTGCGATGACGTCATATGCACGCAAACGCACCAGGGTTCGATAGAATCAAGTTGAGTGTGAAACCAGGCCAACGCTGCGGGGGGCGCCGGGAACAAACGCGCTCGGGCTCGGACCGCAGCAAACGAGCCCAGTGTAAAAGCCCCCTATCACTGCTGAGCATGATGGGAGGAATTTTGGTGGGAATAAAAAGCTAAAATAATCTAGTTGTAGTCTTGTAAATAGTGTCACTACAAGATTCAGTGTTTGTAAAATCTTTAGTCTGAGACTAAAAACTGTGAACCCAGGTCTTTAGATGTGAGCTGATGATCTTATAAAGTCTTTTCTAAATCTTTTCAAAGTCTTTAGGTGTACGCCCAGCATAACTTGTGAGAGGCTGTAGCTACATTTGGTTGTGCGAAGCGGCAAAGCTCCTCCGAAGGAAACCTAGATGCGGTAAACTAGGGAGTAATCTACAGTTCTGTGCACAAAAATACGGGGCACATCGCGTCAAATAATGATTCGGGGATAGCTCAGTTTTTACAATAGCCTATAATGTATGACAATCGCAGGATAAGTGGCAAACATAATCGTTATTGTGTGTGTGGGCGCGCAAAGAGCACTGAAACTTAGCAAAAACATCACTTAGTATGATTTATAAGCCGTTTTCCAAAAAAGGAAAAAAAGAAAATAGTACCCACAAGGACAACATTTTCGTATATTGCCATTTTTGTAGGGACAAAGACAAAATGTCCCCACAAAGATGGCAATTTCCGAAATCCTTGAGGGGATTTTTTTTTTTTTTTGGAAAACAGCTAATAAATCATACTAAGCAGTATTAGTATGCTTAGTATGCCCCCCCTTACATTGCTGTTAGGACACTGAAAACATGACTTAGAACAATGGCACAAGTTGCTGTGTGTCATGTCCAACAGGACAAACTGGACAGTAATGATGTGAAACAAATATGCCAAAAGTTAATTTCTGTTAACGGGATAGTTTCCTTGAAAATTATGTCATCATTAAGTTGTTTCAAACCAGTTTCTTTCTTCTGCTGACCACAAAAGAAGTTATTTTGAAGAATGTTGGTAACTAGACAGACAGTTGATGGGCCCCATTGACTTCCAAAGTATTTTTTTTCTTACTGTGGAAGTCAATGGGGTCCATCAACTGTCTGGTTACCAACATTCTTCAAAATATCTTCCTTTGTGTTCAGTAGAAGAAGGAAATTCATAAGGGTTTGAAACAACTTGTGGGAGAGACAGAATTTTTGGGTGAACTATCCCCTTAACTATCCCTTTAATGACAGATGCAGACATGTGTTTGACTTCTTCAAAAAGCAAGGAACAAGACCGTGATTGCACTATTGCATTGCACTATGAACGGAGTAAAGTTAAGTCTCTGTTAAACTCCCTTGTCTTTAATAGTTACCATAACAGAATTCATTGTTAAGGTCAAACCTTAATATTATCCTATTAATCCTATTAATTTCCTGATTCCTCAGCTTCTGGGAATGTCCCCACCATTCTCAAAACCAAACCTACGCCCTTGGTTATAATTAATTTATAGGGACAGAATTACGAAACAGCGCAGATTAGCGTGAGAGAGCAAAACAGCGCAGATGAGAGTGTAAAGTTCAGCGCGAGATCTACTGACGATGTGCAAATTAAAGAACACAGACACAGTCAGATCATGTCCATAATGACCAACACAATCTACCAGTAAATCAATTTGCGTGATTCATTTAATGTCTCTCCTCCCGACATAAATGTTACGCCTGAAAGGGGAACTCAGATGCAATATGGTCAGCCGCAAAATTACCTGTCCATCCTTTCAGCGCTAATTTTTCACTGCGTGTATTTAGGAAATCCTGACAGTAGTTTTTTGACGCCAAAAGAGGGTTTGCACTGGAGGAAGCTGTTAGTAAATCTGACCCTAACTGTTTAGGTTTGCCAAAAACAGCGTGTTATTTCCATTAAAACATTAAGAACTCACCTGAAGCAGCTTCTGTGGTGAAGAACACAACGATGGAGATCAACGTCAAGAGATGAAGTGACATTTTTGTTAGAAAAGGTACACTTTATTAACTTTTCTTCGAGATGTTGCTCAGAGACACAAACACGCAGAGGTGTGGTGTAAGAGGTAGGATACAGAATAAGGAAGTTTAAAAAAAAAAAAAAAAACACCTGGCACTGTGTTGGTCTTTCCTGTCCCAAATGGGGCACTTCGGACTTTCGGTCTAGTATAATAAAATTGCGTGTGCTCGTTGAGTCTACGAGTCCCACCAGTAGAACCTGTCTGCAGCCTGCAATACTTCAAGTTACGCCCCTTCAAGTTACGCCCACTTCAAGTTACTCACTGTTTTTTTTTTTTCTCTCGACTTAAAGCAGCGCTGCAAGGCCGGTCGGTGATGATATCAAAGTACCGCGAGAGCGATTAGAGCGACAGACAGTTCCGTATGCTTTTGAATCAAGGGTAACTAAACACTAAAACAACTTTTTTTAGTTAATGATCTGTAAGAATGGAGCTTCATAAATGCTGTTCATTGATTCGAGTACATTTTTTGACATTTGGGTTTAAAGTGTTTTAATTCTACTATATATGGTGTAAAAACGTCTGAGTGCTGCCCTCTTCAGGTTGAACGGTGGCTACTGCAGTTGAGAGGGTACCAGCTAACCACGCCCTTGCCTACAGAGAGATGCGTCTCAGGTGCACACCGAAATGCTTGTTTTGGTATACAGTAAAGAAAGCTGCAATCTGCATTAGTGCCAGGGTAGCCTGATGATAATGTATTGCAAGAAACCATATTGCAATGTATTGTTTTATTAATTATTCGTCCCACCTCAACTAAAGTGTGAAGCAAGCACTAATATATCCTTTTAGAATTGGGCTTTATTTCTTTTTTTCTTTTTTTTTTTTTATAAATAATTTTAATCATCTTTTGAAGTCTTATTGTATGCCTGATTTGCAGCTGATTAAAAAAAAATTCAGATAAAAAACTGATATCAATAGCACTAATGAACAGCTAAATGCACCGCTGACAAACGAATCTCATGATACTTTTTTAAAATAATAGGCTTGTTTGAGATGAGCAAAATCTGCGCAGAACCGATCACCGGTGATCAGCGCGTAATGCATGCCGGTTAGAAATGTGTCCGAGTGCGGTCCGCCTTGCTCTGATGTCATGCTGACGTGTGTCAAAAAGCTCTCGCGAGCGCTAGGCGCACGTGTCGGATTCTGCAGTCGCGCGCAGTTGCTCTCCACCGACTGCGCTGATCAAAAGCATGATGGGAAACGACTTGCTGACGACACAGCTTAATGTTGATTGGTTTAAACAACCGTGATGTATTGTTCTCTTTTAAAATGTTTGATTTTAAAACTCGGATATCATGTTTTATGTGTATATGTTATGTGTGAATATTCCCAAACTCTCGGACAGTGCGATGGGTTATGCAATGTCATTTTATTATATATATATAAAAAAAAAAACACATAGCCTATGTCTGTATTAAAGAAAAAATGATTGATAAACACTTATTTGGAATGGAATTAAATAAGTACTTTGGGTGTCTTGTTCATTATATTTATTTTCATATAAAAGCAACAGAACTTAAATTACATCCAGTTTATTAGCAACACTGTGCACGAGCGTGAATCCCGTGAATCCTGCGATATCCATCATTGTATTAATGATGTATTAGGCTTATTAACTAATATTAGGCTTGTTTGAGATGCGCCTTGCCTCGCCTTAAATGTAGTCGAGAGTAGGCGGCTGCAGTGAGAGGAGGAGTGAAAAAAGCGCAGGCAAGCCGGACAGTTCTCGCTTCTCGCAGTGGATCTGACACCCGCGAGATCAATGATGGATATCGCAGGATTCACGGGATTCACGCTCGTGCACAGTGTTGCTAATAAACTGGATGTAATTTAAGTTCTGTTGCTTTTATATGAAAATAAATATAATGAACAAGACACCCAAAGTACTTATTTAATTCCATTCCAAATAAGTGTTTATCAATCATTTTTTCTTTAATACAGACATAGGCTATGTGTTTTTTTTATATATAGGCTATATACAGGTCCTTCTCAAAAAATTAGCATATTGTGATAAAGTTCATTATTTTCCATAATGTAATGATAAAAATTAAACTTTCATATATTTTAGATTCATTGCACACCAACTGAAATATTTCAGGTCTTTTATTGTTTTAATACTGATGATTTTGGCATACAGCTCATGAAAACCCCAAATTCCTATCTCAAAAAATTAGCATATTATGAAAAGGTTCTCTAAACGAGCTATTAACCTAATCATCTGAATCAACTAATTAACTCTAAACACCTGCAAAAGATTCCTGAGGCTTTTAAAAACTCCCAGCCTGTTTCATTTCTCAAAACCGCAATCATGGGTAAGACTGCCGACCTGACTGCTGTCCAGAAGGCCATCATTGACACCCTCAAGCAAGAGGGTAAGACACAGAAAGAAATTTCTGAACAAATAGGCTGTTCCCAGAGTGCTGTATCAAGGCACCTCAGTGGGAAGTCTGTGGGAAGGAAAAAGTGTGGCAAAAAACGCTGCACAACGAGAAGAGGTGACCGGACCCTGAGGAAGATTGTGGAGAAGGACCGATTCCAGACCTTGGGGGACCTGCGGAAGCAGTGGATTGAGTCTGGAGTAGAAACATCCAGAGCCACCGTGCACAGGCGTGTGCAGGAAATGGGCTACAGGTGCCGCATTCCCCAGGTCAAGCCACTTTTGAACCAGAAACAGCGGCAGAAGCGCCTGACCTGGGCTACAGAGAAGCAGCACTGGACTGTTGCTCAGTGGTCCAAAGTACTTTTTTCCAAAGTACTTGCAAATTTTGCATGTCATTCGGAAATCAAGGTGCCAGAGTCTGGAGGAAGACTGGGGAGAAGGAAATGCCAAAATGCCTGAAGTCCAGTGTCAAGTACCCACAGTCAGTGATGGTCTGGGGTGCCATGTCAGCTGCTGGTGTTGGTCCACTGTGTTTTATCAAGGACAGGGTCAATGCAGCTAGCTATCAGGAGATTTTGGAGCACTTCATGCTTCCATCTGATTTCATTTTTCAGCACGACCTGGCACCTGCTCACAGTGCCAAAACCACTGGTAAATGGTTTACTGACCATGGTATTACTGTGCTCAATTGGCCTGCCAACTCTCCTGACCTGAACCCCATAGAGAATCTGTGGGATATTGTGAAGAGAAAGTTGAGAGACGCAAGACCCAACACTCTGGATGAGCTTAAGGCCGCTATCGAAGCATCCTGGGCCTCCATAACACCTCAGCAGTGCCACAGGCTGATTGCCTCCATGCCACGCCGCATTGAAGCAGTCATTTCTGCAAAAGGATTCCCGACCAAGTATTGAGTGCATAACTGAACATAATTATTTGAAGGTTGACTTTTTTTTTTGTATTAAAAACACTTCTTTTATTGGTCGGATGAAATATGCTAATTTTTTGAGATAGGAATTTGGGGTTTTCATGAGCTGTATGCCAAAATCATCAGTATTAAAACAATAAAAGACCTGAAATATTTCAGTTGGTGTGCAATGAATCTAAAATATATGAAAGTTTAATTTTTATCATTACATTATGGAAAATAATGAACTTTATCACAATATGCTAATTTTTTGAGAAGGACCTGTATATAATAAAATGACATTGCATAACCCATCGCACTGTCCGAGAGTTTGGGAATATTCACACATAACATATACACATAAAACATGATATCCGAGTTTTAAAATCAAACATTTTAAAAGAGAACAATACATCACGGTTGTTTAAACCAATCAACATTAAGCTGTGTCGTCAGCAAGTCGTTTCCCATCATGCTTTTGATCAGCGCAGTCGGTGGGGAGCAACTGCGCGCGACTGCAGAATCCGACACGTGCGCCTAGCGCTCGCGAGAGCTTTTTGACACACGTCAGCATGACATCAGAGCAAGGCGGACCGCACTCGGACACATTTCTAACCGGCATGCATTACGCGCTGATCACCGGTGATCGGTTCTGCGCAGATTTTGCTCATCTCAAACAAGCCTATTTTTATTGAAGGAAGAACAGAGTGACGTATCATATAGGGTGATATCAGGTAAAATGGGCCATCAGGTAAAATGGGCCATTTAAGGTTTGGGGGTCCCAGCTCCTCTGGAATTTAGAGCCAATGACTGCAAATGATTTCAAACTGTTGTCATAACTGTGCTTGACAAGTAACAGGTGATTTGATTAGTTTATGGTTGATATGGTGGGCGGGGGAATCATTCAAATCAAGACTACACCAGAAAGATGCATGGTAAGTAGCCTGGCATACCAAATCTAACTTAATATTATAAGGATGATAAATCTATAAAAAAACAAACATGCACATAAAAAAAAAAATATGCATAATATCTGTCTTGATGGCATCAATCAGAAATAATGTTGTTAGTTTGGTATATAAACATATTTTTTGAAAAAGTGATGTTTTTCTTGGTGGCCCAATTTACCTTAACCCACTAAGGTAAAATGGGCCACATGGTTTCAGCTAAAATGGGCCATCATCTGTGTGTGTGTGTGTGTGTGTGTGTGTGTGTGTGTGTGTGTGTGTGTGTGTCTGCCTGTGTTTATATTACATTGCGGGGACCAAATGTCCCCACAAGGATAGTAAAACCTGAGATCACCTACATTGTGTGGACCAGCCAGCAGTCCCCACGAGGGAAATGGTTTAATAAATATACTTCTATCAGGTCCATTTAAGTCAAGAACACACAAGACAATAGAAATGATTAGGAAATTATATTGAATAAATTGCAATTCAGTTGATAATTGAAATTTGGCGGTATGGCTCTGTTCAGGGAGTCCTCTGACCTTTCATGAGCACCGTGAAATAGCAGAGAGTCAGAGGACAGCAGCAGCATTAGGGAACGCTCACAGTTCAGCACTGGGAGAGCAGAACTATTCCCCCATATGAACAGAGCAGCAACGATGACAGAATAGCAAATGCCACGTTATACACGACCAGGAGGAGCTGGGGAGGTGGTGGGTTGCAGAGAGCGAGCAGCAAGCAGTTAGGAGCGAACTGAATGTGTTTAAATTGGGCGCCCTGATTTGAGCAGCGTAATCATTAGCAGCGAGGGGAGATGAACAGCTAATGCGCTGATGCAGCTCAGCTGAGCAGATCGCTGATGAGACCGTGATGGCCAATAGCGTTAGCAGCATCTTTACTACTTGGCCTGCCAGAACTGACGCTGACGCTCAATTAAACTTTGAATTTTGAAAATGTAAAAATGCATAAAGTTTTCTGTGATGGGCAGGTTTAGGGGTAGGATTAGTGTAAGGGGACAGAATATACAGTTTGTACAGTATAAAAACCATTATGCCTATGGAGAGTCCCCACAAAGATAGCGAACCAGACATGTGTGTGTGTGTGTGTGTGTGTGTGTGTGTGTGTGCGCACACACACCCTCACACACACATGTGTACACACACACACACACACACACACACACACCACTGACATCAGTTTACTAATGCTGTTCCAAAATGGACTTTTTTAATTGCACATTTGAATATGTGGGTTTGCACCCAAAATGTTTTTTTTTAATGTCGCATATGAATATGTTTGTTTAATGCAGTTTAAATGTCATGTGGCTGTATAAGCAATTGTGTTTTAAAATTAAAATTGAGGATAAATAAGCCTACTATTTCCCTTTGCAGTTTGACTGGCCCATTTTACCTGAACAACTGGCCCATTTTACCTGAAACTGCTCATGCAAAAAAAGTTGGCACAGCTGATGTTTCAAGAAATGTAGGGCCTAAATAATTATATTTTATTACATAATTTCAACACAAAATTATCAAAAACAGTCATTATTAATCATAAAAACACATGGAAAAGGCATATATGGTATTGTATTATTGTCCCAAACGATTTACCAAAAAGTGGCCCAATTTAGCTGATATCACCCTACAGAAAGAGTTAACAATGCTCCTTGTTTTTACAATTTCCCCCCCCCTTTCCCACAACCCTTTCCCACAACAGAGAAAGAAAAAAAGGGAAAAATAAATAAATAAATAATATAAAAAATAATAATAAAATAAATAAACAATGTATAAACAAAAAACAAATGAAAAAAAAATCCAAAATGGAAAAACAGAATCTTGAAGTTGTTATATTACAAACAGCGAGAAAATATTTTACATCATTGTTAGCCCATTGTGTTGAGTTGCGTTATCCGTTCCAATGTGCACAGGCCTTTTAATAACAGTATTAGTTTTAGTTTGTGGGAAGAGTTACGTCCTTTTCAAAATATGAAATCATTGGGGTCCATACTGAATAAAAACGTTTGGTGGATCCTCTAAGAGAATATTTAATTTTCTCCATTTTCAAAAACAGCATCACATCACTAAGCCAGAGTGAAACTAAAGGTGGTTTACTTGATTTCCAGTCAAGTAATATTCTTCTCCGAGCCAAAAGACATGCAAAAGCGTATGCGTCTTGACAATTTTTGGACATGACCACACGTAATGAGTCTATATAATATATTAGTTTCACCTTCTAAGTTGAATTACTGAAATAAATGAACTTTTGCACGATATTCTAATTTTTCGAGTTTCACCTGTATAAGTTAAGCTTCAGGTTGTGTTCGCGTGCGTCGGTGACCACAAGTATGTTACAATTATATCAGATAAGTTAATAATAGTTATTTATGGTCGAGTTTATAGTCAGTGACAGCCTTTATTGAAGCAGATCAGTCTCATTATTAATTCATGCAAAAAACTTGATTCACATAGGCCTATGTGTAGACAATTTCACATGCATGAAACAAAATTCATGTGCACAAAAAAAAACAATTCACGTGCGTGAAAAAAAAAATATAGTCCCAAAAATCAATTCACATGCGCAAAATAAAATTATATATTCATAAAATACATTTCACAAATGCAAAACACAATTCTTAGATATATAACTGTGCACAAAAAACTTTGAATGTTTAAAATTTACGAGTTCATCCTTGAATGTGAATGTGCAAATTGTCATTCACAATCACCTTGGATTTGTGTGTTTTTGTGACTTTCCTGGCAGCGCTCTCCTCCTACACTCACTGATCAGTCGTACTCTTTAGCCAATCAGATTTAAGCTTATCAATCGACCAATCAGCATCACATGAGGGAGTGCCTACCTGAATGTTACATCATCAGCTTTCGACCAGTTGATTGGTTCGTTTCGATGTGTTTACTGAAGTTAAAGATCAGTTTAAGCAATAAACTTATTCACCACACATTCAACTGATGATGATGATAATGTAATGACGTGCATATATAGGAGACATCTGTTTTGTTTTAAGCTGCATATATTATGTAGTTTTATTGATTCAGATTTAGGAGAAAGCTGATGTATGAAGTTGCAGACAGCAGTTCTGTGATCTTACCATTCCTACTGTAATTCTTTCAAAACAGTTTAGTTGCAAGACATCCATTTTGAGAATTGTTTCAACAAGAGGTCGAAAGTGATGCATTGTTACTGTATTCATTTGTCTCCTGCTGACTTTATGTACACGCTCTAGGAATAAAGCCCTGCTATGCATGCATTATTAAAAGATTCAAAGACATAGTTAAATTTGATGTATAAGTTTTAATAATTTGAAAGTTTCTGAATCCTTTGGGAATAAAATATATATATAAATGACTTGGTCATGATTAATGTTCCTGTTACATAATGAAGATCATGAACTGACAATCTTGTATGAAGTATGAAGCACAACATTTAGTGCAGAGAAATATACGTCTCTTCCATAGTTGTGATATCCAGTCAGTCGTCTTTGCTTTTAAAGTAGATACATGTTTATGGCCAAATGAAAGTGTAATACATCAGGTGAAAAGTAAAAAAAAAAATAAATAAATAAATAAATAAATAGGCTAAATAAATATTGTTCAATCCACTTTCTCTGTCAGGACATATCAGATTTTGGTCTGAGCAGTCAAAACCAAGTAAAAGAGGTGCAGACAGAGGATGCAGGAGATTAAGTGATGCTATTTGAATTAAGTTTACCGAGTAATCTTAGTTGCATGATCTATGATAAGTATACCTTTGTCTGATCAGCATAAAATCAGATTTGCCTGTTTTACCAGGCAAAGTAAAATTAATGCGTCACAACATTGTCATGTGACACCAAAAACCTTGAGATGACAATACAGCACAAAACATAAGGAAATTCATATTAAATATATTGGTAACATTTTACAATAAGGTTAATTAGTTAACATAGTTAATTGATTAACCTAACATGAACTAACCATGAGCAACATTTGTTGCTGTGTTTGTTAATCTTTGTAAACGTTATAGTTTATAAAAATACTGCTGTTCATTGTTAGTTCACAGTGCATTAACTAATGTTAACAGGATTTTAATAAAGTATTAGTAAATGTTGAAATTAACATTAACGAAAAATAATAAACGCTGTACACGTGCAGTTCATTATTAGTTCACGTTAACTAATGTTAACTAATGAAACCTTATTGTAAAGTGTTACCAATATATAAAGACATTAATACATAAATATAAAGTATAAAAGAGAATAAAGAAACAACATGAATTAAGATGTTTGTGACTGCTATCCAGATGTCATGCCAAAGGTGCGTAAATCCTGAAAAATGCAGGGAAACAACAAGTGTAATAATATAACAACATACACAAATTGCACAAAATAGCAAATAAACAATGGGTGCTCATAAAAATAGGTCTATTCACTATTTAAAGAACAATCTCGATGAGGCCAGTGCTAAGAGAGCTAGGGTGGGTATTGGCCAACCAGATGATTGTTTTACATTGTAACTGAGAGAGAGAGCTGTCTGTACCTGCAGCTAAAATACAACAAAACCAGCATCATTCTTCTTCATTTTTGACACAATATGGGACATCTGATTACCACAGCACTTGCTTACATCAGTTAATAGTTCATAAACTATTGCTTCAACTGATCTATAACTCCTTAAACTTCAGTAAACACACAGAAACGAACCGATCAACTGCACATACCTCTGTTCAGCCATGAACATTCAGGTAGGCACGCCCTCACGTGATGCTGATTGGTCGATTGATAAGCTTAAATCTGATTGGCTAAAGAGTACGAGTGATCAGTGTAGGAGGAGAGCGCTGCAAGGAAAAGGCTTGTTTGAGATGCGCCTTGCCTCGCCTCTAATGTAGTCGAGAGTAGGCGGCTGCAGTGAGAGGAGGAGTGAAAAAAGCGCAGGCAAGCCGGAAGCCGTACAGTTCTCGCTTCTCGCAGTGGATTATGGGAAGCCAAACAAACCAAAAGTGGGACGAGACAGCGGGGGTTTACAGAGCTCGCGCCGCGCTGACATGTCATCTGCGCGGTTCAATGGTCCGAGCCGCGCGGCCGATTCGTCAGCGCAGCGCGGACGTGTTTCCTAGCGACACCCAATGGGCAGCGCGGCGCGAACAATCCTCACCAGCGCTGCGCTGACCAATTAGCGCAGGCTTCCCATAGTGGATCTGACACCTGCGAGATCACTGATGGATATCGCGGGATTCACGGGATTCACGCTCGTGCACAGTGTTGCTAATAAACTGGATGTAATTTAAGTTCCGTTGCTTTTATATGAAAATAAATATAATGAACAAGACACCCAAAGCTACTTGTTATACTTGTTATTTAATTCCATTCCAAATAAGTGTTTATCAATCATTTTTTCTTTAATACAGACATAGGTTTTTTTTTTTTGTGTTTGTGTGTGTGTGTGTGTGTGTGTGTGTGTGTTTTATAATAAATTAACATTGCATAACCCATAGAGATCGCACTGTCCGAGAGTTTGGGAATATTCACACATAACATATACACATAAAACATGATATTCGAGTTTTAAAATCAAACATTTTAAAAGAGAACAATACATCACGGTTGTTTAAACCAATCAACATTAAGCTGTGTCGTCAGCAAGTCGTTTCCCATCATGCTTTTGATCAGCGCAGTCGGTGGAGAGCAACTGCGCGCGACTGCAGAATCCGACACGTGCGCCTTGCGCTCGCGAGAGTTTTTTGACACACGTCAGCATGACATCAGAGCAAGGCGGACCGCACTCGGACATATTTCTAACCGGCATGCATTACGCGCTGATCACCGGTGATCGGTTCTGCGCAGATTTTGCTCATCTCAAACAAGCCTAAAGTCTCAAAAACACACACACACACAAATCCAAGGTGATTCACAAGTGAATGACGATTTGCACATTCACATTCAAGCATAAACTCGTAAATTTAAAAAATTCAAAGTTTTTTGTGCACAGTTATATATCTACGAATTGTGTTTTGCATTTGTGAAATGTATTTTATGAATATATAATTTTATTTTGCGCATGCATGTGAATTGTTTTTTTTGTGCACATGAATTTTGTTTCATGCATGTGAAATTGTCTAGGCATATGTGAATCAAGTTTTATACATGAATTAATAATGAGACTGATCTGCTTCCATAGCCTTTATCTCTGTTGTATGTGTAGCTTGTATGGCATTCTTATTGTAGTTCACTTTTCAGGACATATTTAGCACTGTTTATTTAAGTGACTAGGGAGAGTTATTAGCCTCAGTTGTGTTATGTTAGTTAACATTGATGTTTAGTTCCTTTCATTTAGAACCACACCTACACTGTAAAATCATAAGAAATAGTGCCTGTGCATCTGTATTTCAAAGTATATTAAACCTTTCAACAAATATCCCTGCCTTCCGTGTCCTGACTAGACACCCCATAATGGTGACTAATTTTCGTAACCAGTAGAGCCCCAGTACAGTTCTTCTGAACACAGCAAATGTTCCAGAACCTTTTTCACAATCAACTGGAGGAAATCCACTAGTATCAGCAGAGCCGCAGTTTCAGAACCAGAAGTGATGGGCAGGGCTTCATTTTCTTTTGCTGAATATAAGCTGTTTTCACATGGATTTTGATCGGATCTACAATATTTAACAACAATACTTTAAAAAAAAGTCACCTTTCTGTTCATATATGCATTAGATATCATGATGAAGGCTACAATGACGATTTTTTTTAAATTACAAGGTTAATGGATAATACTGTGTTTATCTGCTAAAATTATTGAATCTGTTCACATCTTTCACATTTTTTCATTAAAGCTTTTTTTGCATTTGTCAAAATATATTATTAATGTTAATAAAACGTATTCATTTCGTTTTTTTTATGGGGGGGGCAGGTCTTTCGGCAGAAATGGCATGTTAAGAGTCAACAGTTTTGTATTTAAAGATGATTTGTTTGTTGTTTGCATGTTTGTATTTTTATTATGAGCCGTTTAAATATACGTTTTAACCCTATTATTTTATAAATATTTTTTACATATCGTATTTGTTTTCATACAGAGACACGTTTCACTTGTTCAGGCTCAAATGATTCTTTTTATTTGACATTAAAGGGATAGTTCACCCAAAAATGAAAATGCTGTCAGTAATTACTCTCCCTCATGTTGTTCAACCCCGTAAGACCTTCGTTCATCTTCAGAACACAAATTAAGATATTTTTGATTAAATCTGAGAGCTGGATCACTCCTCCATAGGCTTCTAAGGGATTGAAACTTGTTCCCCCAAATTGTTATTAAAGACATCGTTAAAATAGTCCAAGTGACTACAGTGGCTCAATCTTAAGTTTATCAAGTGACGAGAATACTTTTTGTGCACAAAAACAAACAAAAATAACGACTTTATTTCAACTATTGATTTCCTTCTCTGTGGGCCTCGAGTCAGTTAGCGTAGTGTGATAGCGTAGAGCTACGTCACACGTAGGCTCACTATTGGCCGACGCTGGTCATGTGTGTGATGCGTGTGACGTACAACACAGAAGCGCTGCGCTGTTACACTAGTGAACTGACTCGAGGCCCACAGAGAAGGACATGAATAGTTGAAATAAAGTCGTTATTTTTGTTTGTTTTTTGCGCACAAAAAGTATTCTCGTCGCTTGATAAACTTAAGATTGAGCCACTGTAGTCACTTGGACTATTTTAACGATGTCTTTAATAACTTTTCGAGGCCGGCAAGTTTCAATCTCTTAAGAAGCCTATGGAGGAGTGATCCAGCTCTCAGATTTCATCAAAAATATCTTAATTCGTGTTCCGAAGATGAACGAAGGTCTTACGGGGTTGAACAACATGAGGGAGAGTAATTACTGACAGAATTTTCATTTTTGGGTGAACTATCCCTTTAAATACGTCACATAGGCCTTCTCGCTGTTTAAGTATTATTTGTATTATCATGAACATGAAGGAAATACTATTAAATATACAGTCAAATGGGAAACAAGTTACAACATGTTACATTTGTAGGCTATTTGTGTCGTTGAAGTAATAATAAACTACAGTGCTTGATCCATTAACATTAAATCTTCTCATACTCTGTGTCGTTAAGTAGGCCTATTATTTGTAACAACATCAATATGAAGGAAATACGGTAATATTATCACATACAGTCAAATGGGAAAAACTACAACATGTTACATATTTATTAATATTATTTAAAATAATAACGGTGTATAGTTGTGGCCTATAGCCTATCCTTGTAGTATAAACTACTGTGTTTGTATCCATTCATTGACATTAAGCATGATCAATAGGCTGTTTTAAAATTTTGATATCGTATGCATATTATATGAATGGAAAAGTGACTTTATTTAGAAGTATTGTTGTTAAATATTGTAGACATGGATCCGATCAAAATTCATGTGAAAACAGCTTATATTGAACAAAAATATGTGTATATAATTTTTTTTTTACAAAAAATAATAAGCCCCACCCCTCACTTCTGTCAGGTCCATTAAGTCAAGAACACACAGACAAAAATAATTTAAGAATTTTTATTGAATAGAATGCAAACAAGTTGATGTTCCTGAATTGAAATTTGGCGGTATGGCTCTGTTCAGGGAGTCCTCTGACCTTTCATGAGCACCGTGAAATAGCAGCATTAGGGAACGCTCACACAGTTTAGGACTGTGAGAGCTAAAATATCCCCCGTGAACAGAGCAGGCAACATGACATAAGCAAATGCCACGTTATGCATAAGGAGGAGCTGGGGAGGTGGCGGGCAGCAGAAGCGAGCAGCAAACATGTATGAGCAAGTTGAATGAGCTTTAAATAGGGCGCCTTGTTTGAGATTTGGCCACTGATCAGCGAGGGGAGTTACCCAGCTAATGCAGCTCAGCTGAAGCAGATCAGCTGACAGGACAGTGTTGTTAGCAAGTAGCATAGCAGCGTCTTGACTACCTGGCCTGCAAGAACTGACGCTGACGCTCAATTTCTGGTTCTGTGGCTGAAGTGGTTCTGAATCTGTGGTTCTGTCTCGAGGAAACAGAAAGAATTTCCTGTTTGTGATCAGAGAGTTTGCGGTTATGCTGACAGAATCATAAACTGAAGATGTCAGTTAAAGGGATAGTTCACCACAAAATGAAAATGTTCTCATCATTTACTCAGCCTCATGTTGTTCCAAACCTGTAAGAGTTTCTCTCTTCTGTTGAACACAAAAGAAGATATTTTGAAGAATGTTGGAACCAGACAGTTGATGGATCCCATTGACTTCCACAGTAGGAAAGAAAATACTATGGAAGGGGTGGACTGGTCGTCTGGAAGACTGACATGCTTTTTGGGCTAATAGGCTACATCTCATTATTTATTTATTTTTGTTCATAAAACATCGGTGACACATTCTTTTTGTTTTGCTTAATTGATGGATCTGGGGTCTTTGTGCCAGCATAATGCATTTGTCAAAAAAAAAAAAAAAAAATTCAGTGGGATTTTTTTTCCCTGACAGACCGGCCCATGAAACGAGATATTGGTGCCAGGTCTCTCTCCATGGGTTTGGTCTTTTTTGGGTTCAGCGTTTACAGTTCTGCTGCCATCTTGTGGTGTGGACATTTATGGCAAATGTTTGATAATGTTTGATATACATAATGCATGAAAAATAACCACTGCATAAACTACTTTAATAACACAAATTAACTATCTGTGCTGGATCTTTTTTGCCCAGACATTCATTTTAGAGTAAATATTTGGGGTGTTCTCCCAAAAACAGTAACTGTTTTATAATATCTGACTTACAGTAGGATAGCCTGAAACAAATATTTGTATTTATTGAAAATATGTAATTAAATTATACAAACAAAACTGTGATGGACACAATTTCAAATTGATTCAACTTAATTTAAAAATAAAAATGAAATTCTTCACTAGTGGCACAAATCTCCTTCTGAATTAGAATTTTTGTTTTAAAACAGAAGTCTTATCAGAAAGCATTCACATTTTACATTTGACATAGGATTTTATTCAAAGTCATTTACACTGCATTCTGTTTACATTGCCTTAGTAACTCTTCACATTGGCACTAGTGCAAAACAATCCCTTTGTTTGGTAGCTAAATACAATAGAATAATATAACATTTCCACCACAAAAGAAAAATGAAGCAGAAAATTTACTGTAAAATAGTGTAAAATGTAATGTCATGTATTTTTTTAAAATGTTTTTCTTAACAATACCAATTTTTGGAAGCTATTTATTTCTACACAATCACACCTGCAAAACTCTCTGTTTAAGTTGGTGACAGTAAGAGATTCTCATCTTGTTAATAAATTAAATATCTGCATATTTAACAGTACATTCATATATTCATAACCTGAGGATGAAGTTGCAACAGCCAGCAGACAGAAAGGTCAAAGAGCAACAGTGAAAGTTGAGGAACAGTCCCAGTTCTGAAGCACAGACGGTTCAGAGCTCCAGTTGATTCAGTGAAGCTGGGATTCAGAGAGTCCATGATGAGCAGAAGTGTGTGTGGCATCAATCACACACTCACAGATGCTGTTCGGAGGGAAAACAGGCGTTTTATTTACATTATAAAACATATAGCAATGATCATCCACAAAGAAATTAAATAAGTTTAATCTTGTGTCTCCCGCATCAAAGGAGGCGTCTTAAAGGTATATAACAAATCAGGAGGCCGTTACAATTTACAGTCAACATGAATATTTATTAATACATTTATTAATACAGATGTACTGTGAATTATTCATGAGTTTATAAATGGTCATACATTTTTTTGAGCAAATGATAAGGACAGATGAAGGAATGGAAACATATTTGAATATTTTTAAAAGTTTAAACACAACTGTTGTCTTACCGTGAAAAGCAATTATAGGAAAAGAATCATAATTATAACCATAGTGACTGAAGGAATGACAGCTGCAACGACACATCCTTTGTTTGATTCTAATGTGGGGAGAAAAATATGATATAAAACCAATTCCAGGGAAACATTTAAATTATCATTGTAAGTTTATTAAATGATATCTTGCATTACTGATTTATGACATACTCTAAAGAAAAACATGCATATTCATCGTAACTTTCAGATTTATGTGGTTAATATCCCTCCAGCGTCCCACCTTTAAACAGATCTCTCTCATATCATGGTATTAATCAAAATATCATGGTATTACAATCTGATGCCATTATTGTACAATTACATCGTTTTTTTGTTTTTCTATATGTGAGGCTAAGTAAAAACAACCATAATAATAATAAAAATAATATGATGCATTTAAAATATTAATATTAATGAATGTAATAATCAGCAGTCACTCACCCATAACAGTCAATGTGAATCTTTGTTCCTGCTCTTTACCGCTGATGTCAATGGTATAAACTCCAGTATGTTCGGCTGTTAGTTTAGTAATAGTGATTTGACCGGTCTCTGTATCAAGAGTTGTGATGCCTTTGAATCTCGGATTCGGGATTGTAGTTCCTCCGTCTTCCCATTCAATCACCTTAATAGTTACACCATTGTTTATGTGTTTCCATGTGATGCTGGATACAGAAGCAGGAAGAGGTTTATCTGGACGAAAAGAAACTTGATCACCCACTGCTTTCTTCTGCTCTTTACCTAATAATTAAAATATGAGAGAGTATGTTAGTCAACATTCAACAAGAAAGTCTGGTCAAGCTGGGTAAATTCCAGGAAGTTAAATAGCCAACTCTATATCCCTTGCTTGATGGTCAATTAAATTAGAAAATACAAGGTCAATACAGAGCTCTTCAGTCTATTCCGTCTTTTGATATTTGTGAATTTGAGTACAATAGCCTAGCCTACTATGATAATAGTTATTAGTTATAACGAACTTATGTATTCACACCAGGAAAGTCCGATAGTTCACTTGCTTTGGTCCGGACCAAATAATTTTTTTAAAATTTTTTTTGGTACGGTTCGCATTCACACTGCTCTTTTTGCAAGTGAACCAAAATTTGTAAACAAAACCACACGTGTGCTAAGGTCGTCCATTCATTGGACAAAGATTCTCAAGTAGGGAAATCAGGAAGTGCAAAAAAGGCTTAACGTAAATGAACGCAGCATCATCCTTGTATTGTAGGCTAACTTACATTATATGAACTGCAAATGCTTTTTTTTGCATCTACGCGCGATTAGACTAAAGAGAATGCTCTGTATGTGAATGTCCTGATGCACTCACTCATTCATTCATTCCATTCCAATGATGCACACACGACGCGCAGAAAGACGCGCAACAGATGTAATGTAGTAGGCTACAACAGATCACTTTCCCATAACGCAACTCCGACTACGGAAGCCTGTTAACTCAAAGGCGCAGTGCTTTCTTGCAATTGGGTCGGTTCATGTTCACACCGTAAACGAACCGTACCAGAGTTCGTTTGGAACCGTACCGAGACCACCTCTTCAGCTGGGTCTCGGTTCGGTTGTTTGGTCCGCACCCGAGTTCGATTGCTGTATTCACACCTGCCCAAAAGGTCCGCACCAAGGGGGGAAACGAACTAGAGTTCGATTCAATCGAACCAAACAAGGCAGGTGTGAATACACCCTTAGTGTCAAATTTACTAAACAGCGCAGATGAGAGTGTAAAGTTTAGCGCGCGATTTACTGACGATGTGCAAATTAAAGAACACAAACACAGTCAGATCATTTCCATAATGACCAACACAATCTACAGTAAATCACCTTGCGTGATTCATTTAAATTCTCTCCTCCCGCCATAAATGTTACGCCTGAAAGGGAAACTCCTATATGCATTATGCAATATAATCAGCCGCAAAAATAACCATGTCCATCCTTTCAGCGCTAATGTTTCACTGTGTGTCTTTAGTAAATCCTGACAGTAGTTTTTTAACGCCAAAAGAGGGTTTGCACTGGAGGAAGCTGTTAGTAAATCTGACACTAACTGTTTAGGTTTGCCAAAAACGGCGTGTTATTTCCATTAAAACATTAAAAACTCACCTGAAGCAGCTTCTGTGGTGAAGAACACAACGATGGAGATCAACGTCAAGAGATGAAGTGACATTTTTGTTAGAAAAAGTACACTTTATTAACTTTTCTTCGAGATTTTGCTCAGAGACACAAACATGTGTGGCGTGGTGGTGTAAGAACAGAGGTGTGCTAGGCTAGTACGGAATAAGGAAGTTTGAAAAAAAAAACGCCGGGCATTGTCTTGGTCTCTCACTATAAGCAAAGGGTACTGCTGCCATCTTACGTTCATGTGTGAAACCCGTTTAATCCCAAACTTTTCCCAGACATAAAATTATCCAAATGAGGTGTCATTAGTTGCCCCTTGAAATAATCAAAAATTATTTTTGAAATTTTTATGGAAACCTATATGTGAAAAATTGTGTTTTATGTTCGCTCACAATTGTGACTGGTGGGATAATGTGCAGGCCTACTAGCCCAGTTATTTAACACATCTTAAACTCTTTCATGCCATTTTAGGGTTTCTATTAAACATAAAAACCTTTATACAATAATGAATACTGAGATAAAATACTTTAAAAAAAAATAAAAAAATACAACCATCTATTTTCCCACCGGTCACTGTTGCCATCAACTTCTTTACTCATTATATGACCACACTCAACAAAACTTAATATTTGTGAATTCATATATTAATACTAGACACCTTAAAGATAATGTGTACCAAAAATCATTGTAATATCTTTATGTTAACATACTTTACTAACCTTTTGTGTTGGAGCTTTGATGCAGCCGCCATGAAACAAGAATGAAACTGCTCTGGTCATTTTGCACTAACCCTGTGAAACAACACAAACTTTAATTGAGACCCTTTATTCTCTCCATATTTGCCGGAAATGCACTAAAACAGCAGTCAATAACATTTGTAGAGCTTCATAAATGAACACTTTCTTTACAATCACTATTGTGACCATGGGATTAAATGGTTAATGTCTGGCACAAGTGTGTGTCTGTCTCCAGCAAGACTACAAACCATTTCCATAATGCATGAAAAATAACCACACTAGATGCATTCACATTTTACAGAGGATTTTATTCATTATTATTTTATTCAGGATTTACACTGCATTCTATTGGTTCATGTCCCTTTATCAAACTCATCACATTTTGGATGTGAGCACAGAACAATTCCTTTGCTTTGGTAGCTATACATAAAACAGAATTAAATTCCTTCTCTGCTTTTCCCCACAAAAGAAAAATGAATCAGAATGATTTGTTTATTTATACGCTACTCTCTGTTTGGTGCCAGGAAGATATAGTCTCATCTGGTCCCACCTTGAAAAAGTATTTGCATATGTAACCGTAGATTTAGACTTATATATTCAGAACCAGAGGAGACAGTCAAAGTTATGAAGGCACTGATAGTTAAGAACAGATGCTTTAGTAAAGCTGGGATTTAGAGCCGATGACCAGGCAAATGTGTCGAGAAGATCCACATGTGGCTTTGCATTTGAAGAGTCATGAGGTTCATGATGAGCATCAGTCATTCACTCATGAATGCCATTTCTGTGGGGAAAAAACTGTAAGAAAAAAAAAAAAAAAAAAAAAAAAAACTGTTTTTTAAATGTACATGATAAAAACACATAGAGTAGTACCTTGGATGCTGATTGGTCAGACATGAAACAGACAGAATTCATCAGTTGTGTATATCACTGCACAGAACCCATAGAGACCAAGATCAATTTAATTTGGCTATAATATTGCACACAGAAATGATTTTCTACAAGGAATAAAGAAAATAAACTTACTCTACAAGTATCTCCTAAGCAAACACCTTGAATAGAAGGGACACATTAATCATTAGTCAACATGAAATCATAGTCAACCCTATTTATACTTTATCAATACACATTCTTATTTTTATGTGAATGATTCATGAGCGCATGATTTCTGCTGATATCTCGCTGACAGCGTAGGCTACTAATGTTTATTTAAGCATTGTTTTAGCAAACTCAAAACGAAGGTCTTTACACATTCTGCCATTTTTCACAATTTAATACATTCCTAGATACAATCAAGTCCTGCCCTACATTTTCTCACTTAATATCTGGCTTCATAATAAATGTGACATTATGGAAGTAAAACAGTTTGCAAATGGCAAATTTCCTCAAGTTTGGGACAATGGTTAAAATGCTGTTTTGAGCAGATGATAAAGAAACACATTTAAAATGTTTGAAAGATTAAATACAGTCTTACCATATAAACAGGATCAACAAAAGGACCACAGCGATGACAGTTGCAATGATAATTGCAATGTCAGATTGTGCAATTGAATCTACTGAAGAAAAAATAGGTTATAACAGTTGGCATGAAATGAAAATTCACCTATCTGGTTTCTAAATGCATGTTATAGATCTTATGGTGAACACAAAACATGACTTTAATTAGATTATTAAGGTTATTAATTAATAAGGGAATTATTCAATTGTATCTAGTGCACATAGTGAATTAAAGAATTACCTAAATGATAGTATATAACTAGAAACATATATATCCTATTTTACGAAAGCGCGAATGTAGATGCAAGCACTGGTCAGTATGGAAGCTGGTTTATTTCTTGTTTGTTTCTTCCATGAAATAAAAAATAAAATAAAAACATAATTGTGACTTTTTATCTCACAGTTCAAATGTTATGACTAACAACTGTGAGTTTTTATCCCATAATTCGGAACCAAAAGTCTGGATTGTGAGTTATAAACTTGGAATTACGAGAATAGGTAAAGTCAGAAAAACAAGATATAAACTCACAATTGCAAAAAAAAAAGTTAGAAGTTTGAGATATAAACTCGGAATTGACAAAAAAATTCAGAAGTTTTAAATATTACTTGGAATTCAGAGAAAAAAAGTCATAAGTCTGAAATATAAACTTGGAATTAAAAGAAAAAAAGTCTGAAATGAGATATATAAACTCAGAACTGAGAGAAAATTCAGAAGTTTAGGATATAAACTCGGAATTGAGAGAAAAAAGTCAAAAGTGCAGGATATAAACTCGGAATTGAAAAAATTAATAACTGAATACCAAGCGCTTGCGTACTTGTGTAAAATATGGTTGTGGCCGATTAATGTTATTACTTTTGTCTTACCATCAAACAGATCTCTCTCATACATTGGATCACTGGTCTCCTCGTTCACTGCACTCTTCAGTGTGCAGGTGTAGGAGTTTTCTGGGTCACTGCTCTTGGTCACTGTTAATATCCTCGTATTACGATCTCGTCTGTACAGTGTCTCTCCAGCCGAGTTCTTCCAGATTACTGTACTTTCAGATGGGCCATCATCATCACAACTCAAGGAACATTTAGGAACATCTCCCAATTCGCATTCTTTTTTAATATAAGGTTTGCGGGCAGGCTCTGTGAATTAAGATGAAAATTAACAACAGTGTACTTATATATATATATATATATACAGTGTTGGGGAAAGTTACTTTTAAAGTAAATAAATTACAATATTGCGTTACTCCCCCAAAAAGTAACTAATTGAGTAACTTAGTTACTTTTTATGAAAAGTAATGTGTTACTGTAATGATCACCAGCTGGAGTGCCCTTGAGAGCCACCAGAGGGCACTCCAGATAGGACTATTATCACTCACAAACTACATTTCCCATAACTCACTGCCCGGACTCACCATCACTTATCACTGATCACATTCACCTGTACCTCATTCACTGATTGCATTCACCTGTGTCTCATCCTGTTAGTCTGTCTATTTATACCATGTTCATTCATTCACCCACCGTGAAGTCTTGTTTTAGTGTCACACTGCATTTCTGAGCATTCTCCCCGTTTTCTTGTCTCTTGGTCTTTTTGGATTTCTTGCCTGTTTTGGATTACTCTTTTGCCTCTGACCCCTGCCTGCTTTGTGTGTTTGTTTGTACGGACTGCCTGCCTGTGTTTGACCTTGCCTGTTTTGGATTACCCCTTAATAAAACTGCATTTGGATTCTCCACCTTCGTGTCTCGGAGCAGTTGCGTGACAGAAGACTTCGCCTCATATGGATCCAGCAGTTGTCAGCAACCAGGCCCTGAGGAAGTTCCTTTCTTCGGTGTTCCAAGATGGCCAGCCTATTGAGAGGTATGCAAGGGACTTTTTGTCTTGCTGTCATCTGGGAACGTTAAATGACACCCAGCTCATGGACCTGTTTTGGAGTGGGCTGGATGATGACGTTGCTCAATTGATGCCGGAGGACTATAACGGCTGGACCCTAGAAGGGTATGTCGACCTAGCCCTCTCCTTGAGCGGTACGGTTACTGTGGGCTTGGCTGATGAAACACCCTGCAAGCTCACAGTACCCCCAGAGCCCTCACCGCTGGCCGCGTCCAGTTCAGGGTCTTCACAGCTCCACGTCCAGTCTGCCCAGCCAGAGTCAGTTCACGTCTCGCCTGCCTGGCCTGGGAATCATCACGTCTTGCTAACCATCAAGCCAGCCACTGGATCGGTCTATGGACGTACAGGACCGGTTTCCAGCATGGCCGATCCCCCGCTTATGTCTGCACGCGCTGCCAAGAGGGCCATCGTTCAAGGGTTCAGTCCTGCCGAGCCAGAGCGAGAGCTTCACGTCAGCCACGTCCAGTCAGAGCTTCACGTCAGCCACGTCCAGCCAGAGACCGTCCAGCCAGAGACCGTCCAGCCAGAGACCGTCCAGCCAGAGACCGTCCAGCCAGAGACCCACGTCGCCTGCCCGCCAGAGCCTGAGCACACCGCACGTGAGTCCACTCAAGATACAGCGCTGATTGTGATGTCTGCGGCGATTCTGTGTGTGTGGGCTACACACACATCAATGATGGCCCATGAGCCCAATTCCGAGTCCCATGATGTGCTGGTCCCGTCCGATCCTGCGCCAGAGCCCGCTGATCCAGAGACTGTTCACGTCACTTCCTCCGAGCCAGTGTCTACGGACAAGATGGCCGAACCAGAGACTGTTCACGTCACTTCTGCCAAGTCAGAGACGCTTCACATCACTTCTACAGAGCCAGTGTCAACAGACAAGATGGCCGATCCAGAGTCGGTTCACATCACTTCCTCCGAGCCAGTGTCTACGGACAAGATGGCCACCTTCGAGCCAGTGTCTACGGACAAGATGGCCGCCTTCGAGCCAGTGTCTACGGACAAGATGGCCGATCCAGAGACTGGTCACGTCACTTCCTCCGAGCCAGTGTCTACGGACAAGATGGCCGATCCAGAGACTGGTCACGTCACTTCCTCCGAGCCAGTGTCTACGGACAAGATGGCCGAACCAGAGACTGTTCACGTCACTTCTGCTGATCCAGAGACTGTTCACGTCACTTCCTCCGAGCCAGTGTCTACGGACAAGATGGCCGAACCAGAGACTGTTCACGTCACTTCTGCTGATCCAGAGACTGTTCACGTCACTTCCTCCGAGCCAGTGTCTACGGACAAGATGGCCGTCTCCGAGCCAGTGTCTACGGACAAGATGGCCGGCCCAGAGTCTGTTCCTGTTCCCGAGCCAGAGTCTGTTCCTGTTCCCGAGCCAGAGTCTGTTCCTGTTCCCGAGCCAGAGTCTGTTCCTGTTCCCGAGCCAGAGTCTGTTCCTGTTCCCGAGCCAGAGTCTGTTCCTGTTCCCGAGCCAGAGTCTGTTCCTGTTCCCGAGCCAGAGTCTGTTCCTGTTCCCGAGCCAGAGTCTGTTCCTGTTCCCGAGCCAGAGTCTGTTCCTGTTCCCGAGCCAGAGTCTGTTCCTGTTCCCGAGCCAGAGTCTGTTCCTGTTCCCGAGCCAGAGTCTGTTCCTGTTCCCGAGCCAGAGTCTGTTCCTGTTCCCGAGCCAGAGTCTGTTCCTGTTCCCGAGCCAGAGTCTGTTCCGTCTGTTCCCGAGCCAGTGTGTGTGATGTCTGTTCCCGAGCCAGTGTGTGTGTTGTCTGTTCCCGAGCCAGTGTGTGTGTTGTCTGTTCCCGAGCCAGTGTGTGTGATGTCTGTTCCCGAGCCAGTGTGTGTGTTGTCTGTTCCCGAGCCAGTGTGTGTGATGTCTGTTCCCGAGCCAGAGTCTGTGTTGTCTGTTCCCGAGCCAGTGTGTGTGATGTCTGTTCCCGAGCCAGTGTGTGTGATGTCTGTTCCCGAGCCAGTGTGTGTGATGTCTGTTCCCGAGCCAGTGTGTGTGTTGTCTGTTCCCGAGCCAGTGTGTGTGTTGTCTGCTGTTCCTGAGCCGGTGTCTGCTGTCCCTGAGCCAGTGTCTGCACCGCCCTGGCCGCCCGAGGGGTCGTCTCCGCCCTGGCCGCCCGATGGGTCGTCTGCTTCGCCCTGGCCGCCCGAGGGGTCGTCTCCGCCCTGGCCGCCCGATGGACTGTCTTCTCCGCCCTGGCCGCCCGAGGGGTCTTCGCCGCCCTGGCCGCCCGAGGGGTCTTCGCCGCCCGAGGGGTCTTCACCTTCGCCCTGGCCGCCCGAGGGGTCTTCACCTTCGCCCTGGCCGCCCGATGGGTCGTCTGCTTCGCCCTGGCCGCCCGATGGGTCGTCTGCTTCGCCCTGGCCGCCCGATGGGTCGCCTGCACAGCCTGCTCCGCCCTGGTCGCCTGCTCAGCCTGCTCCGCCCTGGTCGCCTGCACAGCCTGCTCCACCGCAGTCTCCAGGTCCTCTTCCGCTCCACGGGCCTGGCCCTCCATCCCGCCCCCAGGTCCGCCTCCGCTCCACCTCCCTCCTGGACAAGTTGAGGAGCGTCTGGAATCCGCTCCTTAAAGGGGGGGCTATGTAACGATCACCAGCTGGAGTGCCCTTGAGAGCCACCAGAGGGCACTCCAGATAGGACTATTATCACTCACAAACTACATTTCCCATAACTCACTGCCCGGACTCACCATCACTTATCACTGATCACATTCACCTGTACCTCATTCACTGATTGCATTCACCTGTGTCTCATCCTGTTAGTCTGTCTATTTATACCATGTTCATTCATTCACTCACCGCGAAGTCTTGTTTTAGTGTCACACTGCATTTCTGAGCATTCTCCCCGTTTTCTTGTCTCTTGGTCTTTTTGGATTTCTTGCCTGTTTTGGATTACTCTTTTGCCTCTGACCCCTGCCTGCTTTGTGTGTTTGTTTGTACGGACTGCCTGCCTGTGTTTGACCTTGCCTGTTTTGGATTACCCCTTAATAAAACTGCATTTGGATTCTCCACCTTCGTGTCTCGGAGCAGTTGCGTGACAGTTACATTACTTTTGCGTTACTTTTTCTCACCTGGGCTAAGATAGCTTTTTTGTTTTTTTACTTTTGTACTTATAATATAAGTACTTACAATAATATACAGTACTTATTCTGATCCAAATGTTCATCAAAAGGCAAATATGCACCCAATATATTCTATTTGTTTGTAATTTATAATTATTTGAATAATAAAAATCATTATTCTAAATACCTGTTTATTGTAGGGTTATTATCATGAACTAAACTATTAAAAACATTTATGTTAATTGAAATAAAGCTATAATATAAACAAATAAAATATAAAAATTAGATGAAATACTTCAACTAATCGAAAATTGGGAATGTTGCATTGGCAAAAAAAAAATAAGTTAAATGTAAGTTTAACTAAATAATTAAAATAAAACTAAAAAAACTAAACTAAAACTGATTCAAACTTATGAAAAACAAAAAACATGGCAAAAGCACAAAACGAAATTACAAAAAATGAAAAAAAAAAAAAAAAATTCAATAATATAAATTAAAAATGTTAGATGAAAAACTTAAACTAAATGAAATCAACTGAAATATTTTTAAGTTGATGCACTAAATTATAACTGGAAAATGAAATAACTAAAACTAAAAAATAAATCAAACCAAAAAGCAATATAAAAAAAAAACTAATAACATGGCAAAAGCATAAAGAAATTACACACAAAAAAACTAAAATTAACATGAAAACTAAAAATATAAAAATAAAAGCTCATTCACAATGCAATAAAACTATATAAAAAAATACTGGTGTATTTTTGTTCATCAAAAGAAAATTATAATTTAAAAAAATGTGTTAATGTTTAAATACATTTTTGTTATATGACCCAGAACTAATACATTAGTATTACAACTAAATTATTTGTAACACAGCTGTAATAGCCTCATAGCATAATTGCCTACTTCCTATTTTTACAAAAAATGACTCAGGCAATTATGCTATGAGGCTAACGATATGTAAATAATTATGATGATGAAAATGAAATGTGCGCGTTTTATTTGGACTCACCTATAACAGTCAGAGTGAATTGTTTTCTTTGCTCTTTACTGTTGATGTCGAGGGTATAAACTCCAGTGTGTGTGAGCTGTAGAGATCTTAAAGTGAGTTCTCCAGTGTGTTTGTCCAGGCTTGCGTGGGATCTGAATTTGGAGTTGGGAATTTCAGTGCTGTCATCCTCCTGGTCCCATTCAATGACCTTCACAACAACTCCAGCATTGTCTCTGTGTTTCCATGTAATGCTGGTGGTGCCGGGATACACAGATCCAGACACTGGAGAGAACGTAGTTTCACTATTCACCGCTTTCATCACATTATCACCTGAGAGAAATTATATATTACCAAATTATATTGACAGCAGGAAACTTATAAGCAAGTTTGACACTGCATAGTATATTTTTTTTCCCAAAACAATGTTAAAAACCCTGAGTTTCCATCATTGTTTAAACAGTTAGTTCTACTCAATTGTATGATTTAATCAATCTAATTCAAAGTGCAATGGTATTTTGTGGTTGTTATTTTGAAACACTCTTGAAACTCAAAGGCACCAAATTAAACATGAATATACAATTTAAGAGGTTTGATTTTCTTTTAAAGCGAAGACTTCTTATACTAAAAAGGACAAAAAACAACCTTTTAGACATCTATGATGATTTTCTCAAGCTTTAAGTATCTTGGAGTGTTTTATAAATGCCAAATAATCATTCAGTACAATGATATAACTTTCTGATATCATTACCAACACAGCACTTATATGTATTTGTACTTAAGATTGAACTATTACCTGAAACAGCTTCGCAGAGGATCAAGATCCAGAGAATATGAGAACATCTGAAGAACATCTTCACACTGCTTTTCTTCTTCTCTTTCGATCTTCTTGGGTTTGTGTTAGTGTATAATCTAGTGAAGGCATGTAACAGAGCTGTTGTCTGTCTCGAGTCTGTAGGTTGTGTTGGGCTTCATGATCTTTCATGCCCTCTTGTGGTTCAATGTGAAATGAACTTCATCGAAATTACAAGAGAACCTCTGCTTGATTGTGTGACAAATGTGGCCCTTTCTCCAAGGTAAAATAAGCGTCTTTCAAAATAATAAATAGATTTTACCCTGTCAAACATTTCATGACTAAATATAGGCTAAAGCTAATATTGATACACAATGCTCATTTTGTACACATGTTGCTGTTTATACATGAAAAACTGTGCCAAGTCCCTCCAGTGGGAGTTATTCTCTATTATATCTGAATTTCTTTCTTTTACACAGAGTACCTGGTTTACGGTCCCATGCAGAAAACTATGCCTATTTCATTGAATGTACCCAGTGGTTAAAGTGGGATTTGGTAGGTGGGGGAACCCTCAAATTTTGTGTAGGTGCAACGGAAAAATGACTCACTGTGGGACAACATATTGAGTATCGTGGTTTAGCAATACTTTTTGTGACAAGAGTGTCACTATTTCTCCTTAAACGTATAATACACACGCACCCCACACCACTACTAAACCTACCCTAACCAACCAATGCGTATCCTATGCACGTAAAAACTCATTTTAGCGTATAAATTACACGACAATACACATGCGTGCTATAAAGACGCATTTAGTGTGATCGGGTTGCTGTGGCACCACATATCACAATACTTATTTACTTGATATTTTAATGGTTTTATTTTGGTCCATCAACACTGATATAATGACGATACTATGTTAAAATTGCTGAACACTGGGGCAAAAATTGAGCCCTGGCATTGTAGCCACATCAGCCCACATTACCCCCCACCCCCTACAGCCATTTCTCTGACCTACGATGTGCAATTTAAGACTTTTGAAGGCCAAAAAAATGGATAATAAATAGCTTTAAAACCATGTCAGTGTGCATTAGATTATTTGGTAATACCTGCTCTCTCATCTTAATCTTTCTTTTTCTCTAAGTCTCCTTATCCTGCCGTATTTCTTCCCCTCCTAAAGCTGAACTTGATAGTCTTTTCATTTTCGTCTGTGTCAGTGAAGAAAGTAAACATAGGCTCAACTGATGAGTTTTATTAATAATTTTCTTAGATAAGTTAATTTACTCAAGGCTACCAGATCAGCATTGCCAATAGGAACCTTCTACAAGCTTTGGAATTTGAAAAGTAATTTTAAATAATACAAATTATAGGCTACGTTTAACACAGTTGGTGGAATTGGCAGATGTTCCCTTAGGCGTGCGTTGTGGAAACGCGTCAAAGCATTCTCAGGTATAAATTTTGAACGAATTATTTAATGTCGATAATGGTTACATAATGTTAAAACTAGGGATGGCCCGATACCATTTTTTTTCAAACCGATACGAGTACGAGTATTTACATTTGTGTACTTGCCGATACCGAGTACCGATACCGATATTTCTACCGCAAAAGTAACTATAGGCTCCCAGAAAAGAAGGCAGAAGACTGTTTTAGAACACAGGTTAGAAGACTGTTTTTATTTTCTTCTCTGCTTGTTTTAACAAGTCTAAAAATAAATAATAATGAGTAAAATAATAAATGTATTAACACACAAACCACTGTTAATTTAACATAAAAGCAAGCAGTTACTGCGTGCATGGTCTGACATGAATGCGCGCAAAGTGCGCTCCCTTAATAGCCTAATTCCTAAAAAGCTGACAGTTCATAGCGATCTCACACATCTCTGTTATTATCAATGAAGCTGACTGCACAATGAATCTTTCATAATATACACACACTGTTATAATTAGAGGATTTGCCAGCATACAGAATTCAGCACTGAACAAAAAAGTTTTGAGCGGTGAGGGGAGTCTATCTTAAATGCTTCTGATTGGCCATTGCGTTCAAGAAATCAACACACATGTCTGTGATTGGCTACATCGCTCAACGCTGCAAACATGTTATGAATAGAAACTCTGGCCTGTAAATCGTTTCTATTTTGTTTTAGTTGTTATTCTTGCTTTTCTGCAACAGATGAATAAAAATCTATTAGTTTTAATATGTTTTATTCATAGATATTTCTAGTTTGCGGGAGTCCCGCGAATCGTTTTATTCTCCCACAACCCGCACACACAGAGTGAGTGCATTACCGCCCGTGCCCGCGCTCGCGCTCGGCCATCAAATCTAGTGCCGTCCGGCACTCTGTTGCGTTGGGAGTGCACGTCCCTATTAGGGTTGCCACCCGTCCCTTAAAATACGGAATCGTCCCGTATTTGTGAAATAAACAGCGCGTCCCGTTTTGAATCAATACGGGACGCGGTTTGTCCCGTATTTCCGAGTTGTCTTAAACGCATCATCCAAAATCATTCCACCCGCATTCTGTGAAGACTCGTCCTATTCTACCCTTGATTGGGTAATACTCGCTGCCATTGTTGGTTTGATTGGTTTGTTTAATACCATCAGGTTCAGGGCCAATCAGAGTCAGAGGAGGGTGGGTCTTTTGGCAGGGAGTTGATAGCAATGCTAGAGCTCAGAGAAATCAAAGCACCGTCTCACAGTTCTTCATACCTCAAGCATCTCCCGAATCAGATAGTGTAGCCTAATGACAGTTTTTTAATCAGCTCAATAATGTTCTGATTGATTACGTTTTCATATGCTGTCTATGCCCATTTGTTAAGAAATAATGTTAATGTAAATGAATTATATCCATACATTATGGTATGATTTGTTTATTATGGTTAAGGTACACAGTCAGACACATGCATTTTTTAAATAAGAGAGAGATATATTTAATACATATTTAATAATAAAAATGTGCATGTGTGAAGAAAATGACTTATGCTTAACAAATCTAGAGAATTTCATCCTTTAATACTATATAATTAACAATAGGTCTGAATACATAAATAAATAAATACATAAATAGATTTTCTTACCAATAATAAAAATAGTGTTATAATTAAATTTAGAAATGTTTGTATATAGGTTATTTATGTGTGGTATCACTGTTTGGATGGTGTTACATGTTTGAAAGAAACAGCTACTCAGTGCTGCACGGAGTGACAAGAAGTAGCTACACTTAACGCCTAACATAGTCCAATACTGCACAGTACTACTGGTCTAATGATGTTTTTGATGTTCAACATCCTTTGCTAAAGTCAAAGTTTTTTCCAATCAAATTTAGTATTTGTTTGAGTATCAACGCATTTGTTTAATTTATAGTGAATAAGTTATGGATCTGTTAATTTAATAAGTTAATAAAGTATGGTTAACATCTCACATACAACTCAGACGAAAGGCAATTTTTTTTTGGTCTCATTGTCACACTTTGTTAACGTTGTTTGTGATAGAGAGTGATTGCATATATTCACACTGATTTCAATAGCAGATAGCTGATTATAATGTCCATTGGTACTGATCTTATTACTTTCCTGAAAATATGTTTTGAGTTATGATATACCACCATTGGCATACCGTCGGGCCTGTGGTCATTGTGGCCCCGAGGGCTTTGGCCCCCGCTGCGGCCGCCGGCAGGCGTCCCTTATTTTTTTGTATTGAAGGTGGCAACCCTAGTCCCTATGCCTCAGTTCACCTCGACAAAGCACTCGCGGCGGCCAGTTTCGTTTCGCAAAATGTACGTGGTATCGGGGCGTGGTATCGGCGAATTTTTGTGAGTACGAGTACGAGTATATGAGGACAGTATCGACCCGATCCCCGATGCCAGTATCGGTATCGGGCCATCCCTAGTTAAAACTAATCCTGCTATTGATATCTTTGTAAGACTGCGTGCCGACCCTATAGAACAGTGGCAAGGGAAAACAATGTCCGGCGAAATATCGAACATTAAACTAACTTTACCGCGCTGAACCACCGTGAGTGCATTTCACGCATTTATAATCACTCGCGTTCAGCGGGGAGGAAGGGAGGTTGGTTGGCCAGTCGGTCCATCTCGGGACCAGCGAGATTCGTTGAGATTAATGAATCTATTTATTTAATAATTTATCTGAGGTGCCGGAACGCAGCTCCGGACCGTTAAGGCCCACTTTAACCCCTGAATGTACCTCAAGCCCGGACAGAGTTGTTCAATAAAGCTTTTATGTTTGTTGCAGCTTCTACTTGGAATGATCTACAGAAAACACTTAAACTACAGTGTCTAATTTCCTTAAATTATTTTAAAGGTTATGTTAAAACTATAGAACATGAGTCCATCCACACGTGCAAATGTTTTAATTAATGGCACTTTTATTTAAATTGAAATGTACTTGAGTTGTCTTTGCCTCTTTTGTGTTGTTTTGTAATTGTGTGATCTAATTTGTTCTGCTATCTTGGCCAGGTCTCTCTTGAAAAATATATTTTATATCTCAATGAGACAAACCTGGTTAAATAAAGGTAAAACAAAATAAAATAAAAATATCAGTGTCACTGTTTCTGAACTCCCTGAAACACCTCTAGTCATGAGTTTTCTTCCGTGAATGAACACATCACAATATTCCTCATTTAAATAATTCATGCAGAATAAAGGGGCGGGGCCTTCTTGAGTTAGTTAGTAGCTGGTTTATCAATATGCGTTCTTGTTTGTAGGGTTAGGGTTAGGGTTAGGGTTCCTGTGAAACGTCATCAGTCGCTGCCCAAGTACTGCTTCAATTCAAAGGTCACATCTAGCCAAGTACAGTTCAAATCGTCTCAGGTTACTGAGAAGGGAACGAGATGCTGCGTCGATGACGCTTTGGGAACGCCCCTGCGTGATTGGGTCTGATATTTTTATATTTAACAATATTATTACAACATTATTTTCCTGTTATCTCTGTAAAGCTGCTTTGAAACAATCTGTATTGTAAAAAGCGCTATATAAATAAAGGTGACTTGAAGCACTTGTGTCAACTAGTCCAATGGCGTGAGTG
>JAVALU010002451.1:0-15000 GCA_030770095.1 Gila robusta
TATTATGGGTTGTTTGAAAAATGCATGCTTTTATTTTTGATATACTTCTCCTAGAGAATTAATCCAAACGCCACGAAACTCGGTCAGCGTGAAGTCAAGACATTGAGGATGCTAAATTGCGGACGGATTTTTGATATCTCGAACGGTTTGGCCGTGGCGAGGAAATGAATTTATGACTAAAAAAGGACACATAAAGTGTGTTATAACTTAGTTAATTTTACCTACAGTTACAAAACTCTGCGTGTATATTGTTCTCGTCAAGCCGAACAACTTTCTAATTTACAGCCAATAGCTCAGACCAACAGAAAGTCAGATATTGTAGTTTGAATGTGGATTCTGACAATTTTCTCTCCCTCTCTCTGACAGAGAGAGTGTCCCCTGCCATTATGTGTGTGTGTGTGTGTCCGTGTGGGGAGGGGGAGGGGGGTCTCTTCGGGTGATAGTTTAAATACAAATTCATACATAGGGCCATACTGCCCTCTTGTGTCCAAAATTATATTTATACGCACTTTTATTTATTTATTTATTACGCACACACACACACACACACACACACATACACACAGTTCGATCGCGCCCTCGCCTCTCTCTCTCTCTCTCTCTCACACACACACACACACACACACACACAGTTCGATCGCGCCCGCGCCTCTCTCTCACACACGCACACACACACACAGTTCGATCACGCGCGCGCCTCTCTCTCTCACACACGCACGCACACACACACACACACAGTTCGATCGCGCCCGCGCCTCTCTCTCTGTCTCACGCACACACACAGTTCGATCGCGCCCGCGCCTCTCTCTCTCTCTCTCTCTCTCACACACACACAGTTCGATCGCGCCCGCGTCTCTCTCTCTCACACACACACACACACAGTTCGATCGCGCCCGCGCCTCTCTCTCTCTCTCTCTCACACACACACACACACACACACACACATATTTTGACGTGAGTGAAGTACAAAGCCTATAATATAGAATAGTTTAGCATCCAAATACATCGCAAATGTTGAAACAGTTTGATTCTAATGAGAGAGTTACGTGAGCCCAACACCACTTACTTTCACTTTCGCTTTACATTATTTCGGTTACTTCTTGTTTATAGTTTTTTTTTTATTTTTGTTCTGTTCTGAATATCATTAAATTTAAAGGATTGCTTGTGTAATATTTTGAGTGTATCATCACATCAGAATAATTCTCTCGGTTTAGTGATTCCCTAATTATTTTTTTAATTTTTATTTATTTTTTCATTGTTCTATTTAGGTAAGGCAAGTAATATTCTCTGTGTCTTTATATATGTATATATATATATATATATATATATATATATATATATATATATATCATCTGAATTATAAATAACTTATTTCTGTATAAAATAAAAATTCCAGAATAATCCAAACCAACCAGAGCGCACTATTCCTACAACATCATCAGTGCTGAAGCGGAACTACCAGAGGCGTTCGGCAGATAGCGAGCAGATGCAGCATATGTGTTGTATCGAGGCACACTCTCAGAAAATAAAGTACATAATTGTACCTTTAGGGGTACAATGGCTTGTCACTGGGGCTGTACCCTCAAGGGTACAATATTGTACCCTTGGTATAGGGTACATATTTGTACCTTTGTGATTTGTACCTTAAGAGATCAATCTTGTACCTGTGGTGACAATTTTGTACCTTTATTTAACAGTACAAAAATGGACCCTTCAAAGATGGTACAAAATTGGCTTTGACAGGGTACAATTGTTCACTATAATGAGATTTATATATATATATATATATATATATATACACACACACTGAATTAAAATCAGAACTTATTAAATCCTTTTAATTTTCACATTTTCCAACATTTCATTTTAAACTCAATGTCTAACTGTGACATATAAATGGTTATCATCTGAGTAAGAGTCATTTGCCTGAAAGTCCATTTCATCTCCTTTCATCTCGACGTCGGTTACTTCTATGCCTGCTTCTGATATTTTCTGAAGGACCTCCTCGGTTGAAAGCTCTAGAAGAACCATGAGTAACCGTGCTATGACTTCTTCTCCACCGATGGCCAAAAGAATTAAAGACCGAAAACTGGACGTTCTTTTAAATTGAGATTCAAGCAGCCAATCAGGGCTGGCTCTACAAACACTCTCAGAAAAAAGAAGTACATAATTGTACCTTTAGGGGTACAATGGCTTGTCACTGGGGCTGTACCCTCAAGGGTACAATACTGTACCTTAACCTTTAAAAGAAAACGGTACATATATGTACCTTTTAATGCTTTTTGACCCTCAAAAAGGTACATATATGTACCTTGAGATCCAACAGCAAAAACTCCAGTGTTAATTGAACTCTTCTGGGAGTTTATAACTCGAGACTCTTTATATGACTTTATATGACTCCAGACTAAAGTTAATGATCTAATTAAGTGATTAATTGAGTTATGATTCACCATTATTGAAGACACCTGATGTTAACAAGCAGAATCACTGAAGGAGAAAATATAATTTTTAAGACACCGTTATGGTGATCTGTGTGTGCTTTAGTTGGGCTCTTGACCCTTAGATAATTAATTTTATATTTTGTTTGGCTGTTGTATCTGAGCTATAACTGCCAGATGAACAAAGAGAAAAAATGATCAGGTCATGTTGATAGTGTTTTGACATAATCATAATATGCTTGAATCATTGAACTCATTTAGAATCTAATCTCAGACTTAAATGTATATTGTTGATTACAGAATCACTGTGATTCTACAGCAAATTATATCCAGCATTTTCAATATAATCCAAAATATTTCTTAAAAGTTATTCTGATCAAAATACTTTAAAAAAAAATTATTTTATGAAGACACACTGACATCAATAATCAGGCTGTGAATCTCAACAATGGTGACAATAATAAAGCATGTTGCAGTGCATTCTGGGTGCTACCAATCAAAACTCATTCATGGCTCTCATCATGCATTGCGGTATGAATAAATTATGATCCGAATTGTTTTACTAATTTCCTTTCCCCAATTGAATATTCTTTTTGTCACCATTGTTGAGATTCATACACTAATTCTTGATGTCTGTGTGTGCCTAAAATAAAGATTTGTTTTATCAGAAAAGCTTTTAAGAAATCCTTACCATTAGAAATATCTGGATTTTATTCTGTAGAATCACAGGCTGCTGTAATCAACAATATACATTTAAGTCAGCTATTAGACTTTAGATGAGTTCAGTGATTCAGGTCAAATTATGATTATGTCAAAACATAACCAACACTACCTGCTCAACTTTTCTCAAAAACTTTTCTCTTTGTTCATCTGGCAGTTATAACTCAAATACAACAGAGAAACAAAATCTAATTTGGACAGTTTAAGGGTCAAGAGCCCAACTAAAGCAAACACTGATCACCATAACGGTGTGTCTTATTTTTTAAATTTTCTCCTTCAGTGATTCTGCTTGTTAACATCAGGTGTCTTCAATAATGGTCAATCATCACTCAATTAATCACTTAATTAGCTCATTAACTTTAACAATCTTGATTGTTAATTTAACATTCATATTTGAACACTTTAACACTCTTGAGTCTGGAGCCATATAAACTCCCAGGAGAGTTCATTTAACTGGAGTTTTTGCTGTGTTATAATGATTTAATATCATTAAATTGACTTATAAAACTTTGATTTCCTTTATTTCAAGGCTACTTAAATATAGTGATAAGTTAAAAATCTACCTTAAATGATTAAGGTATCCTTAAAACCTTAAAAAAAGATTTTTTTTTTACAAAAAAATAAGAGAAAATTCACTTAGCAGAGGCTGTCTTTTGACATTGTACCTTAACCTTTAAAAGAAACGGTATATGTACCTTTTAATGCTTGGGGACATATATGTACCTTTTTGACCCTCAAAAAGGTACATATATGTACCTTGGGGGACAGAAATGGACTCCTACTGTACCCCTATTTCTGACAGTGCAGGGTCAGGCCAGGGGAATCCATTTGCAGCTTTTTATTAAGAATGGTCAAGACAGGCAGGGTGAACAATGGCAAACAGGGCAGAACAGAAAAGGCAGAGACAAACCAGGTTGACAGGCAAAGGACAAAGACCTCCAGATAAATACTGGGCTTCTGGATTTACACATTTAAGTGCTGCAAAACATATTGACCTAAAAAATTATTCTAAATTTAAATGATCTCATATATGTGGCTATTGTGGTTCACGATCATAAGCCCTGTCCCCATATTTCATATGACACTTCATATGAATTTTCGGTCTTGTGTACTTATTTCATGTGTCCGTTAAATCCATGAGACCGTAGGCTGTCTCATTTTTCATTTTAGGTTTCAGAAGGTTGCTCACGCATACTTTGTGGTTGATATGTGCCCTCGATGCGCACTTTTGCAGAGCCCACACTGATGCAAGCTCTACAGCACACTTCTTTTCGACAGTCAAAGCAGGGTTACGTTTTTTGCATGTCGTGCACAATAACCCTAAAGGCACCAGGGTGGCGGTGCCACCGGCTTTATATATATATATATATATATATATATATATATATATATATAAATATAGCTGCGAGCAGCGATGAAGGGCCAAAGCGGCGGTACCGCCACCCCGGTGCCTTTAGGTAACTAAAGGCACCGGGGTTGCGGTGCCACCGGCTTGGGCCCGTAATCGCTGCTCGCAGCTATATTTATTATTATTATTCTTATTATTATTTTACTACCTTTTGGGCACTTTTGGGGCCCTTAACGTGCTCGAAAACTCTTGAAACTTTGCACACGGGTCAGAACCCGCGGCCATCAGGGCCGGGTTGAAGATGGTACCCGGGCGTGGCAGGGGGGCTCGACAGCGCCCCCTGGAACGGGATTCGAAAACATGTCCATATATCAAACACGCTTGCATGAATTAATCTGAAAATCGGTACACATATAGATCTCATCGTTTCATATATCCTTCGCACTCTTACTTTTTACGCCAGCCCAACAGGAAGTCGGCTATTATGGGTTGTTTGGAAACTCGTGCTCAGGAATTCGATATACTCCTCCTAGGGAATTCACCCGATCGTCACCAAACTCGGTGTGCATGAAGTCAAGACATTGAGGATGAAAAATTGCCAGGGGATTTTTGATATCTCGAACGGTTTGGCCGTGGCGAGGAAACGAATTTATGGCGAATAATGGAAACAGGAAGTGTGTTATAACTTCTGCATACATTGACTGATCTTGATGAAACTTCAGCAGTGTGTTCGCTGTAAGAGGCCGATCACATGGATGTGACTATTGTGAGTCAAAGTTATAGCGCCACCAACTGGCAGCAGGAAGTGTGTCACTTTCAAAATGCTTTTAAATCACCCTCTTATTTTTACCCGATTTGCTTAAAACTTTATGTGTATAATGTAAACACACGGCAGATGTAGACCTGTGAAAGGATTATTGATATCTTAGATACTGTTGCCGTGGTAACGCATCAAACTTTAAGATTCTTTTTTGATGCTTTTGAGACTCTTAGCATACTTGAAATTGCATGAAACTCGACAGACACATCACATTTATTAGCCAGTAGACATGTGCAAAGTTTCAGAAACGGGCGTGGTGCAGGGGCTCAGTAGCGCCACCTTTTGACAAAAGAGGGGGAGTTAGGTCTATACTTTTATCTACAATCTTAAAACTCAGTATGTATATTGTTCATATCGAGCTGGACAACTTTCTAATTTACAGTTATTAGCTCAGACCAACAGGAAGTCAGATATTTTGGTTTGAATGTGGATGTTTTGGAGAATTTTCTCTTCCTCTCTCTCTGACCCTACGTCTCTCCGTGTGTTTGGGGGAGGGGGATTTGTCTGCTGAGTGAGAATGCTTTTATTTTTGTTTTTCAAGGTTTTGGGGCCCTTAACGTGCTCGAAAACTCTTGAAACTTTGCACACAGGTCAGAACCCGCGGCCATCAGGGCCGGGCTGAAGCTGGTACCCGGGCGTGGCAGGGGGGCTCGACAGCGCCCCCTGGAATGCGATTCGAACACTTGTCCATATATCAAACATGCTTGCATGTAATAATATGAAACTCAGTACATATTTAGATCTCATCGGGTTGAACAACTTTCGTGCTCTAAGTTTAACGACAGCTCAACAGGAAGTCAGCTATTATGGGTTGTTTGGAAACGCATGCCCCTGGAATTCGATATACTTCTCCTTGGGAATTGATCGGAATGCCAATAAACTCGGTCAGCATGAAGTCAAGATATTGAGGATGATAAATTGCCAGCGGATTTTTGATATCTCGAACGGTTTGGCCGTGGCGAGGAAATGAATTTATGACTAAAAAAGGACACATAAAGTGTGTTATAACTTAGTTAGTTTTACCTACAGTTACAAAACTTGGCGTGTATATTGTTCTCTTCAAGCCGAACAACTTTCTAATTTACAGTTATTAGTTCCGACCAACAGAAAGTCAGATATTGTGGTTTGAATGTGGATTCTGAGAATTTTCTCTCCCTCTCTCTGACAGAGAGACTGTTCCCTGCCATTCTCTGTGTGTGTGTGTGTGTGTGTGTCTGTGTAGGGAGGGTGAGAAGGAAAGGGGGGGGGGGGGGGTGTCTCTTCCAGTGATAGTTTAAACACAAAATCATAAATAGGGCTATACTGCCCTCTTGTGTCCAAAATTATATTTATATATAAATATATTACGTATGTGACTGAGGATGTTGTGTTTTATAGCGAGTGTACACAAATATAAGTAAACAGTTTGCAGTCTGAGTGATGTCCTGTATGAAAAAAATGACGGAGTATGTTTCCACTGTTCACACACACACACAGTTCGATCGCGCCCGCGCCTCTCTCTCTCACACGCGCGCACACACACACAGTTCGATCGCGCCCGCGCTTCTCTCTCTCTCTCTCTCACACACACACACACAGTTTGATGGCGCGCGCCTCTCTCTTAAGCTGGAGTGTGTGTGTGCGCGCGAGAGAGGCGCGCTGGCGCGATCGAACTGTGTGTGTGTGTGTGAGAGAGAGAGAGAGAGAGAGAGAGAGAGAGAGAGAGAGAGAGCGCGGGTGCGATCGAACTGTGTGTGTGTGAGAGAGAGAGAGAGAGAGAGAGAGGGGGGCGCGGGCGCGATCGAACTGTGTGTGTGTGTAGAGAGAGAGAGAGAGAGAGAGAGAGAGGGCGCGATCGAACTGTATGTGTGTGTGTGAGTGAGTGAGAGAGAGAGAGGCGCGGACGCGATCGAACTGTGTGTGTGTGTGAGAGAGAGAGAGAGAGAGAGGGGGGGGCGCGGGCGCGATCGAACTGTGTGTGTGTGTGTGTGTGAGAGAGAGAGAGAGAGGCGCGGGCGCGATCGAACTGTGTGTGTGAGAGAGAGAGAGAGAGAGGCGCAGAAATAATTTTATATGGAAATCAATTATTTATAATTCAGATGAGAATAAAGTTAGTGTTAATTAAAATTAAGGAACATTTAGTTTTTCTGTTCTGAATATCATTGAAACAGAAAAGGCAGAGACAACATAATGATGAATAATCTTAAGATATTATATCGTATGCTATGTGTTGTGAATACACCCATGTTAAACATTAAAATTTACTTCCATTGCATATCATAGAACACATAAGCGTAAAATATAATTACATTAATAAACCTGTACAAAGACCTCCAGATAAATACTGGGCTTCTATATTTACACATTTAAGTGCTGAAAAACATATTGAGCTATGACATCCTATGACATTAAAAATTATTCTATATTTAAATTATCTCATATATGTGGCTTTTGTGGTTCACGATCATAGGCCCTGTCCCAAATGGCACACTTCATATGAATACTCGGTCTTGTGTACTTATTTCATGTGTCTGTTAAATCCATGAGACCCATGGATGAGGTGTCTCATTTTTCATTTTAGGTTTCAGAAGGTTGCTCACGCATACTTTGTGGTTGATATGTGCCCTCGATGCGCACTTGATGCACCCAAACTGATGCAAGCTCTACAGCACACTTCTTTTCGACAGTCAAAGCAGGGTTACGTTTTTGCACGTCGTGCACAATAACCCTAAAGGCACCAGGGTGGCGGTGCCACCGGCTTCTTATATATATATATATATATATATATATATATATATATATAAATATAGCTGCGAGCAGCGATGAAGGGCCAAAGCCGGCGGCACCGCCACCCCGGTGCCTTTAGGTAACTAAAGGAACCGGGGTTGCGGTGCCACCGGCTTGGGCCCGTAATCGCTGCTCGCAGCTATATTTAGGGCCCAAGCCTTGAAAAGGCGAAGGCCCTATTGTTTTCCTTAGGATTATTTTTATTATTAGGGCCCAAGCCTTGAAAAGGCGAAGGCCCTATTGTTTTCCTTAGGATTATTTATTATTATTATTATTATTCTTTATTATTATTATTTTACTACCTTTTGGGCACTTTTGGGGCCCTTAACGTGCTCGAAAACTCTTGAAACTTTGCACACGGGTCAGAACCCGCGGCCATCAGGGCCGGGCTGAAGATGGCACCCGGGCGTGGCAGGGGGGCTCGACAGCGCCCCCTGGAACGGGATTCGAAAACATGTCCATATATCAAACACGCTTGCATGAATTAATCTGAAAATCGGTACACATATAGATCTCATCGTTTCATATATCCTTCGTACTCTTACTTTTTACGCCAGCCCAACAGGAAGTCGACTATTATGGGTTGTTTGGAAACTCGTGCTCAGGAATTTGAAACACTTCTCCTAGGGAATTCACCCGATCGTCACCAAACTCGGTGTGCATGAAGTCAAGACATTGAGGATGAAAAATTGCCAGGGGATTTTTGATATCTCGAACGGTTTGGCCGTGGCGAGGAAACGAATTTATGGCGAATAATGGAAACAGGAAGTGTGTTATAACTTCTGCATACATTGACTGATCTTGATGAAACTTCAGCAGTGTGTTCGCTGTAAGAGACCGATCACATGGATGTGACTATTGTGAGTCAAAGTTATAGCGCCACCAACTGGCAGCAGGAAGTGTGTCACTTTCAAAATGCTTTGAAATCACCCTCTTATTTTTACCCGATTTGCTTAAAACTTTATGTGTATAATGTAAACACACGGCAGATTTAGACCTGTGAAAGGATTATTGATATCTTAGATACTGTTGCCGTGGTAACGCATCAAACTTTAAGATTCTTTTTTGATGCTTTTGAGACTCTTAGCATTCTTGAAATTGCATGAAACTCGACAGACACATCACATTTATTAGCCAGTAGACATGTGCAAAGTTTCAGAAACGGGCGTGGTGCAGGGGCTCAGTAGCGCCACCTTTTGACAAAAGAGGGGGAGTTAGGTCTATACTTTTATCTACAATCTTAAAACTCAGTATGTATATTGTTCATATCGAGCTGGACAACTTTCTAATTTAAAGTCATTAGCTCAGACCAACAGGAAGTCAGATATTTTGGTTTGAATGTGGATGTTTTGGAGAATTTTCTCTTCCTCTCTCTCTGACCCTACGTCTCTCCGTGTGTTTGAGGGGAGGGGGGTTTGTCTGCTGAGTGAGAATGCTTTTATTTTTGTTTTTCAAGGTTTTGGGGCCCTTAACATGCTCGAAAACTCTTGAAACTTTGCACACAGGTCAGAACCCGCGGCCATCAGGGCCGGGCTGAAGATGGTACTCGGGCGTGGCAGGGGGGCTCGACAGCGCCACCTGGAATGGGATTCGAACACTTGTCCATATATCAAACATGCTTGCATGTAATAATATGAAACTCGGTACACTTATAGATCTCATCGGGCCGAACAACTTTCGTGCTCTAAGTTTTACGACAGCTCAACAGGAAGTCAGCTATTATGGGTTGTTTGGAAAATGCATGCTTTTATTTTTGATATACTTCTATTAGAGAATTAATCCAAACGCCACGAAACTCGGTCAGCGTGAAGTCAAGACATTGAGGATGCTAAATTGCGGACGGATTTTTGATATCTCGAACGGTTTTGCCGTGGCGAGGAAATGAATTTATGACTAAAAAAGGACACATAAAGTGTGTTATAACTTAGATAATTTTACCTACAGTTACAAAACTTGGCGTATATAATGTTCTCATCAAGCCGAACAACTTTCTAATTTACATCCTTTAGCTCCGACCAACAGAAAGTCAGATATTGTGGCTTGAATGTGGATTCTGAGAATTTTCTCTCCCTCTCTCTGACAGAGAGAATGCACCCTGCCATTCTTTATGTGTGTGTGTCTGTGTGTCTGTGTGAGGAGGGGGAGGGGGGGGGGTCTCTTCGGGTGATAGTTTAAACACAAATTCATACATAGGGCCATACTGCCCTCTTGTGTCCAAAATTGTATTTATACGCACTTTTATTTATTTATTACATGTATTACGCACACACACACACACACAGTTCGATCGCGCCCGCGCCTCTCTCTCTCTCTCTCTCTCTCTCTCACACACACACACAGTCTCTCTCTCTCTCTCACACACACACACAGTTCGATCGCGCCCGCGTCTCTCTCTCTCACACACACACACACACACACACACAGTTCGATCGCGCCCGCGCCTCTCTCTCTCTCACACACACACACACACACAGCTCGATCGCGCCCGCGTCTCTCTCTCTCTCTCTCTCTCTCTCTCTCACACACACACACACACACACACAGTTCGATCGCGCCTCTCTCTCTCTCACGCACACACACAGTTCGATCGCGCCCGCGCCTCTCTCTCTCACACACACACACACACACGCACACGCACATACACACACACACACACAGTTCGATCGCGCCCGCGCCTCTGTCTCTCTCTCTCTCACACACACTTTGCAATGATGTTGTCCTCTATGAACAAAATGACGGAGTATGTTTTTGTTTCCACTGTTCGATCGCGCCCACGCCTCACCACACACACACACACACACACACACACACACACACACACACACACACACAACATATAAACAGTTGTGTACTTTTTTTTTTTTTAGAATTCTTTGATGAACATAAAGTTAAAAACAACAGCATTTATTTGAAATAGAATCTTTTGTAACATTATAAATGTCTTTACTGTCACTTTTTATCAATTTAATTCCTCCTTGATGAATAAAAGTATTGATCCATTTTATTTATTTCCCCCAAAAAATAAAATAAAAATTCTTACTGACCCCAAAGTTTTGAACGGTAGTGTTTAATGTTACAAAAGATTATTTTTCAGATAAATGCTGTTCTTTTGAACTTTCTATTCATCAAAGTATCCTGAAATAAAAATGTAAATAACTGTTTTCAACATTGATGATAATGAAAAATGTTTCTTGAGCATCAAATCATCATATTATACTGATTTCTGAAGGATCATGTGACACTGAAGACTGGAGTAATGATGCTGAAAATTCAGCTTTGATCACAGGAATAATTTACACTTTACTATATATTTACATAGAAAACAGCTGATTTACATTGAAATATTATTTCACAATATTACTGGGTTTGTTTTGTATTTTTAATCAAATAAATGCAGCCTTGGTGAGCATAAGTGACTTCTTTTAAAAACATTAAAAATCTTACCGACCCCAAACTTTTGAACGGCAGTGTATATATTTATAGCTACGAGCAGCGATTACGGGCCCAAGCCGGTGGCACCGCAACCCCGGTTATAGCGCCACCAACTGGCAGCAGGAAGTGTGTCACTTTCAAAATGATTTGAAATCACCCTCTTATTTTTACCTGATTTGCTTCAAACTTCACTACTATAATGTAAACACACGGCAGATGTAGACCTGACCTTTCAGAAGGTTGCTCACACATACTTTGTGATTGATATGTGCCCTCGATGCGCACTTTTGCAGAGCCCACACCAATGCAAGCTCTACAGCACACTTCTTTTCGACAGTCAAAGCAGGGTTACGTTTTTTTGCATGTCGTGCACAATAACCCTAAAGGCACCAGGGTGGCGGTGCCACCGGCTTTATATATATATATATATATATATATATATATATATATAAATATAGCTGCGAGCAGCGATGAAGGGCCAAAGGCGGCGGTACCGCCACCCCGGTGCCTTTAGGTAACTAAAGGCACCGGGGTTGCGGTGCCACCGGCTTGGGCCCGTAATCGCTGCTCGCAGCTATATTTATTATTATTATTATTATTTTACTACCTTTTGGGCACTTTTGGGGCCCTTAACGTGCTCGAAAACTCTTGAAACTTTGCACACGGGTCAGAACCCGCGGCCATCAGGGCCGGGCTGAAGATGGTACCCGGGCGTGGCAGGGGGGCTCGACAGCGCCCCCTGGAACGGGATTCGAAAACATGTCCATATATCAAACACGCTTGCATGAATTAATCTGAAAATCGGTACACATATAGATCTCATCGTTTCATATATCCTTCGTACTCTTACTTTTTACGCCAGCCCAACAGGAAGTCGGCTATTATGGGTTGTTTGGAAACTCGTGCTCAGGAATTTGAAACACTTCTCCTAGGGAATTCACCCGATCGTCACCAAACTCGGTGTGCATGAAGTCAAGACATTGAGGATGAAAAATTGCCAGGGGATTTTTGATATCTCGAACGGTTTGGCCGTGGCGAGGAAACGAATTTATGGCGAATAATGGAAACAGGAAGTGTGTTATAACTTCTGCATACATTGACTGATCTTGATGAAACTTCAGCAGTGTGTTCGCTGTAAGAGGCCGATCACATGGATGTGACTATTGTGAGTCAAAGTTATAGCGCCACCAACTGGCAGCAGGAAGTGTGTCACTTTCAAAATGCTTTTAAATCACCCTCTTATTTTTACCCGATTTGCTTAAAACTTTATGTGTATAATGTAAACACACGGCAGATTTAGACCTGTGAAAGGATTATTGATATCTTAGATACTGTTGCCGTGGTAACGCATCAAACTTTAAGATTCTTTTTTGATGCTTTTGAGACTCTTAGCATACTTGAAATTGCATGAAACTCGACAGACACATCACATTTATTAGCCAGTAGACATGTGCAAAGTTTCAGAAACGGGCGTGGTGCAGGGGCTCAGTAGCGCCACCTTTTGACAAAAGAGGGGGAGTTAGGTCTATACTTTTATCTACAATCTTAAAACTCAGTATGTATATTGTTCATATCGAGCTGGACAACTTTCTAATTTACAGTCATTAGCTCAGACCAACAGGAAGTCAGATATTTTGGTTTGAATGTGGATGTTTTGGAGAATTTTCTCTTCCTCTCTCTCTGACCCTACGTCTCTCCGTGTGTTTGAGGGGAGGGGGATTTGTCTGCTGAGTGAGAATGCTTTTATTTTTGTTTTTCAAGGTTTTGGGGCCCTTAACGTGCTCGAAAACTCTTGAAACTTTGCACACAGGTCAGAACCCGCGGCCATCAGGGCCGGGCTGAAGCTGGTACCCGGGCGTGGCAGGGGGCTCGACAGCGCCCCTGGAATGCGATTCGAACACTTGTCCATATATCAAACATGCTTGCATGTAATAATATGAAACTCGGTACATATTTAGATCTCATCGGGCCGAACAACTTTCGTGCTCTAAGTTTAACGACAGCTCAACAGGAAGTCAGCTATTATGGGTTGTTTGGAAAATGCATGCTTTTATTTTTTATATACTTCTCCTAGAGAATTAATCCAAACACCACGAAACTCGGTCAGCATGAAGTCAAGACATTGAGGATGCTAAATTGCGGACGGATTTTTGATATCTCGAACGGTTTGGCCGTGGCGAGGAAATGAATTTATGACTAAAAAAGGACACATAAAGTGTGTTATAACTTAGATAATTTTACCTACAGTTACAAAACTTGGCGTGTATATTGTTCTCATCAAGCCGAACAACTTTCTAATTTACAGTCATTAGCTCCGACCAACAGAAAGTCAGATATTGTGGCTTGAATGTGGATTCTGAGAATTTTCTCTCCCTCTCTCTGACAGAGAGAATGCACCCTGCCATTCTGTATGTGTGTGTGTCTGTGTGTGTAGGAGGGGGAAGGGGGGGGTCTCTTCGGGTGATAGTTTAAACACAAATTCATACATAGGGCCATACTGTCAGAAATAGGGGTACAGTAGGAGTCCATTTCTGTCCCCCAAGGTACATATATGTACCTTTTTGAGGGTCAAAAAGGTACATATATGTCCCCAAGCATTAAAAGGTACATATACCGTTTCTTTTAAAGGTTAAGGTACAATATCAAAAGACAGCCTCTGCTAAGTGAATTTTCTCTTTTTTTGTAAAAAAAAATCTTTTTTTTAAGGTTTTAAGGATACCTTAATCATTTAAGGTAGATTTTTAACTTATCACTATATTTAAGTAGCCTTGAAATAAAGGAAATCAAAGTTTTATAAGTCAATTTAATGATATTAAATCATTATAACACAGCAAAAACTCCAGTTAAATGAACTCTCCTGGGAGTTTATATGGCTCCAGACTCAAGAGTGTTAAAGTGTTCAAATATGAATGTTAAATTAACAATCAAGATTGTTAAAGTTAATGAGCTAATTAAGTGATTAATTGAGTGATGATTGACCATTATTGAAGACACCTGATGTTAACAAGCAGAATCACTGAAGGAGAAAATTTAAAAAATAAGACACCGTTATGGTGATCAGTGTTTGCTTTAGTTGGGCTCTTGACCCTTAAACTGTCCAAATTACATTTTGTTTCTCTGTTGTATTTGAGTTATAACTGCCAGATGAACAAAGAGAAAAGTTTTTGAGAAAAGTTGAGCAGGTAGTGTTGGTTATGTTTAGACATAATCATAATTTGACCTGAATCACTAAACTCATCTAAAGTCTAATAGCTGACTTAAATGTATATTGTTGATTACAGCAGCCTGTGATTCTACAGAATAAAATCCAGATATTTCTTATGGTAAGGATTTCTTAAAAGCTTTTCTGATAAAACAAATCTTTATTTTAGGCACACACAGACATCAAGAATTAGTGTATGAATCTCAACAATGGTGACAAAAAGAATATTCAATTGGGGAAAGGAAATTAGTAAAACAATTCGGATCATAATTTA